>QEOT01001775.1:82000-173691 GCA_003123785.1 Pterocarya stenoptera
GGGGGGGGGGGGGGGGGGGGGGGGGTGGTGGTGTGTTGCTCATCCCCTCTCCCCCCTGATTCCCTCTCCATGCATACAGAACTGTAGTTTATGGTGTCTCTTGTGTTTACAGCCCATTCTTCACCTTTCATATAGCCAGCATAACAGCATGCCAATCAAGGTAAAGATGACTGGTGCTATCATTTAACATGAAAAGCTATGCTCTTCTACATGATAACAGCATTCTCCTTCTAAACTTGATCCTTATAGAGCTTAGCAATAAACGTAGGCAATTGTAAGAACTGCAATACAAATGGACCCACCATCTACTTGATTACAAAAATTGAATTAAATTAACTACAACAATAAGTTAGGCATAAAACAATTTAGGTATTTTTTGGTATTCAAATTTCACTAAGAGCAGAGAGGGGCACAATCCACATATGTAGAGCATACAAGAGAAAGCCCCAATTAGTCATTTAATTCAGAAAATAATGTATGGGCGATCCTCTTTGACCTGCAAGAGCATTAAATCAGCTCATAAGATCCTCAGTTGCAGTTCATTTTTCTGCCATTTTTTTATCTGTATAGAACGAGAGGCCTAGTAACTTGAGGTTAGGAAGGAAAGCTTATTCCAGACTTCCGTCACTCTCTAATTCTTTTCCAGGAAGTAATTAACAGATAAGAGAGCTAAAAGAATTTACAGGCCAGATTTGTTCTTTATTTTTGGATGAGAAACAAACCAGATTTCTGCCATACTCATAAGCCAACATTGCAACTTCTGCAGTCTGCCCAGCAAGAAGGGCAATTGCTTTGCAGCTGTTGGAAATTAGGGATGCTGTCTTGTAGTATGTTTTCTGCATATAATATTCCATGCTGCAATTGCCAAAAGAAGACTGTATTATCACAAAATTAGTACTACTCCAGAAATCCTGGAGGTAAGGTTGGGGTTTATTAGAACTGTACTTGTCAAAATCGAAAGACCAAATTATCCTTACTGTTTCACTGCTATAACTGCAGTAGCATGGATCATTTTGCAGTTCAGTAGTGTGAACAGTACCTACAAACTACTCACTAAATGCTTAAATTTCTTGCTAACTGAACTTTGCTTGTATATACATGCATAGCTAATGTCTACTAATGAAACTTCTAACAGTTTAAACATGAATTATGAATCTCCAGTTTCACCCAACATACCCAATCTACCCATTTCTTGCCACATAATCACATGCATTCACACAAGTGTTTCTACAGCTCTCTCACGTCTATGCATATGTGCAGGTATGGGGTGTGCACGCGCACACCTCGTGTTTAAGCCACACTTTCCATGGAATATTCACCCCCAAGAAGGCGACCATTGCCTGCAGGGAAGTTGTGCTAAACTTAAAAATGAATTGATAATGCCCACATGCATGCACAAGCTGGAAGCTGACAATATTTATTAAGGTGAATCAAGGAATTACCAAGGCACAGCACATGTTACGAGATGTGAGCTTGTGCTACTAAGCCATAGGTGGGCACTTAAGCATCAAGCAGGTCAAATGTCTCGGTGGATTTTGGTCAAGTCAATGCAAAATTTTTTATCAGATGTTATATCTTCCACAAAACATCCATCACCTAATTTGTTTAGGACAGAAGTATCATCTCACACAAATCACTAATTGTCTCCTTTGAGCTACAAGAGGATGACATAACGAATGACATATGGTAAAGCAAGTCTTTGAAAAAAGAAATACAAGAGAGACGATGAAGCTGAATATTCTAACGTAAATATGATCAACAGTTGAGGATATCGCATCATTCCAATGTTGAACAAAATCAATACAATGCAGATGGTTAAGCAAATCACAGAAGATATTAAATAGATAAAACATGTTTACCTAAACACAGAAAACATAGGAACTCATGAAGTAGATGAAACAGACATTCAAACTGTAGAACCAGACAAATTTTGGAACAATTCAACAAATTAAAGCTGTGTGGAAGATGGTCCCTATATGCATTTTGTGGTGTTTGTGGCAGGAGAGCAATGATCGGATGTTCGAAGACAAGGAGAGATCAATAGAGGAACTAAAAGCTTTTTTTATTAGAACTCTATGTGCTTGTTGGGCCATAGCTGTAGACTTTAGGCGTACCTTTGTATATCTCCTTGTGTACTTATCAAAAAAAAAAAAAAATGGAACAATCATCTTAGTAAAGTTATCTGTGCGTGAAAACTATTTAGTCCATCCTGCATTAAAGTAAGTTTGTAACGAACTACACTCGGATGATCTGAGGATGAAAGTATAAGGAATACCAGACAGGTTGGAAAAATGAGAGAAATGAAGCTGAGAAACTATTGTGTTCATAAGACTTGCATATGTACTCCCGAAATTTATAAATGATGGGAATAGTGGAGCAGGATACCTACAACATTGTTCAGATGTAGCACTCATTTGCATGGTTTCACCTGTCACAAGATGCTCCACAACTTTTGCCAGTAATGATACAACCTAAGGATGCACGTTAAAGGCACAATGAGTTGAAAAAAAAAAAATAACTCTACACCGTCATTGCTCAATCTAGTTTGACACTTCTATTGATATGTAGAAGAAATATGGCACCTCCGTGTTTTTCAATGAGGCGAGTGCCACACAAGCTCGAGAGAGCAGAAAATCTCCTGCTAGTACCGCTAACTGCATTTCAAATGAGCCAAAGGATCAAAAACAATGTCAGGCTACACTGCTCCACAACTTGGATTGACAAAACATCAGGGGGCTTGAAAATCCCTGAAAACAGTCTATTACTCTTTAGAAGAGCCAAAACAGAATTTCAGTGATTGCCAATATAGTAAAGCAGAGATACATTAAAATTTGTATTTTCACAAAAATAAAAGGAAAATGTGACCAATTTAAAATAGAAAACGTACCTTATTGCCCATTACAAAATTTAGTGAACCAATGCCACGTCTTGTATCCGCATCATCCAAGACATCATCATGTAGAAGGCTTGCCACCTAAAGACATGACATAAGTATGTCGAGTATCCAAGAAATAATGAGGAAGGCTCATGGTATGAAAAGGAACATCACAACTGTGTAGAACAATACAGGAAAAAGCCAACTGCATGGTCTATGGCTTTCTCCAGGGCCATTAGAAATACAGGTGTATCACAACATAGAAATGAGAAGAATGAAATGGTAAGATCTTCTCAGAGCCTGTTGCTACCGGGTAGAAATGGAATAAAATAGTATATTTAAAATTACTAGTAAAACGAAAATAAAAGACAAACAAACAGATGAAATGAGCCACGATTAAAAATGATCAGTGGACTGGGACTCTCATTTCTTACTACTCATTCAGGAACTGATGATCCAAAGATGTATCAGGATCAGCAAAAATATTGCACAAAAGCACTTGAAAGAAGAATAACTGACATGAATCATCTCTGTGATCTCAGCTATGCATTGCTGTCTGGCACGTAGTTCATCAGTCAAAGCATCTCCGTACCCACTGGGATATGGTTCTGGTATAGAGACATTCAAAGCTGTTGCCATCAATAACAAAACCTGCATGGAACATATTTATGTCATTTGACACATACAGTGTTGCTGGCATAAATTCCCAAAACAATAGCTGTGAAACATCAAGTGGAGCTTGAGCAAGTGGAAAAAATGGCGAGTTTGTTTGGAGGGCAAAAAGATAAAATTAAACTCAGTGAAAGAGCACATCAACAGCATGTACAGTCAAAAGTATGAATATTTTTTTTTTAATCCATAAATAAAACTCTTTTTTTATGAGTAATGAAAAGTTTTGTTAGAACGAAAAGAGTCTTACTTCAGTACACTGAAAGGATACAAGGCATCCACCTAACTAGCAAAAGGAAAAAAGTGTTGAACATTCTTGAAAATTAGAAATTGAAAGTACCACAATTTTGTACCACAATCCAATGGAAGAGGGTAATAAGAAAGAAAGATTTTAATCTCCGGTAAGCTCCAGTACCGATCTCTCACAATCCTCCAAACTACGATCAATTTTGTCTCTTCAAAGACACCACAATTAGCACAACGCGGCCATTCTCCAAAGTAGTGTGCATTGATGACTACCAAACTGTCCTTTCTAACACATTAAAAGATCCAGCACATGAGAAGGTATAACCCAATCTACCCCAAAGATGTCAAAAACCATGTTCCATAGAAGGATAGAAACCTCACAATGCAAAAGAAGGTAATCTGCCAATTTCCCCCTTTTTTTATTGGCACCTAGTGTCCGAGAACAAAGTCTTGACTAATCCCACGGGGTGCACAGGCCCTTAGCAAGGAGTTTCCCTCAAGTACACCTTGGGTAATTCAAGGGGAAGTTCCGCTAGTCCGATGGCCCCTAGAAATTATTTGCACCCAATGCCTTTACCACTTGAGCCAACCCCTTGGGGTTATGATACAAAACATAATGTGAGCAAGAAAGGGGTGCAACACGAAGACTTCCCAGGAGGCCACCCATCCTAGTACTACTTTTTGCCAAGCACGCTTAACTTCAGAGTTCTGATGGGATCCGTTGTATTAATGCTGGTATGATCGCACCCAATTCTTAACCTCAATGGGATGGCCCAAGTGGTGAAGGCCTTGGTCTTGGAGTATCACTCCCTTCAAGGTCTAACGTTCAACACCTCATGGGTGCAAACAATCCTTTAGAGTCACACCCCCTGGTGAAATGCCAGCGATTTAACTAGTTCCGTGTAGGGAAACTTTCGAGGATGTGGTGCACGGGATTGTGGTTTACTCTGCAGGGGTGGGTCCGAAGGGCTCTGCCTTGGAGAGATTTCCCAACATAAAAATAAACTAAAAATGATCGCACCCAATTGCCCCACTCTTCTTGCACTTGTAAAAACAATTAACCACTATTACTATCCAATGTAAGAAATTTTACTAAAGCCGCTATACAAGAGATTGTGATACTCCATATTGAGGATGACTGTAGGTGGTGTATGAGATCTCACATTACTTGGGAAAGAGAAGTACTTTCTTTTTATAATGAATCCAATGGGACTCCAATTGTTTCTTCCAAAGGGATCGGAAGAAACAATTCCATTCACATGTAGGGAGTCAACAGAATTGCTCCTTCTATTCATATTGCCGCTCGATAAAATAACTTTATGCATCTATACCCTCCCTAAAGCCACAAAGCCCTTGATTATAGTCTCCAACATATCTCCTTCATAAGGATTATCCTTTCCAGGCCACTGCTAACAATTGCCTTCCTAAACCTTTATTCCTCCTGCAAGGGTCTATCATCCTAAATCATACCAAGGCCTTGCAACTCTTTGAAAGAAAAATTTCTCATTATTATTATTTTTTTTATGTCAAGGAACCTCTCCAAGGCAGGGCCCTTCGAACCCTCTCCTACAGAGTAAACCGGTCCCGTGCACAGCACCCTCAGAAGTATCCCTACACAAAACTGGTTAAATCGCTAGCTTTTCACCAGGAGGTGTGGCCCCAAAGGATTGTTTGCACCCATGAGGTGTTGAACCTTGGACCTTGAAGGGAGTGATACCCCAAGACCAAGGTCTTCACCACTTGGCCAAACCCTTGGGGTTAGAAAAGTTTCTCATTATTCCACATCCCCAAACACATATTCATTCCCTACTCAAAAATCACCTTCCAAAGCTGAGGTGTTGTGCCAAAATAAAACTTTAAAATTCTTGAAAACAGTACGAGTCCCAAACTCATATGTGATGCAATTTAAATTATATTTCAAAATAACTGAGTTTGTGTTAATCAAACATAAAAGAACAAATCAGATTTTGCTAAGGTATTTTGATATCCTAAAAATGTATTGATGAGACAAAAAGTAGAGTTAAGAGCTGTCGAATGTGTCCACTAGTTTAGATGGTAAAGTCTCTTGGCATCACACTAGAGACTTAAGATTGAATCCTTTCTTCACTATGGTCACAAAGTTTGTTGGTAGGGCAAGTAGGATTGGCAACTTTTAACATGCCCTACAAACCCGACATGAACACAACACGAAATAATAGGGTTGGGATTGTACTTAATCATGTCCAAATCAATTTGACACAAACCCTAATTGACTCATTTTTGGGTCCACTCGTGTAATCTATGGGTTGACCCTATTGACTCATATATATGATTCACCACTTTCGTAATGCACCATTCGATTTGCACCATTCTCACTATATGCATGGTATTGATCTTCAAAAAGTCTTAATGACTTTTGAATATATTTTAATAACTCTTTTACACTCGAATATTAATTTTTTTTTTATAAGTAAGAAGTTTTATTAATCCACGTAAATAGGCAATGTCCGAGTACACATGAAGTATACAAGAAAGAGCCTAGTTACAAACTACTCGCTACGAAAAGTAGCATAAAAGTCATTAAAACTTGCTCTGCTCAATACTATAGATGAAGCCCAAAGCAGCAATGTGTGATAGAAAAAGGCCCTAAAACCATCCGGATAGCATTCCCTATTTTCATAACATTGACCATTTCTTTCAATCCATGTGCCCCACATTAAACATAGGGGCACCATGTTCAAAACAGCTGCAATGTGACGGTGGCCCCGAATCCCTCTCCAACATGACAATAAATCCATCACCCTCCTAGGCATAACCCATGCGATACCAAGCCTAGTGAAGATGTCATCCCATAAAGCCTTGACTACTTCGCAATGAAGAAGGTGGTCTACTGATTCGCTGCTGTGTTTACACATGAAGCACCAACCTGTTAAGTAGAGGCTGTGCTTTTTCAGCTTGTCAATCGTCAATATTTTCCCATGGGATGCCAACCAGCCAAAAAAAGCAACTTTGAGGGGAGCATTGCTCCTGCAAATGCTCTTCCAAGGGAAGGCATTGGGGGTGTGAGCCATCAATACCTTGTAATAAGAGCGGACTGAAAATTTCTTGTTCCATGTACATGTCCATAGTAGTCTGTCCTCCCTTCCTGTTTGCACTTTCAGCATATATAAAACATTGAACAAGTCAGCAATGTCGTCCACCTCCCAATCCTGTACAGCTCTAGAAAAACTCAAAGACCAATGAAGAGAATCAGCGGAGATGCTTTATTATCAGCCACAAAAGCATCCTTATCTGACGTCCTAATAAGAGGAAAGCGTTTTTCAAGGCCACATCACCACACCAAATACCATGCCAAAACCTGATTCGCGTGCCCCTTCCCTTCTCAAGTCTGAAATTACTGAGTATATCTTCTCATCCATTCCGAATGAATTTCCAAACACCCACCCCGTAGGCCTCTCTTACTACATTAGAGCACCAATCCCCCCAAATGCTCCCATATTTAACATCAATGATGCTTCTCCAAAGGGCGTCCCCTTCTTGATGGTACCACCATAGTCACTTTCCAAGAAGAGCCTTGTTGAAGGCTCTCAATTTTCTAACCATCAATCCACCACAAGACAAAGGGGTGCAGACTTTATCCCATTTAATTAAATGGAATTTTTTCTCATCTTCTAATCCTCCCCACAAGAAGTCATGGTAAATCTTCTCTAGTCTATTTGCCACCTCTACAGGCAAAGGGAACAAAGATAAAAAGTACATTGGAAGATTAGATAATGTGCTCTTAATAAGCGTGGTTCTACCGCCTTTAGACAAATACATTCTCTTCCAACCAGCCAGTTTGCATTCGATTTTCTCAATCTTCCCATCCCACATTGCCTTGGATTTATGAGGAGCCCCCAAAGGAAGTCCCAGGTACTTCATAGGCAAGGATGACACCTTGTAGCCCAAGATGGCAGCCACTTTGCTTAAATTATTAACCAAGCCAACTGGAACTATTTCGGACTTTGATAAGTTCACTTTAAGACTGGAGACAGCTTCAAAACAAAGAAGGAGGGCTCTCAAGGAGCGAATCTGGTACACTCGAATATTAATGACAAATAAAAACACCTGTGCATCTATTTTGATAAGTAAGTTTCGAGAAATTCACAAATGTTAAAAAGTGAAAACCCTCAAATTGTGAAAAACCATTTGACCTTTGTATTGGAAGGAACCCTAGCCCCCTAGACATAAGATCCCCAAATATTAAATCCTCAAAATCAAAACCACCAAGATCAAATCCCAAAAATGAAGAATCATTGTTTTTTCTTTGATTAGTACAAGAGGATAGTCAAAGCCAAACTCAAGAACTGGTATGTGCCTTTTTTCCATTTTCACTTGTGCAAAATTTTGCTGGATTGTCATATTTATAAAATTGGTGATCCATTTTGAGTACCACAACCCATACTTGAATTCCTGAAAATATAAAACTTTCGAGTTTATAATATATTCCTAATCTAATGGACGTTGCCAATGTGTTGATGTGTACTAATGACTGACCAAGCTATTTAGCAATGTCTCATAAAGAACTGGAAGATAATGATATGGTTAAAATAGATACATTAGAAAATGTATCTAAGATTATAGATAGTGATAAAAGAAGGTTAATCTGACCCGAATCCAAATAACCTGACACAAACCCAAATGACTTGAATCTGACTGAGACAATTAATAATTCAGGTCAGGTTAAGTTGATGAATAATCCAACACAAATCCAAATTACCTGAATTGGACTGAGGCATCTAATTATTTGGGTCAGGTTAAGTTGACTCTTTTGTGACCACGAATAACCCAACACAAACCCAAATGACTTGAACTGTACTGACACATTTAATTACTAGGGTCAAGTTAGAGTTGATTGTTTTGTGACCAGAACCCGAATGACGCGACAAAAATTGTCATCCCTAGAGAGGAGGGCTGCCCCCATTGTGAAGTCTAGCATTTGGGAAAAAACACTAATGTGCACGCACAGAATGAGAGAGAGAGAGAGCACCACACTTAAGAGCAATAGAGAAGCACCCTAGAGTTTCAAATCTTATGACGTGAAGTATGTCTATTACATTCAGGTGAGGAGTAGCTATATAGACTAATGACTTTGCATAACATACTTTTTTTCATTAGCACCAGGTGTCCGAAAACAAAGTCCAGACTAATCCTAGGGGTGCACATGCCTGCGGCAAGGAGTTTCCCACAAATACACCTCAGGTAATTCAAGGGGAAGTTCCCCCAGTCCGATGGCCCCTAGAAATTGTTTGCACCCAAGAGGTCTCAAATTACACAGTCTTTCAAGATTTATTTATTTATTTAGCACAAGTACCAGAAGATGTAAAATACTCNCGTCCGAAAACAAAGTCCAGACTAATCCTGGGAGTGCACATGCCTGCGGCAAGGAGTTTCCCACAAATACACCTCAGGTAATTCAAGGGGAAGTTCCCCCAATCCGATGGCCCCTAGAAATTGTTTGCACCCAAGAGGTCTCAAATTACACAGTCTTTCAAGATTTATTTATTTATTTAGCACAAGTACCAGAAGATGTAAAATACTCTTCAGGATTGTAGAATCTTGCGAACATTGATAAAATGGGCAAAACATAAGTATGTAAACATGTGTGTACACTAGTTCTTGATATTAGAAAAGATTTAATAGGGATATGAGACACACATTGTAACTAAGTAAAAATGTGAGTGGGCTTGGTTTTGCATACTTCATGTGTACTTGCCTTTGCCTTGCTACTTATCTCAATAAAATATCTTATTCATAAAAAAAAAAAAAAAAAATTATGAGTGGGAAACACCATTAAATGTGGGTCTCAAATCACTAAATTGAGGTTTGACCTGAGACAATAGCCACAAAGGCCTGTTTAAATAATGGTAGTAAAGGGAAAAAAAAAAACCAAAGTAGAATAGCGAATGTTTCACTACTAGCATGATGTGTGTGACCGTTAAAAAAAACGAAATGTCTGTTTGAATGGTTTCCTCTCACATCAAAGTCACAATTAAAGCATAAATTTCTATAAACCATAAGATGACAACCAAACAACCACCCAAGAAGTGGAGAAAGCTCTCAAAATTAGCATAAAGTAATAATTTTGTTACCGTGGGACGAAACCTCTTCCCATCTACCCCCATTTTGAAGAAGTATTCAGCAGCCGATGCAAGCTTGGGGACCTGGATCAGACGAAATCCCAATTTGATCACATGATATCAAATTGAATGTTACATGAAGCTATATTTAGCTACTTCTTCAAGGTCCCAAAAATAATACTGATTTGTCTGTTAACAGAAAGTAAGAAAATCAGATACCTCAGCAACTACCATCAACCGCAATCTGTTAGCAAGAAGTGATAACTCATCAGCAACAAGTGAAAAGGGGTCTTGTTGTTCCTGGGGAAATGGTGAAAAGGAAAATCAAGGTAAAAGGGGCAGAACAAGCTACTTTCCTACAGGAAGGGTGACGTGCAAAGCATAACAAGCAAAAAGAGAACATGTGACGTATGTGAGTGATTATACAACGATTATAAAGTAACAAAAAACAATATGTTTACACAAATTTATATAACCAACATACTATCTGATTCTCTCCATGACCTTTTCCAAACCATCATAACACCCCCCCCCCCTCCTTCCAAAACACCCAGAACAATCAGAATTTCAAGACTTCGAACCATGGATTTTTTCCCTTTAGCATTCCTTCTACATTATACACCAGAAGCAATATCCTTGCATTCCTAAAGCTCTAAATGATTTCCACAAAACACCTTCTTCAATTCCTAACAACATATTTATCACAACAAAGCTCCTTTATACCCTTTTTCTTTTCAAGTTCTGAGAGAAGAAAAAAGATAATTTAGCAGTGTCATCTGCACACTCAATTTACTTAATACATTTAAAAACACAACTTCCTATATACCATCAAGCTCTTACATCCAGCCTTCTAAAAACAAAATGAACACTTCCACCCTTGGCATACAAAGGGAATTGGTTTTGGATACCCCCAACCCCAGGGATTTTCAACCTTCAGCTTTGCTATTCTCAAATTTCATCCTTTACTGTGATCGCTCACATGAATTAATTTCAATTTTCAAGTCAAGAACCAAGGCCAAATAAAATGCAAGATTGACTGAGAGAATATGAAAATTTAAAATATATTCAGGATGAAAAATCGGTATACTTCTGCAAACAAGGGAAAATCCAAAACGAAACGAAAAAAAAAAAAAAAACAGAAGAAAAGAAATGGAAAGCATTATAAAACTAAATGATTCTTGGACTTCTGACATTCAAGTCCCCCCTGTAAATGATATCAGCTAGATACATTTACTCGTAATTGTAATTGCATATTCAGGAAAGCAGGCAATGGAAATTATACGCCTTACCTCAACCATGGAGCTGCTCTGATGATGGATTTTATGTCTAAAGCCGTGCAAGGCTGGAAAGCCCCAGTAAAATTTTTCACTACTGGCCAAGACCTAAAAAATCACCAGAAACAATGGCGGGAACAATATAAGTGGCCTATAAATATATAACCACCAAGCTTTGTCGTTTTGAGTAGAGCTCTACTTAATAAAAGATAAGGAAAGAAGAAAGACATNTGGAAATTATACGCCTTACCTCAACCATGGAGCTGCTCTGATGATGGATTTTATGTCTAAAGCCGTGCAAGGCTGGAAAGCCCCAGTAAAATTTTTCACTACTGGCCAAGACCTAAAAAATAACCAGAAACAATGGCGGGAACAATATAAGTGGCCTATAAATATATAACCACCAAGCTTTGTCGTTTTGAGTAGAGCTCTACTTAATAAAAGATAAGGAAAGAAGAAAGACATGTTAGAAACAGTAGAGGTTGATGGAAAAAAATATACTAGCCCTCAAAGTCGCACGTGCCCAGATACATTCACCAAATCGATAAAGGATCAACATGAAAGATTTTCTTCAAAGCAGTCAACTTTAAATACTGTAGTGATTTCTCAAGTTATTTCTAGTGGACTTCCCAGCAGACCTCGGGCTATCAGGTAAAGTAACGTGCCCTCGTATTAGGTAGCCAAAACAACTCTTCACTAGTGCCATAATGCAACTTTTAACTCATGCACAGTTTATCAAGTTCAAAGCTAAGAAGCAGCGCCGCCACCGGCCCACCACCACCAACAACAACAACCCATCATCAAATAACAGCTTCTGATTAGGGTAAGAGATTCTATGGGGGCCAAAACTTTTTCTTTTCTTTTTTCTGGAAGAGATTCTCAGGGGCTACGGTTAAGAATTTACTCTAAAAAAAAGCTATATAAGCAATTATCCCGACTTCATTCATCTTACTAAGTAGTAAGTATTCCCAGGTAAACCTAATAAAATAACATACTGCTCACCTCACTAGCTCACCGAATAACATAGTAGATTCAATTCAATTCAAGAAAAAACAAACAAAAAAGATGCAAATAGATTTCATGAAGGGGAGCGACCTTAAAGGAAGAACCATTAGGAAAGCAAGGATTCTCGGAGCGACGGAATTGGGGATGGTGTTCTGGCCACAGAGAGAGAAACCAGCGACGCCCGTTAATGGCTGTTCTCGGAATCCTAGAAATCCGAGAAAATAACATGGTCGAGAACAGAAATCGAGAGAGAGAGAGAGAGAGAACGGGGTACGGGAGGCGGTGAGTCCAAATAATTAGCTCTCCTACAGTGATTTGGTCTTTTCGTTGAAATGATTTGTGCTTTTTTACGTAAAAATAAGAAAAAACAAAAAAGCGTAAGACGGACGTACGAGCCTACGATGATTGTTTATAACCTTTTCAAATAATGTAAAATAAGAAATTATATACTGAGACTTGGCTATAAAGTTTAGATGAAATGAGATCAGATATTTTAAATAATAATAAAATTTTTTAAATTAATATGAAATAAAATAATTTGTAAAAAAAATATTTTGGATAATATGATGAGATGCGATAGTTCTTAATTGTTGAGATTTGAAAATGTATGGATCCCACTGGTAATTAGAGATTTGAAAAGTACACTGTTTATGGACTGTTCATGCACTGTTTATTATCAATTTTCACTGTTTATGTTAGTTGTATACTGTTCACGCATTGTTCATTACTGTTAATTACTGTTTATTTAAGTGGATATTTTTAAAATTTAGAGATAAAATATAGTATTTGGATAGAGAAAATTACTATACCATACAGATGAGTTCATCCCATCTGTATTGGCTAATCAAACGTGGCCTAAATATAATAAATCTAAAGTTTTTCTAGCTTATTTGATTAAGGTTAAGTTTGGATGACAAGATACGAATTTTGTGAATAATAGTAAAGTAATTTGTTAATATTAGTGAAATTATTTGAGTTAAAATATTTTTTTGGATTTTGAAAAAAGAGCGATAAAAAGTTGAATAAAATTATTAATAAATTAAATAAGTATTTTTTAATATTTTTTGGTTTTATAATTTGAAAAAATAATATTATTTTTTATATTTTCTATAAAATTTTAAGAAAATTATAATGATTAGATAATAATTAGATGAAAAAATTAAAAAAATTAAAAATTATTTTGTATTTGAATGATTCTTATGAAGAAAACTAAAAAAAGTTTTGACATGAGATGATTTATTTTCTGAAGATGACCTTAAGTCACTATGTACAACTGCCAGGGTGGAGTCACTGTGCAATCGGCTGACATGGCGTGGTGCCACGTCAGCCAAGTAATAACAAATAAAAAATTAATAAATAAGAAGAAGCATACCAATTCTTCTATGTAAACTCATTCCAGTTCTCTCTCTCGATTCACAAACATTGCCAGATCAGGCCAGTTCTTCTCTCTCTCAGTTTGCAAACCCAGACTAGGCCACTCTCTCTCTCTCTCTGTTCACAAGCTCTGAAATATATGTAACCTGCAGTTTTTGCCAAACACAGAAGATTCGGCACTTCGATCTCCCAAATACTTAAAAAGACCTTGGCACATCGTTACTTTGTTACATGTGTCTTCTTTTTTTTCTACAAGATTGACTTTTTATAAACTAATACTCCCCCTCAAGATGAAGTGTACAAATTAATGATACCTATATTGCCTAAAAGAAGATGAAATTGAGCTGTACCAAGTGGTTTGGTCAAAATATCACTAAGCTGATGAGAGTTAGAAACATGAAGAATCTTTATAACACCAGGTTGTAACTTTTTTCAAATAAGATGGCAATCAATCTCAATATGCTTGATCCTTTAGTGAAATACTAGATTTGCATAAATATGGAGAGCTGCTTGGTTATCGCAAAGTAAAAGAGCAAATTTTGGATGAGGAACATGTAAAGCTTGAAGGATAGAAAGGAGCCAAGTCACATGTAGCTAAGGCCATAGGCCGATACTCAACTTCTGCCAAGGAGTGAGATTCGATCTGTTGTTTCTTGGATTTCCAATAAATAAGAGCATCACCAAGAAACATTAAATAGTCTTTTATAGATCTACGAGAATCAAGGCAACTGGCCCAATCTGAATCTGTAAATGCCTTGAGATGTAAATCATTAGTTGCTGGAAATAATAATCCTTGGCCTGGGGTGGATTTTAGATATCTTAAGATGTGATGAACAACATCTAGATAAGGCTATCGAGACTTGTCCATAAACTGGCTGAGTACTTGAACTGTGTAGGCCAAGTCAAGCCTAGTGATAGTCAAATATCTCAAGCGGCCAATGAGTCTGCCATACAAGGAGCATCTTGTAAGAGAGGACCATCTTCTTTGCTAAGCCTCAAGTTCTGTTGCATAGGGAATTTGAGAGGTTTTGAACCAAGAAAACTAGATTCTTCAAGGATGTCTGGTGCATATTTACGCTGGTTGAGAGCAACGCCTTCAGTAAGCCGAGCACCACCTCCAACTACTATTATGTCATCCACATAAATCATAAGTGTGGTAAAATGATTTGAATTATGTAAAGTAAACAATGAATAATCAAGTTGGAGTTGGGACTGAATAAAGCCATCTCAAGTAAGTGTTGAAGACAATTTGGAGAAACATTGCCAACAAGCTTGTTTCAAGCCATATAAAGACTTGTTAAGCCTACATATATTGTGCTCCCCCTCATGAGAAAAATTAGGTGGGATCTCCATATATACCTCTTCTTTCAAATCTATGAAGAAAAATATTGTTAACATCTAACTGGTGCAAAAACCAGTTTCGAAAGGCAGCCATTGCTAGAAGACATCTCACAATTACAAGTTTAACTACAAAAGAGAATGTTTCTTGAAACCATGACATTCAATTTGTGTGTAACCCATAGCAACTAGCCTTGCTTTATACCTTTCAATACTACCATCATATTTATATTTGATTTTATACACCTATTTGCAGCCTATAGGTTATTTTCTATTTGGTAAATTGGTGATGGTCCAGGTATGATTAAGTTCTAAAGCTTTTATTTCTGTAGCCATGGCTTAACGCCAGTGAGGGTATTGAACAACTTGTTTGAAAGGACTAGGCTCAAAATTGGTAGAAACAGAAATGACTGGTGATTTATAGGAAGGAGATAGTTTTCTATATGAAAGGAATGAGGAAATAGAATAAGGGATAGTAAACTTACCAGTGCCTTCATCTGAAAAGCCGAGATAGTATGAGCAGTGGCTAACTTGCAATGGTAATCTTGTAGGAAAGTTGGTGCTTTACGAGCTCTAGAGGATTGCCTAACAACAGTAGGGTTGAAATTCTCAAGAGAAAAAGGAGAAGGAGGAAAGGAGGAGGAGGAGGAGGAAGAAGAGAAAAAAGTATGGGAGATCAGTGGCAGAAAGTGATGAAGTAAAATAAGTAGGAATATCATATATGGAAAGAGGGAGAACAATAGTATCGCATGGAATAGAATTAGAAGATGAAAATGATTGGAAAGGGAAAATAGTTTCAAAGAAAACTACATCTTGAGAGACAAGAAGGGATTGGTTTTCAAGATAAAAAACCTTATAACCTTTTAATCCAAATGGATATCCATGGAATAAACATCTTCTAGCACAATGGTCAAATTTGTGTCAGTCTCTAGAGAGGGTAGAAGCAAAACATAAGCATCTAAAGACTTTTAGATGAGAATACACAAGAACTTTAGAGAAAAGAATTTCATATGGTGATTTGTTGGATAAGAGTGGAGTAGGAGCTTTGTTGATTAAATAGACTGCTGTCAAGATGCATTCTCTCTAAAATTTTAATGAAAGATGAGCTTGGAATCTCAAGGAAAGAGTAACATTCAGTGAGTGTTGGTATTTTCTCTCAACCATAACATTTTGTTGTTGTGTTTTAATACAAGATTTTTGGTGATTGGTTCCTTTGGAAGCATAAAAATCAGGCATATGAAATTCATTGCCATTATCAGATCTAACGACCTTGACTTTTATGTGGAATTGAGTTTCGGTTAGTGTAAAGAATGATTGGATCAATTGTTGGATTTGACCTTTTGAAATCATCAACTATTATAAGGAAATATTTGGACCATCAAGAGAGGGTATTGAAAATGGTCCCCAAATGTCACAGTGTATTGTTTCAAAAGGAGAAAGTGATACACTATGACTCAAAGGAAAAGGAAGTCTATGTTGTTTAGCCAAAGGGCAAACTGTACAAGGAATTGTATTGGAAATCTTGATGTCAGGTACATGCTTATTTAGAACTAATAATCTAGAATGAGAAAGATGGCCTAACCTATAATGCCACAAATCAAAAGGACAAGGGCTAGAAGAGCATTATGTGTAACATGAGGAAAGGCTGTTGTGACAATCTTGGAGCTTACTATAGAATCCTGAAGTAGAATAGAGCCTAGCTCGTTGCTCACCCATCCCAATCATCCTCCAAGAATGTAGGTCCTAAATAAGACAAAGGTTAGCTAGAAATGTTAGACAACAATTTAGGTCCATAGAAAGTTTGCTTGCTGAAATGAGGTTGAATGAAAAACTAGGGACACAAAAAACATTGTTAAAGGTTAAAGATTGTGAAAGATGCACAATACCTATATGAGTTACATGTGCAAGTGCCCCATTTGGAAGTTTGATTGTATGATTAATAGTTGAAGACTATGGACTAAGATAAGAAGTAGAATTGACCATGTGATCAGTGGCTCCACTGTCTATGATCCATTCCTTTTGTTCATGAAGAGAAAGTGTTTATGAACAAATGAGTTAAAGATGGGTGTTTGCAATAACCCAACCCGATTTGTTGCAGATTGCAGCAATCCAGGTTGATTCACTGTAGATTTGGTTTTTGTGGTAGATTGAAGTAAAGCAAGTAGCTGCCTACATTACTCCTGAATAACTGTGATTTGGGAGGGTTCATCAACATTGCTTACTTGGTTCACAACTTTGGACTAAACATTTTGCCTTTTGTGGACTTCTAACCATGAGGATAGCCATGAATCTTATAGCATTTGTCAACAGTATGACGATTATATCCACAGTAATTGCACACTACCTTGTCCTTTCGAGAAGAGAATTATTGTGGTTTACCATAAGCTTGTTATAATCTATTGATGATCTTTATCATTGAAAAACTAGGATTGGCTTCCATTGTTAAGGCAGTGGAAGTAATAACATTTTGTACATTACCAGATAAAATCCCTCTTTGTTTTTCTTCTTGTAAAGCTAAAGAAATAATTTTGCTAATAGCAGGAAAATGTTCCATTAGCATAATATTTGATCTGAACTGGGAATATGAGTCATTAAAGTCCATAAAAAATTGTGATACTTGCTCCTCTTCTTGGTTTTCTACGAAAAGTTTGCTAGAACAACAAACACAAACTGGTTTACAACCACAAACTGACATGGTTTTGAGTATCAACAACTCATCCCAAAGGCCTTTTAACTGAGAGTAAAAGATACTAATAGAATTGTGCCCTTGTGTTAGGGTTGAAATATCCTTCCTAAGCTGAAACATTCTAGGGCGATTTTCCTGTGCAAATATATTTTGTAGGTCTTTCCAAATTTTTGATGTAGTATCCATGAATAAAATGGTAGATGCAATATATTTGGAAATTGAATTAACAAGCCAATATATTACCATGTCATTACACCTCAACCATGAAGGACACAGGGGATCATCTTTAGCGGGCTTGGGCAAACTTCCATTCACAAATGCAGTCTTGTTCTTGGCACTGACTGCCATTGACATTGAACACCTCCATGTATGAAAATTATCTCTATTAAGCCCCTATGTAATCAACACAGTTCTTGGATTTTCTCCATGATGAAGAAAATATGGATTGAAGGATTATCTCATGGATTTGGAACAACGAGAGAATCCATTGAAGAAATCTTGAGATCTTGAAAGAAAAAACTTGAACTTCTTGACAGAAATCTCAATTTCTGTATTCAGAACGAAAAATATCGCAAATCTTGATAAATTCTAAAAATTCTTGGTAGAAATCTTTTGTATCGAATGTGGAAGACACTTCTCTGATACCATAACTAAACTTAAATTGCCATAGCAATTTAATTGAAGAAAATGAAATCCTCTAAAACTTTATCGAACCAGTAGCAGGGAAGTGAGAGAGAGAGAGAGAGAGAGTTTAGGGATTAGAAGAAAAGAGGAAAGTGTAATTGATGAAACTGTAACTGACACATTTCACGTGTGCCATTTATATGCAAGTAAAATAAAAGCACATATCTTCTTCTTTTATACAAGATTGAGTTTTTATAAACTAATAATCTTCCCAATACATCTCAGTCAATGAAAATAAATATTACGTTTCATTTTTAGATGCATTTTCTAGTTGAACTTATTTTTTTCAATCAAAGCAAAATCATATGTTACCACCATTTGTCAATCCTTTAAAAAACAAGTTGAGTGCTACCTTTCCACCAAAATAAAAACTATGCAAAGTAACTAGGGTGGAGAGTTTCGCTCCTTGCATACCTACCTCAGTTCACAAGGCATTCGCCATTTCTTTCTTTCCCACAAAGCAACCATCAAAATGGTGTTGTTGAGTGCAAGTACCGTCACGTGGTTGAGACCGGGTCAGTCCTCCTCGTCCAAAGCTCGTTCTCATCTATATCAGGATGATGCATTCTAAACTACATGCTACCTTAGCATTTGCCTGTTGTCTCCTTCCACCTCTTGTAATTCTCCATTCCACCATCTATACAATAAAAATTTAGACTACACATTTCTTTATGTCTCCAGCTCTTCATTTTAGCCTCTCCTTCGTCCATATAATCTCAATAAATTTCAATTCCGTTCCATCCTATGTATCTTCCTCGACTACAATCCATCTTATGTTGGCTACAAGTGTTTGGACCCAACCATTGGCTACATATATCTTGCAAGCCATGTTGTGTTCAATGAATCGTTATTCCCATTTCAAAAACTCAACCAACCATCCACCACTCACCGTCCCACTTATCCTTAGTTCACACTACTTCTCACAAATCGCAAACTTCCAACTGAATCCACCACTTCCCACAACAACTCTTTTCCACCTCACACAAAGTCATCTCCCATTCCAGCCAGGCAATGTCATCCTACAGATTCATTTTCTTCATTGACATCAAACACCTCCATCGCCTTGTCTTTGCTATATAACTGTGCCTGGTCGCTCTCATCCCATGAGAACTTTCTTACAAAACAACATCACCAATCTAACTAGCGTACCAATGGGACTATGCCTCATCCTCCTCCATGAGCCCTTCTACCCACTGCAACTTCCCCACTTCATGAGCCCACTTGCTATATTGAGGCTATTAAATTTCTAGAATGGCGCATTGGTATGGCTGAGGAATTAGTGCTTTACTAAAATATGGCACCCGGACCTTGGTACCTCAATCACACAATATGAATATTGTTGGTTATAAATGGGTATTTGGAGTAAAAAAGAAGTCAGATGGCACAGTTAAGCGCTTCAAAGCGTGCCTTGTTGCAAAGGAATTTCATCAACAACCAAGCATTGATTTTGCTCACTTATAGTCTCATTATTAAATCCATAATTATATGTTTGGTTTTATCTTTGGATCAGTCTGCAGGTTGGCAAGCTTGGCAGCTCGACGTAAAGAGTGCCTTTCTCCATGGCCGACTTGATGAAACTGTGTACATGTCTAAACCATCAGGATTCTCCCATCCCATCTTCCCAACCATGTATGCAAGCTACAACATATAGTACTCTACAGTCTCAAACAAGCTCCACGAGCTTGGTGCTCCCAGCTCGGCACACACCTCATTGTCCTCAATTGCTGCAAATTAGATACTTTTCTTTTTACTTACAACACTATTGCCCTTTGAATGTACATTCTCATATACGTCGACAACATCCTCATCATGGTATCATCGCCCTTACGGTTCAGCCAGTAGTTGATAAACTTAATCAAGTGCTTGCCCTTTTAGATCTCGGTACTCTCCACTTCTCTTTTGATATTGAGGCTATTCAAGTCATTGATGGCCTACTATTATCACAACAACAATACATCACCCGCCTCGTAGAATGCACAAATATTATGGTTCTAGCTAAACCAATATCATCTCCAATGTCATCTTCCTGCAAGCTACCGACCTTTGAAGATGACCTTCTCTCTAACTCGAGTTAATATTGCAACATTGTGGGCTCACTACAGTACTTTGCCATGACCATACCTCTCCTTTGCTATAAATGGAGTTGGTCATTACATGCAAATGAATCCTACAATATCCAAAGGGCACCCCTTATTATGGTCTATTTCTTTGCGACAACTCACCTCTAAAACTTGTTACCTACTTCGACATAGACTAGGCTGGTTGTCCAGATCATAGACTATCTATTAGTGCATATGTGTCTTCCTTAATGCAAACTCCATCTCATGAAGTTCAAGAAAACAATTCACTGTCTCCCGCTCAAGTACGGGGGCAGATATAGAGCACTAGAAGATGTGGCGGTTGAGCTCACATGGCTCACAAATATTCTCCAGGAACTTGGCATAACTCTACAAACAACTCCCACCCTTTATTGTGACAACATTGGGGCCACTTACCTCACTTTGAGCCCTGCTTTCCATGCACAAACGAAGCACATGATCGATCTTGACTATCATTTCATTCGAGACAAAGTTGCATCAAAATAGTTGTAAGTTCAGTTCAATTCTTCTCCAATCGTGATTAAATGGTCGATGTCCTAACCAAGCCGTTGTCTCACACTCGTTTTTCATTGCTATGTGACAATCTCAATGTGCATGCCTTATCATTGGGATTGTGGGAGCGTATTGAAGATAAGAGTCACAGCTCAAAGAACCTCTAGATAAAGCTGAACACATCAATCAAGATAAACCTAAATGATAATCATCTTGTACTACTAGATGTGATAGAAACGAAAAGATGTAATCTAGAAACATCGAACTCTATAATATATTCATGTATTGTAAGTTCGTCTATAAATACAACATATCTACACCAACATGGTGATCGACTTCTACATATAAGTGCATATTCTTCTTTTATATAGTGTAGTAAATTGTAAAACTATATTTATAATAAAGTAAATTTAATGTATTACTTTGTGAAATTATTTATATAAGATCTTTTTGTAGACCAAATAGAACTTAAATTGACAATTATCATTTGGATAATGTTTAGCCGCTTCATACGATTTAAATTCTCCAAAAGATGGTTTGGTCCTATTTCTAAATTTCTTTCTCACTTTTCTGTTCTTTTCTTATTTTCTATCGTGGGAAGTGAGGAATACCATTAAAACTAGTATCAGAGAGGACAATCCTCTCGAGGCGGAGAACACGAGTGCAACAGCTTTGAAGGCGCAGCAAGATGGCATTGTGCAGTAGTTGGAAGAACACAATCATGCTATCAATGGCATTACAAGCAGGTTAGACCAATTTACTGACATGTTGCATTCTTTGGTCGAATGTCAGCAAGTAAATTCTACTCATACACCTTCTGTTGGGGGTAGGGATGAAAATCTTGATGATGGAGTGTATAGGAGAAGTATGTATCATGATGAAAGGTGGTCATTACCGAGAGGAGTTAGATTAGACTTTCCACACTTTGATAAGTCTAATCCTGTAGGGTGAATTTTTAAAGCCACTCAGTACTTTGAGTTTCATCAGACTTCAATGAATCAAAGGCTCTTGAACATGGAGGGTGAAGCCCTTGTGTGGTATCAAAATGTTGTTGATTGTGGTATTTTACAAGTTGGGATTCTTTTGTGAATGCCTTTCAAGTGAGATTTGGCCCTACGACCTATGATGACCCTATGGAAGCTTTAACTCGTTTAAAGCAAGTGTCTTCTATGGTAGTTTACAAGACACAATTTGAAACCTTGTCAAATAGGCTGAAGGGTTGTTTGAAAAATACAAGCTGAGTTGCTTTATGAGTGGCCTTGAGGATGAGATTCAATTGCCTATTCGAATACTCAGTCTTGTGAATTTAAATATTGCCTTTGGCCTTGCTAAAATCCAAGAGGAATACTTAATGGCCTCAAAGAAATCTTGGAGAGGCAGTGTAGGGCTCTAAGAGTAGTTTTGATATGGAAGAGGATAATGATAAAGTGCAGAAGAGTACTACACCTCTTAAAAATGTTTTTTCCTTCTAAATAGATGAGAAGAAGAGAAAGGGCTGTGTTATCACTGTGATCAAAAGTGAAATCAAGTTCATGTTTGTAAAAGTCTTAAAGTATACTTGTTACAAGGGGAAGATTTTGTGATAGCAGTTTCTGAAAGTGATGATGAATCTGAAGGGGTTAATTTTGGGAAGAAAAGCAGTGTAGTTGATGAAGAGAACTTGCAGATTTCCATCCATGCTATCTTAGGCTATTCTAGCAATAATGCCATGAGGTTGCTAGGAAGAATTGGGGTTTTTTCTGTCGAAATTCTAGTTGATTCAAGAAGTACTCATAACTTCCTAGATCCATTAGTTGTGTAATCTGCAAGGCTAAGGATTCATAGTGATTCTACTTTATAGGTGAAGGTTGCTAATGGGGATGTAGTTCTAAGTGAGGGCTTTTGTCAAGAAGTGAAGATTCAAGGTTCTAAGTTTGATGTGCCTTTCCATATTTTGAGATTGGAGGATTTGATATGGTACTAGGTGTGCAATGACTCAGAACATTGGGGCCTATTAATTGGGATTTTGCTAACATGGCCATGAGTTTTGTGCTGAAACTCTAGATTAATGTTGAAGGGGCTGAAACTAGATGAATTGAGAATCCAGAATGGGGATAGTTGCATGAAGTCCTCTCTAGTTAGAAAAAATGGTTGGTTCTTACAATGTTAGCTAGAAGTCATGAACAACAACTTGTAGACCGGAATCAAGAGATAACAGCAATTATTGATGAGTTCAAGGAAGTTTTTGGAGAACGTTGGGTTACCTCCTAAAAGAACCTTTGATCGCCAAATTCCTTTGAAGGAGGGGGCCACTCCAATTTCTATAAGACCTTACAAATACCCTCATTACCAAAAGACAGAAATTGAAAATATTGTGAAAGACTTGCTAATTTCTGGTGTGGTGAGACTAAGCCAGAGT
Organism: Pterocarya stenoptera; assembly: GCA_003123785.1. Lineage (NCBI taxonomy): Eukaryota > Viridiplantae > Streptophyta > Magnoliopsida > Fagales > Juglandaceae > Pterocarya > Pterocarya stenoptera. The sequence goes on from QEOT01001775.1 coordinate 105,239, forward strand.
CATTTTCCTCTCCAACACTTTTAGTTAAGAAATCTGATGGATCTTGGAAGATGTGTGTTGATAACCATGCCTTAAATCAAGGAACCATCAAAGACAAGTTCCCTATAACTGTCATTGATGAGTTACTTGATGAACTGTTTGGAGCTAAAGTCTTTTCAAAGCTCGATTTGAAATCTGGGTACCACTAGATCAGGGTTAAGGAAGAAGGCATTGACAAAACAACTTTTAGAACTTATGAGGGCCACTATGAGTTCTTAGTAATGCCATTTGCCCTTACTAATGCCCACGCTACTTTCCAATGCCTAATGAATGATATATTCAAGCATTTTTTGAGAAGGTTTGTGCTAGTGTTTTTCTTCTTCTTCTTCTTTTTTTTTTTTTTTACAATATCTTGATTTATAGTAGAAACTTGGGTGAGCATGTACATCATCTTAGATCTAAGTTGGAAGTGTTGAAGAAGAATACCTTGTATGCTTGAATGTCCAAGTGCAAGTTTGGACTTAAGGAGATCGATTACTTAGGCCATGTGATATTAGGTTCAGGTGTGAGGGCTGATTAGTCCAAAATTGCATCCATATTGGAATGGCCAGCTCCAACTTCTTTAAAAGCTTTAAGAGCCTTCTTAGGCTTAACAAGTTATTATAGAAAGTTTATAAGAAATTATGGTGGTATATCAGCTCCATTGACAGCATTGTTGAGGAAAGATTCATTTGTGTGGAGTGATGAAGCAACAACAACTTTTCTAAGATTGATGAAGGTAGTGACTGAACCTCCTGCTTTGAGGTTACCAGATTTCACCAAAAATTTCACAATTGAATGTGATGCCTCTAGTTGGGGCCTAGGGGTTGTGACCATGTAAGAGGGCCAACCTATTGTTTTTTATAACAAGGCCTTAAAAGGCAAAGCTCATTTGTTGTCCATATATGAGAATGAGCTTTTGGCTTTTGTTTCAGCTGTCCATAAATGGAGGCCTTATCTATTGGGACAAGCTTTTAAAGTTAAAACAGATAAGCAAGCATTGATGTATTGGTTGGAGCAGAGAGTGGAGACTGAGACTCAACAGAAATGGTTATCAAAGTTGTTTGGTTATGATTTCTCTATTGATTACAAGAAGGGTAAGGATAATAAGGTTGCATATGCACTTTCAAGGAAGTCTGAAAAGGAGATGTCAACTGTAGCCTTGATTACTTTTCCAACTCCTATATGGATTGAAGAACTAAAACAATCTTACCAACTCTCCCCTTTCATCAGTGACATTTATTCTAAACTCTAGCAAGGTTTAAAGGGGCCAAAGCATTACAACATTAAGCAGGAACTTCTTTTGAGGAAATGAAAAATAGTGGTGGTTCCTGAGTCAACTTTTAAAACAAAGATACTTTACCATATCCATGACTATCCAAAGAGCCAAGCTATATTTGTTTTTGGGAAGGCATAAGGAGGTTGGTTTGAGAGTGTGATTTTTGTCAAACCAATAAACATGAAACCTTGCTTCCAGATGGTCTTTTGCATCCTTTACTAGTTCCAAACACTCCATGGCTAGACAGATCCATGGGCTTTATTGAGGGACTGCCTCAATCATATTTTCTATTATTTTCACAGTGATTGATAAGTTCACTAAATTTGCTAATTTCTTTCCTCTTACTCATCCTTTTACAACAAGTGCAGTGGCTCAAACATTTTTTCCTCGTGCTTTCAAGCTGCATGGGATGCCCAAATCTGTTGTCTTGAATATGGATCCTATATTCACAAGCTCATTTTGGAAGGAGATTTTCCAGCTACAAGGGACTTCACTTAACTTAAGTTCTGCCTATTTCTAATAATCTAATGGACAAACTGAAGTGTTAAACAAATCTCTGGAAGGTTACTTGAGATGCTTTGCCAATGACATACCTAAGTAGTGGAATACTTGGTTGCCTATGACTGAGTGGTGTTATAACATCACTTACCATTCTTCATTAAAGGTTTTACCCTTTGAGGTCCTTTATGGTTATTTACCTCCTAAGTTGTTGGCCTACATTCTAGGTACCACTGCAAATGCAGTAGTAAACCAACAATTAAGATCAAGGGAGAAGTTGATGTAGCTGTTAAGGCAGAATTTGATTGTAGCACAGTAGAGAATGAAATTTTATGCAGACAGAAGAAGGACTAATAGAAGCTTTGAAACTAGTGATTGGGTCTTTTTTAGGCTTAAGCCCTATAGGCAAAAGGCAGTGGCCATGAGCCACAACTAAAAACTTGCTCCAAGGTTTTATGGTCCTTTTCAAGTGATTAAAAGAATTGGATATATGGCTTATAAACTGAATCTACCTCCTCCTTCAAAGATACACCCAGTTTTTTATATATTTTATTTGAGAAAATTAGGCCAGCAAATCATACCACTGTCTACTTTGCCTCCTAGTGGATTCTCAGGGTTAGATTCAACCTGAACCGAAGTCTATCTTGTAGAAAAGAATGAAAAAAGTTAGGAACAAGCTGCTACAGAAGTTTTAGTCAAGTGGGTGGGAGCACCTCGAAGACAACTCATGAGAATTGTTGTGGAAGTTGAGGAGTCTTTACTCACCTTGTGGGTAAGTTTGTTCGATGAAGGGCGTAATGTAGTGTTTGAAGTATAGTAAAACATTGTCATTTCTTGTCCTGTATTAGATGAGTATAAAAGCCCGAGCCTCAAAGGAAAAGGGGTTCTGAATTCTTGAAGTTTGATTATGTTTTAGAGGTTAGAGATTCCTCGCAAATCTCTAGTAGTAAGAGAAGTATTGTGGCTTCTTTCTTCAATTCTTGATCTTTCTTATATTCTTGTTCTTGATCGTTTCCTTTAGTTCTTGTTCTATTATGTTATTTCCTTATATTCTCTCGTAAGAAGTGAGGAATACCATTTCATCTAGCCCCATTTGGGAAGCTATTATCCAGAAGCGATAAAAGTATCATTTATTAAGTTCGTGTTTCCTTGTAAACGATAAGAGAGATAAACTCCACAAATCTCTTTCAATTTATGGGAACACAATAGAAGGGGATATGATATATCCTTCCTATTTATTTATTGGTACCAATCAACACAAGTAGGGTCGCTGGGAAGGATAAATAAGAGGTCCTTTGAATGCAAAGTCAGGACAAGAAGGGGGAACGGGAAAATCAACTAATTATTAATAAATTATACCTTCATCTGGCATCGGGTTCATGTTCCACAAAACTACAATTTGATCAAAATTAGTAAAACGAGTACACTAGCACAAAGGGAGTAGGATTGCAGGTACAGAACCATTGGTTCACTCATAATTAGAAACATGTAAGAATCATCAGTTTTTTCTTGAAAAACAGCAACACCAAACTAATGGGATGAAGATTACTTGAGAAATATCCCTGACTAAAGGAACCCATGGGAGCTCACTCAATAAAGTTAAACTGGTCTGCTGCTTTTTGAAATGGTCATCACTCTTCAGATTGAATCTCAATGTCTCCCATGGCTTCTGCTTATTGAGTGGTGTTGAAGGAGCTTTTGATCACGATTGTGGTGATCATCCTACAAGAGCAAATTCAAATCAATGCATAAGCTATGACACCAAGAATTGAACTATATATAATATTGTAGGGGAGCCAGCAGCATAGAATATGTTTTTTTATTGGCACTGGATGTCCAAGAACAGTGTCCTGACTAATCCCGGGGGGTGTACAGGCCCTCAGCAAGGAGTTTCCAGCAGCATAGAATATTGAGTTGAGTGAACTGCTCTTTGCAAGAGACGCACTCCATACAAAGGGGACAAAAAGCTCAACCTTCCAAAACACCTGAATAAAGCTTATCTATGTCTGATTCAGTCAGCAGGGACTAATGTGATGCATTTCCTATTTATAAAAAGGAACAGGCTAGATACTACACCACCATCCTAGCTTGACATGACAGGTTTTATTAACCCTTAGATTAACAACCATTGTTCAAGATTGTAGGATCCAAAGACCATGAATTAGTGCAGTGTGAACAGAGTGGGATAGTAGTGGAGAAACAGTATGGTTTCTAACATTACTCTTTCATAAATGCTACTACATGAAGTAGACTACATCTTAGATAAAAATTTCAACCCCGGCTGACTCGTGGCTAGGCTATAATAACAAGCAGTGATAAACAAATTGGCTTCAGTAAAAATAGAATCTGTGACTACCATCTCCACCTTGGACTGGCTGTCAAAGTTATTAAAGTCCAAAACATAGCACTGATGAAACTCAAAAAGACAAGCGAGAAAATACAAGAAAATTGAAGAAATAAACAACTCATAACAATGAAAAAGAAACAGAAAAAAGAACATTGCGCATGTTGCTTCAGAAAGTTGAGAAAAACAAACTTATAATCCATTGGAAGGGGTAAAAATTCAAGACCAACCTTATACAAAGAGGCTGCTGACTCAGACTGTACCATTTGAATTGCAATATTGCCAAATGATCGCAAAGCATCCAGTGCATCTAGTGTCAACTGCCACCCACAAAGCGCAACAGCATCTGCACCAGTGCTGGAACCACAACTATTACAACCAGCAGTTGCAACATTTCCATTCACCCAGGGGCAGAACTGGTTGTGATGGACAATTGGATCGAATTCCGTAGCTTCCTCATAGTTGCTTTTCCCTTTTGGAGGCCCTGAAAAATTACATCGACAATAAAAAAGTAAGAATAACACAAATAAGTGAAATATTAGAAAATTTAAAATATTATAAGACCTGGCGTAAGAATTCCAGGTGGAAGTAACCCAAGGGGAATGCATGAAATTCTCATGTAAAAAACCCTGCATAAAATTGTAAATAGGTAATGGAAGTTGGGATGACAATGAACCAGGTTATACAGAAAGCTCAATAGCCGTTTTGATTTCTGAGTTAGGATATTACACTTCCAACAGTGTACCACTAACAACCCAGCATAGAACAAAATAGGGAATGTGGTAAGAGTCCAAAATTATCTGGGATGTGTTCGTATTCTATGCACAAGAAGACACATTGCTAATTGTTTTTATTGCATACAATAGAATCAAGATGGTGATGCAGGCACGATTGTTTTGAGTGTTAGATCAATCGGCACTGAACTCGACAGTTTAGATCATTGTTCATATTGAGTGCAGAGGTAGGCTGATGTAAATGAAAGTCAACAACAATGCAAGAATTATTTCAAACCATGATAAATAACTGAGCAAAAAAACATCAAGACAATTAGTTGTATGCACGAGGAATTAACTGCTTTTCAGCCTTTTCCCAAAAGAAAATGAATCAGCAGCAGCAGCAGCAAAGGAAAAGGCAAGAAAAGAAATGTTTGTTAGATGTCACTTGAAACACTCATCGTGCCTCATCAGACTTTTTCTATTTGTTTTTAAATTTCTGGTTTGACATGGAATTCTTTTTGATAAGTAATCTAAGATTTTATTAAAAAGCGCAAAAGGCGTAGCCTAAATACACAAGAAGAATACAAGATGGAACGCCTAAATGAAAATTTGAAACCGGGGACTCATTATGCACATTGGGTTAAGGACATAATCAGTATTATTTGAGATTTTTCTTTTGGGAGTTAAGAGCTCTACCTTGCACTTATACACACAAGCGTGCATGTAGGTATGGCATCTATGGATACCATACATATATTTGGGGAGTCATTGTTCCAATTTTACCCTGTATAATTAGAAAATAAGGGTCACCTATTTTGTTTTTATAAGGACTCGCCTATCTTGCCAACCTTAAGCTCAAATGGCACTACCTCCTCTTGTAAAGACAAGGTGAAGGATGAGAATGAGAGGTCTAAGCACAGTCCATGCATGTGTAACTTATCAATTAAAAAGAAAAAATCTAAGTAAAACAATCACTGATGTTTCATACGAAAATCCTCCAACATTATAGAAAAATAGTAATGGAGTAACCCGCTACATGTAGGTAAAGCTAAATAGCCTCAAGCGCCCAATGAGCAAAATAAAACCAACACAATTGCCTTCATATCCAAATTTTAATGTCTCCTTCTTGGATCTTTCTACACAGTCCCAAAAGTTTTTTTCCTCAGCTAAGCTACATCCAACTATCACGATTGCAGCACAGCATATATTTTTTTTATAAGTAAAATATAAAGCTTTCATTAAAAAAATGAAAACAAATAAAAAAAATCGAAATATTAGGCCAACTTTCATATATATAATCAAATCAGATTAAGAAAGTGAAAACTAAGAATCTGAAAAGCTGCAGGGCATAATTTGCTAAGAAATCAATAGTCATACAATTTAACGACGCCATTAGCAATGCATAACCTGACTCTAGGTCCAAGCAATTGTTTATTAAAGAAGATTTACCAGCATTTGTAACCTCTTTCTTTGTTGTTTTATTAGCATTGCAAGAAAGAGAAGGGTGGGCATTGTTCTCTGGTACCAACTTGTCACTTTGACTTATCTTTTCACCACTTTCAACCGATTCGGCTTTTGCAGAACCATCAACTTTTGAGCTGCTATCTTCCCTTCCAATGGATCGAGGTAATATTTCCTGGCTATCACCATGGGGATCTTCCCTGTTAATTTCATCTGGGACAATCTCATCCATAAGTCCAGGATCTGTAGCAGATTCACCCGTCTGGCCCTGATTTTCAGCATCTTCTGCTCTAGGTTCCACATCGCCAACTACACTATCAGCTCTATGAACAGATGCGTCAGCCCCATGAATTTCAGCCTCATGACTAGCACACATCCCGACACTTCCTCCACTAATTCCAAAACTAAACCCATCCCTCGCTTGAACAGTCACGGTCTCTGCATTGAAAAGTTCTTCCCCATCATTTGTACTACTGACACCCATTTCTCCAGGGACAGCAACAGCTGGCCGGAAGCCAATGCTCTGCTGAGCTTGGTTACTATAGTCCAATTCGGATGTATCATTCATGTCCAAATTGCCATATATACTAGAAGAGGGGAAATGAACATCGTCAACATCTGCAGGATGATTTTCAACACTTTCCATGGAGTCATCATTCACACTGTGGAAACCAGTATCCATAGCAATGACTGATGATGCACGCGTAGAATCCCTAGCCGATTGGATCCTTATAACTTGGTCACCTCCTTCCCGAAACAAAGCAACTCTGTTGCCATCAGTGTATATTTCGAAACCCATTGAGTGGCTAGGACCAGCACCAGATGTATCTCTATTATATGATGAACAGTATGTATCAAAGATGTCAGATTCACGAGCACGCTTGGAAGGCCCAGCTGAATATTGTCCCCCATCTGTGACTTCATCACCATCACGATCAATGACTGTGCCCTCAACACTATCAGCTTGCTGCAGCCTTAAGTGTGGCCTATAACAGGAGCTTCCCCCTTTCTCCAAGCTTCGTTTGCGAGAGCTGGGACCCCGTGATTCATATGAAGCTGCACGGTCACCAACCTCACTGCCTGAGGGCTGCCCAATTATTAGGTCCCTACCCATATCTGCATCATGAATATTTTCCAACATTGTTGTCCTGTCAAACTGAGTAAAAGGTAAACCACCTGCCATTGTGAGATTAAGATCAACATCTGTATTTGGCAGCAATTTTCCATCGTTTGTCGTTGCAACTTCATCACGGTCTTCAGTATGTTCTCTTTCTGTATCATCAGCAGCAACCCAACCACTAATTCCACTGGCTGCACTAACTCCACGTGTTAATCCCATTTTTTTGCTTGCATCAGGAATTTCAACGTTGTTGGGAGTGAAACGTGCAGGTCGAGGAACTGTAACGAAATCTGATATCCTAACTGTAGCACCACATAAGCAACAATCTAGCAAAGGTAACCTGGACTCGCATCTAGAATCCTTAACCAACACTTTACTCTTCCCAGTGTCTTTTTTATCTACAGCAGTCACTGGTTTCTTGACCGTTCCAGGATCTTGTGATAGATGGCCCTTGGCCTGGTTAGGGCCAACAGAACATCCATTCCTAGCTGATTGAGCAGAATGCTCTTCGCAGTCTTGAACATTTAAATCCCAAATTGGTTCCCACCCACAGAGGCTTATAAGTTTCTGGGCCTGCAAAAGCAGAGAGACAAATAGAAATACACAAGCATACAGATAAAGGGAAAAAGTAATGATCAGTAGGGCATTATCAGCCACCAAAAGGTATGTTAATATATCTTACACGAGAATATAAACAAAATGCCCCATCTTGAGAGCTTTCAAGTTCTGGGATACTCTCTGGTTTAGTATCTACTTCCCCAAATAAAAAGCATTCAACCTGTGGGCCGTGAGAAACCTGCATTTTCTCAATTGCTGATGCAGCCACAATGGGAAGATATTGAAACTGCACAAGTCCATCACATCTATCCTTATATCCCCCAATTAGGGCAGACTGAGGAGTTGGAGGAAACTGCACCAAGCTATCTGGGCAGCTATTTCCCCTCCAAGGACAACTGACATTGTGCACAGCATCCAGTTGTTTGGCAAAGGCTTCAGCAGCATTTTGAACTTAAACCATGAAACAAAAAATAAAAAAATAAAGGAAAAATAATATCAATATTAGCAAGGACCATCTCATTCAAATGTTACTGAAACACCAAATAAAAATGGGGTAAACAAGGAGAAAATAACAAACAGATTAACATAATTGAAATAGGAAATTAAAATGATTAAAAACGGAACTAGGGAAACGGGTGCAATACTATAACTTCAACTAAGATTAGCAAAAATGTAAGCTGAAAATAAGGCAATGTCAAGTCATTAGTGAGATAAACCATAAAAGTTGTATATTCTTTTCTTGTGTCTGACTTTTTTTTCACTTCTAGATAGGTCTTCTCCCTTGTATACTTTCTGTGTACTTGGGTTGCACCTTTTGGATTGTTTAATGAAGATTTCTTACTTGAAAGACAAATCTATAATAGGTGTGTATTCAACTTGGTGGTATAAGTTAGCTACTACCGAGAAATCACAACTCAATAGAGAATGCAAGTTTCAGTATGAATGAAGGTCTACTCCCTAAATCTTGGTGAGTTACAACTTAATCTTATCTCCCCACTCCTTTATCTTACTTGTTCTCCCTTCATATAAGTTCCTTCCTCCACCTATCTAGCAAGCTGCACTAAGGTTCAATCATTCCAAAATTCACCATAGAGTTGTTTCTTTTTTCCCAAAAACAAATGTTCGATAATACCCCCACCACATTGAGTAGTAATTTCAGAGTATTAGATAAAAGAAACAAAAACAGTTGACTTGAATTAGCTAACCTTCAGAAGGGGTCCAAGATGGTATCAGTGCAAAACTCAAATATGCACCACATGATTCACATTCTATTTTATCAACATCGACGTTTATCCAACCTCTCTGAGCACAAGACAATGAGCTGATAACCTGAAACAAATCAGGAAAAAAAGTGAGAATACCTCCAAGTGATCTTGAATCTATATCTCCAAGCAAAGAAGATTTTTGGTGCAGCAATGATATCTTTTGCATGTGTTAACCACCAATTTAGAAGCAACAGTGACTCACGTAAAAGCATAACAGAGATTGAGTTATAATATCTCTACTTAAAGATGTGAATGCATACCAATAAAAAAAGATACAAGCTCGTATAAAGGGAGAAGTTCTTGCCATTTATAGGAGGGGTGAATGGAATAGGATCCCATTGCTTGGAAGGGAGAAGTTCTTACCTTTTATAATGACTCCAAATGGCTCAAATTATAATATTGGCTAGTCCTTTTAAAGTATAGGCTCAAATGTGGCTTGAGCTTTTTTTTGGTCATTATAAATGGTGTGCTGACAATTTCAACCAAAGTGTGAGACTTGAGTTGTGCCACCTATGATGGAATAGCCTGACAAGGAAGTCAAGGATTTAGTAAGGGGAGATTGTAATACCCACGACAAAGTGTAGGAAGGTGGTGAATGGTATCCCACATTACGTTGGAGGAAGTTCTTCTTACCCTTTATATTCATTCCAAGGGACTATAACTGTAATATTGATTAGTCTTTTGATATGTTTCTTGCATGTGTGGGTGTCTGAACTTTTTTAAGCTGCAAAACTGATTTGAATGAGTTTGATGCTATTTGTTAAAAGAAATTTGAAGACTATAAGGCTTGGAAGGAAGTTTAGCCTACCTAGGAATTTCGACAAGCCAAAAAAGTTGTAGGAAATATGCTAGATGAAGGATCGGATATGTGAGAAGTTTTAGGAGCCCTAGAAGACTTAAAACCTATGATACCTCATAGTGAGTAAGTATGGGAAGGTAAGTGATGAGCGATATCTCGCATTGCTTGAGTGGGAGAAGTTCAAGCCCTTTATAATGAGTTGAGAGCGCACAAATTGTATTATTGACTAGTCCTTTTGGAGAATGGGCCCAATTGTGAATTGAGACTTCCTTTAATTGTTACACATGATGTCAGAGCTGAATTGGGCCTTCCTTTGATTGTTACAAGTGATGTTAGAGCCAACTCCAATCAGAAGTGTGAGACTTGAACCGTGCCACCTATGATAGAATGACCAAGTGAGAATATTGGGATTTAAAGGGTGAGATTGGATATCTTGTAACGAGTGAGTATAGGAAGGTCAGTGGTGAATGGGATCTCACGTTGCTTGCAAGGGAGAAGTTCAAGCCTTTTATAATGAATTCAAGGGACTCCAATTGTAATCTTGACTACTCATTTTGGAATATAGCCCCATATGTGGCTTGTGCTTCCCTTGGCTTGTTATAGAACTCCCATCTGCAGTGCAACCTCATTTCCCAAGGGTATCCTTTAAAGATAACCCTAAAGGCAATAGAAGATTCTAAAGCTTCCACCAGCATTCTTTTTTTTACAAGTATAAAGAAAAAAAAAAAAGTTGCTTTAGAAAACCTCAAGCTGGTGGAAATTACTATAAAAAGAAGTTCCACCAGCCAGCTGTTGCTTCTATAGCAACTTTTTTTTTTTTTTATAAGAGTAAATTTATTGATATGAATGAAATAGGCATGCGCATAGCCCGTGTACACAGGAAGTATACAAAAAAACACCTAAATACATTCTAAGATCAAGAGATTAAAGACAAGAAGTCATGCACATTGATTCCATTAAGTACAATGGCTGAAACCAAAGCATTAAAGTGTGTACAAAAATATTCTGCAGCTCCGCCATTGTACGCTCCCTATCTTCAAAACACCACTCGTTTCTTTCCGACCAAATACACCATATGATACACAACAGAATCATCTTCCGCACTACTGCCACTTGAAAACAGCCTTAAATCTCTTTCCAACAAGCCAATAAATCTACCACCCTCAAAGGCATAACCCATGCGATGTCAACTCTTCTAAAGATCTCATTCCACAGCACCCCTGTCACCTCACAATGCAATAGTAAGTGCTCCACTGATTCTCCATTCTTTTACCCAAATAGCACCAATCCATCACAACACAGCCCCTCTTTCTCAAGTTGTCCATGGTCAATATCTTCCCAAGAGCAGCAGTGCATACAAAGAAGGCCACTTTAGAAGGCACATGAGACCTCCAAATAGATTACCAAGGGAAATGTGCATCAATATTTTGTAATACGCCCTGACTATACATTTTTTGCTGCCATTAACCCCCCACTGCATCTTATCCCCCAGTGCCGTGGTGTTTCCCGTTGAGAATATCAAGCTGAAAAAATCTGAAAGAATGGGTAATTCCCAATCATGAATATCCCGATTGAAGAGGACATTCCACTGGGGAGGGCCATGAGCAGATACCCGCAAATCCGCCACAGTAGCATCCATGTTTGCTGCAATACAATAGAGAGCTGGAAAAACTGTGTTAAGAGCACGATCTCCACACCAAACATCATGCCAGAACCTAATTCTGGTAGCCTCTCCACCACGAACCGGGTATGGCTTACAAAACTTGACCACCCCTTCCTAATAAATTTCCATAAGCCCACACCATACCCCCCCTTCACTATATTGGAGCATCAACCCCACCCAATCACTTCCATGTCTACAATCAATAATTTCCTTCCATAATAACTCCCCCTCCAAGTGATACCTCCACAACCATTTCCCGAATAAGGTTTTATTAAAGGTCCTCAGGTTGCACACTCCCAGTCCCCCATTCGAAATTGGGGAATAAACTTTATTCCAATGAGCAAGATGTAATTTCTTTTCCTCCCCCCCCCCCGGGTAAGAAGGCCCGAAATAGTTTCTCAATCATGTTCACCACTCCTGTAGCCAAAGGGAACAAAGATTAAAAAAAATAAAAAAAATAAAAAAATAAAAAGGTGGTAAGATTCGTTAGAGTACTCTTACGTAGTGTGAGCCAACCCCCTTTCGATAAATACATCCGTTTCCAACCAGCCAGCATTTTCTCTATTTTCTCCACGATCCCATCCCAAATGGCTCTAGCCTTAAAAGTTGCCCCCAACGGGAAGCCCAAATATTTCATAGGCAGTGAGGATACTTTACAGTGCAAGAGGCAGCGAGGAAACTATGCAACTGAGTTGTCATTGTGGATGCACCGGCAGCCACCGTTGCTTGATTTTGTGCAGGTTCCGACGTTGTGGATGCACCGGTGACCACGTCAGGATCATTGAAAACCTTGTGACTGCTAGAAACCTTGTCGCCATCTTCTATTAATGTTGTTGCCGTAGGCGTAGCCTCAGACTGTAGATCAGCAACCTTCCGCGGGGTCGCCTAAACCTCTGCCAGTGATGGTGGCTAGGACCTAGTGGCCGAAGTCAGCTCCCCCCTGCACTCTCTTCCTCCAGACTGGGCCTGTCTGTGAAAGGGTTGAAGGCCACCCCATGGGCTTAGGCCCAACACCTGGGCCCAGAGCCCTTTCCTCCCCTTCGGTTGACCAGAAGAACTAAAACCATTGGGCCCTCTGCGCCAACCCAGATCCATGAGACTTGAGCCTGTAAATCTCGACCACAACCCAGGCCCAAGCCCGACTATAGAGTCCCCTTCCCCTTAACGCACCGTTTTAACCAATTTACTTCATCAGTTAAAGCACCCAATCGATCCTCCATTTCATCCAAAGCCTGAAGTAGAGTTTCCTCTTTCAGACCCACCATGTCCTTGCCACTCCCCTGACAGCTCTGATCACCTGCCGAAAGAGTGGTGCCCCCTGACCTTGGCATGCCTACCCTCTCTGTGCCTCCTTCATTCCAAAGGATTCAGCGTGTGCATCGTCATCGTTGGTGGAGGCAACCGCAAAGAGCCACCTTCTCTTCCAGCTTCCTTCAACACCTCTGCTAGTTTCCTCCAACCCATTCCGTCCTTATCTCCTGGAATGAAGATAAAGCTCCGACGACCTCCCCCGCCATACTCCACTAAAGCCATGAAGATGCCTCTGAAGTTAGAACAACGCTAAGCTATATAACCTCTATCCCCTTCTCGAGCAGTGTAGAACTCCTTCCTTCCAACCTTCAGATTCCCCTCCAGAGCTTTAGAGAACCAACGAACCGTCGCTAACCCCAAACTCATCTCTTTTACAACTTTCCATCCTTTCTCAGTCAGTGTTATATGGCATCCATTCCTTACCACCTCAAACAGTTTGGTTTCTATCGCAATGCCCTTCGAGAAACCCATCTTAAGCACACCACAACCCCAAACACCATCGTATAATGCAATCACAGACCACCCAAACTCAACGGAGAGAACAAGTGTTAGTTTTCCATTGTCGAGAGAAAATGTACGGAGAGAAAAATACACAAAGCCAACTTACTACAAACTCTTTAGTCTTTACGGACTCTATAGCAACTTCTTACCTGAGCTTTTCTCTATAACAACCAGAGCAGAGTTACTTCAATATCATATTTGCTCTCTACCCTAGTTAGCGCTACTCTCCTGAAGGGATAAGTCAACGGTAAAGGAAGAGACAATTTCTTCAAAAAAGTGTTAAAGATCGAAGACACCAACAAAAGTCTCTCAAGAATCTGATCTGGTACTACCCATCAGAGTGCAGCATTATGTTTAAAGGGCGGACATGGGATGAACTGTAGACTCAAACATCCTAAATTTGATTTCACATAATCAACTCCCCTAAATCACCTAATACACAGTTTTGACGGTGGGATCGTGTATTTATCGTTTACTCCCTAGAGGTGGGTCAGAGGGCCCAGCCTTGGTGAGGTTCCACATCATCACACAAAAAGGAAGAAATATTATCTAGTGCTAAAGATATTTTATAGATTTGGTATTAGAGCCCACTGGTCTTTCTAAGGAAGATTTGTTATATCAATGTGATGCAAACCTTGTGGAAGACAAGTGGATATGAAGTCTGACCACATAAAGGGTGGAGAGAAAGTGTTTGTAATATTTTTTGAATGACACATGCCAATTTATTAGATTATTTAATTTCAGAATTAATGGTTCCTTTTTCATATTCGATATTCTCCTTGCTTTCTTTTGACTCCTGAATAAATTCTCTTGATCTTTTCTGGGATGGGAAATGACAAAGGAAGATTCACACCTAGGTGTGCATTTGACAGAGTGCCATACTTAACCAGAACTTGAACTGATTTCCAAGAAACCTACAAGTCTTCAGTAATTAGTCTTATAAACAATGTAGCATCTTTGGGCAATAGAAATTATATTTAGGAGTCACCAAGAAAGATATGTCTATCCTTGAAATATAAGCAATATGTCTTAATAGCATTTTTGTTGGACATTCCTGATGCACACTCGAGTACCACACTGAAAAAAGAATATATACTAAAGATACAATGATCAATACAAATGCAGTCCACATACAGCTAATCCCCTTATGCCTGACACTATTTAAAAGGAAAATAATCTCTAATGTTTGGCATTTTTCTTGGAAACAATATCTCCATCCTCAATAATAAAAAAAAAAATCCAATAATTTGTACTATTGACATAATTTTTAGTACATTTTGCACATAAAATACCACAACCAAAAGTTTTTTGTTTTTTTATGATGAGGAACTCCGGAGACCATGTAAATACAACATGTCTTTTACCCAATTAAACCTTGAACCCATGTAGCAAGCAAAAGCATTTTATATAGGCAACAAAATAATTTATATCATCACTATGTCTGGAAATCTATTACGTTAATTAAATGACAGGTCATTCCTTATAAAAACTGAAAAGCAATCTAAATTCTAGAGAAACTCAGTTTTAGAATATAAAAAAACAGTGATCAGTTGATAATGTATCAATAAAAAGTGATATCTTTCTATTCTACACTGCTCTAACATCGGATTTCCATATATCTTAATCCACCAGTCCAGTTTCAAACCTTAGGCTTCCGCAACCAATTTGAGGGCTTGAAGGTCGCCAAACGCCTTAGTAAATCACCTCTTTCCCATGGTCTACATGAAGGTCTAGATGATCCAAAAGCTGAACCACCAGCACTTGTGCTCAAGGAAGTCCGTGGTGGTTGTGAACCAACACAGGACAAAGAAGCTGCTTTGGAGCCATGTCCATGATTGGACCCATCTATACTGCCAACATTTGTAGGAACAGCAGGTGAGGATGCCCCAGCAGAACTGATAAAATGCATAAAGCATTAAGCTTGTTCACAAAAAATAGTGTACAAAAAATAGTGCAAAAAATCAGTTGTGTGAGATATAGACTCTGGCATCTACCAAGACATCACATCAGAAAAATATCATAGTACTTGGTTAAAAACAGGGGTGAGGGATCAAGTTAACAATTAAAGAGCTCTGCATACGGCAGATCAACACTAACCTATACTCCTTTCTTTCTTTTTTCCCTTCATTGTTTGCACATATTCTCAGCTTTTAAATAACTTCCATCCCAATATCAAGGTTGAGGGAAATTCCATTCGTGACAGTTTCAAAAACTTTTTGAACCTGAATGGCATTTTCATAAATTTTTTAATCAAGATGGCATTTATTTAATTCTGAATCTGAATGGCATTTCTATAATTTTTTAATCTGATGGAATCTCTTTAATGTTTTCTGTAACTTTTAACTATGTTCCGTCATTCTCCCTCTGTTTTTTAGATCCCATTTTGGTCTTTTATTTGTCTTTTGTTTTTGTTTCTGTTTTTGTTTTTTTGTTTTGTTTTGTTTTTTGTTTTTTTTTTGTGTATTTCAAGTCAAGTTTGTATTTTTTTATATTATCTTTTAACACCAATATCTCTATCTTTCTTTTTTATGGGTTTCGATATATATTCATTTTATAAATTGTTGATTCTTACATACATATATAATAAAATTGTTAGTACTTATATATAAACAACTAAATATAGATAATCCCAAAATGGTATACCCGAATGCAATAGTACTGAAATATTCCATTCCAATGCCTAAACTGAAATGATCACCGGAACGGAATTTTCAAAACCTTGAACATAATCCCACCCACCCAGTGCTAGTCAAAGCACACTGAAGCACAAGTGCCAAGGCCAAAGCACTGAACTTACCAAAAAGTGAAGCACAATTACAAAAGCGTGTTTTGGTTTTCTCTTTTTGTGAAAACTTAAAGTAAAAAGCGCACTTTTGTATTGTTTAATAAATATATATATATAGATATCAGTTCAAGACCACAAAATGTAACAATTGTTTTTTAAGTATTAGCTAATATTGAAGATCTTTTACACACCATGACACCACAAGTTGTCAAATGTGATATATATGCTTCAAACCTGATATAATAGTCCATGTTCACATTTTAAATGGTTTGATATGGAATAACTTATGTTAACACAGAAGTCAATGCCTTAATCTCCAGGGGTTGGCTCAAAACAATTTCTAGGGGTCATTGGATTGAGGGAATTTATTCTTGAATTATCCAAGGTACACTTGCAGGAAACTCATTGTCGAGGGCCTATGCACTTTGGATTTAGTCGAGACTTTATACTCGGACACTCGGTCTGAACAATAAAAAGCACAAAAGTCAATACCTACAATTGTTGAGCTTTATTGCTCATTTTGATTGAACCATGTACTTTAATTTGATTGTGTCTATCAAATATCATAGATGTGTATATTTAGTAAAGCACGAGAGAAATATATAAAATTTTATTTAATAAATTTTATGTAATTAGTTGATTACTTGATGTTCATGATGCATTATACCATAAAAACATTGAGTTAAAAGGACTAAATATATTACCATCTAGCTTTTTAAAACCTTTTAACCCCTAGGTTTGGTAAGGGATTAAAACCTTTTAATCCCTTCAAGTCTAAGGCCTTGTTTGGGTAATGAGATGAGATGAAAAATTCTCAAAACTTCTCACAATTTCCTTCCCAAACATCACTCAAACACAATACATTTCAATTTTAAATCTTATACTTTTTCATCTAATCATTACCTAATCATTACAACTTTTATGAATTTCAAAACAAAATACAAAAATCAATACATTTTTTTTTAACTTAAAAAATAATATTTAAACAAATTTTTAACTATATAATATTTTTATTCAACTTTTTCTCTGTCATTTTTCAAAACCCAATAAAACATTTTAACTCAAACTATTTCACTACTATTCACAGACCATTTCATTACTATTAACAGAATTTTGAGATACTCCAAGTGTCTACCAATAGGTTTGGATAGTGAGATGAGAATTTTTAGTTTTAGATAAAAGTTTAAAATATTATTTTTTAATATTATTATTGTTTTGGGATTTGAAAAAGTTGAGTTGAGATTTGAAAAAGTTGAATTATTTATTATATTTTGTATGGAGATTTGAAAAAAGTGTAATGAGATGAGAATTTTGTGTCTTATCTTGATTGCCAAACCTATCCTAAATGAGCCTTAAGGTTCAAACACTTGGGTGCGCACAATTTCTAGAGGCTACATCCCATTGGTGAAAAGCCAATGATTTACCAGATCTGTGTGATGGGGATGCACTACACAGCTCCAGGGTTTAACAGGATTAGAGAGAGATTGAGTTTTGCATGGTCATCTTAAACATGCATTACAAAACTATTTTATTGTATTTTATTGATTTTTTGTTATTACATATCATCTTTAAAAATATGCGGTTTATTTCAATTAAGCATGTGCTTGCACTTTGCTCCTAGGCTTTAGACGAAGTTTGTGCTCAAGTGTACCTATTGCTTTCACCAATACTGTACCCAGCCAAAACCGTGTATCAAGTAATCCAAGGAAACTCCTAGTGTGGAATCAAACCAAGCACATCTCAGTATACAACTCACCTCAAGCCTTGCCTTCAACCACTAGGTTGACCCTAACTAATAGATAACAATAATTTTTGTTTTTAGTAAGTTTTTATGATTGGTCATCGAAGTATTTTATTCATAAAAGTAGGAAAAGCCCAAGTACATAGGGAGTATACATGAGAAATACTTAACTAGAGTTTACAACTAATTGTAAAAAGTCATGGACACTTTGTTACAAACAATGGCCCCCACCCATGAGAACAATGTTTTAAAGGAAATGACTTTCAGCTCCTCCATTGTCTTCTAGGAGTTTTCGAAGCTTCTATCATTTCATTCCCGCCATATACACCAACACATGCAAATAGGGACCATTTTCCAGATTGTTTGTGACTTGTGAATTCCCCTAAAGACCTCTACAGCTAACTAGAAAATCCACCAATCCAAAAGGCATGACCCACAATACGCCAAGTCCTGTAAAAAAAATAATCCCACAAGGTCCTTGCCACCTTGCAATGTAGAAACAGATGGTTTACTGATTCACCCTCTTTCTTACACATGTAACACCAGTCCAACATCATTATCCGACATTTCCTTAAGTTATCTATGCTGAGAATTTTGCCCAATGCTGCTGTCCAAACGAAAAAGGCAGCTTTGGAAGGAGCTTTTGTCTGCCAAATGCTCTTCCATGGAAATGTGTGCATGCGTGGACTCGTTAAAACTTTGTGGAGTGATTTGACAGTGAATTTACCTTTCGTGGAAGGGCTCCAAATCATCCGATGGTACCCTCGGTCATACGTACGAAATACAGTGCCGCATAGAACTCTATGATCTCCTCCAACTCCCAGTCTTGAGCTTCCCTCACGAAATCAATATTCCATTGAGGGGGGAGCCACTAGAAAAAAGCAAGGGGTCCGCTATTGCTGCATCCTTCACTCGTGCAAGCCCAAATATGGCAGGGAAAGTGTCTTGGAGACTTCGTTCACCACACCAGTTGTCATACCAAAATCTGACCCGAGAGCCGTCAGCCACTACAATATGTATGTCTCCGGAGGAACTCCCAACCCTTCCTTATGTATTTCCAAGACCCACCTCATATGGGCCACGTACCTCATTCGAACACCAACCACCCCATGCCTTCCCAACCTATGCATCTATAACAATCTTCCACAAGGCCCCGCTTTTGTGTTGATACCACCACAACCATTTACCCATTAGAGCTTGGTTGAACTTCATCAAGTTACGAATCCCTAGTCCACCCCCAGAAATTGGAGTACAAACCATTGACCAGTTAACCAAATGGAACTTGAACTCATCCCCCAAACCCACTCCACAAAAAGTCGCGTTGTAGCTTTTCAATACAGTTGACAACCTTTGCTAGGAGCGGGAGCAAGGACAAAAAATAGGTGAGTAAGTTGGAAAGAGTACTTTTAATCAAGGTGAGCCTACCACCTTTAGACAAATACAACATCTTCCAAGATGCTAGTCTACGTTCCACTTTCTCAATCACTACATTCCAAATCTACTCTGATTTAAAGGAAGCACCCAAAGGTAAGCCAAGATACTCAAGGGGAGAAAAGATACCTTACATCCCAAGAGGGAGGCTAGAGCTGCCACTTCGGGAATAGTCCCCATGGGTACCAGTTTAGACTTTGAGAGGTTAACTTTCAAACCTAAGACAGCTTCGAAGCAAAGAAGTAAAGCCCTCACAGATTGGATATGCCCAAGATTTGCTCCGCAGAAGATGAGAGTATCATCCGCAAACAAGAGGTGAGAAACATCAATAGAGCCATAATTACCATTCCCCATTGAAAAACCATAAAGAAACCCACCTTTCACAACGCCCACAATCATCTTGCTGAGAGCTTCCATGACAAATAAAAAGAGTAAGGGAGAGAGCGGATCCCTTTGTCACAAGCCACGCGAGGAGTCAAAAAAACCCACTGGTGAACCATTCACCAATATCAAAAAGTGAACTATTTAGACACAAAATTCTACCCAATTCAGCCATTTCTCACCAAAACCACATCTTGTAAGTAGATAAAGTAAGAACTTCCAATTTACATTATCATAGGCTTTTTCCATATCTAGTTTGCAAAGTAACCCCGATTCTTGAGATTTGAGTCATCCATCCAACACTTCATTAGCAATTAAGACCGAATCCAGAATTTGTCTACCTTTAACAAATGCAGTTTGCATCTTCGAGATTAACTTTTCCATCTCTGTACTCAATCGGTTTGCTAGCACCTTGGATAGAATATTGTAAACTCCATTCACGAGGCTAATGGGATGATAGTCTCAAACATCCACTGATCCCTCCTTTTTGGGAATAAGTGCTAAAAAGGTAGGTAGATTCAAACATTTTTCAAAACTAACATTATTATGGAATTCTTGAAATACCTACATAAGGTCGCCTTTTAACACTTCCCAACAGGTTTGGAAAAAGCCCATTGTGAAACCATCAAGGCCTGGGGCCTTGTCACTAGCCATACCTCGAATGAATTTGTGTACTTCTTCAAAGGGCCTCTCAAGCCACCCTGCACACTGTTGATCTAGTATAGAAAAAGTCAAACCATTTACTATCGACTAGTAGATGTTCATAATATTATGCAATGTGGTTCTTGATGATTGACTGATCCGAAGATACTGCTCCATCTAACATCAACATATCACTAGCATTGTTCCTCCGGTGCAAATTAGCCACCCTATGGAAGAACTTTGTGCACTTGTCTCCTTCCTTGAGCCATAGTTCCCTTGATTTCTGTCTCCTAGAGATCTATAACTATCTGACTCTTGCGAGTTGTTTCGGATTCAAAAAGAGTTCTAGCCTCCTCCTCACCCTCCAAACCCTGTAGCTCCTCTAGAAGGGAACATCGCTGTAGAACTACATTGCCAAAGACTTGTTCATTCCATTGCTTCAAATCTTGTTTCAGCACTTTTAGCTTTTTTGCCATTATGAAGCTTGGAAAGCCATGGAAATCATAAGAAGACCACCATTGTCATACTCTGTCTACAAAATCGTCATATTTAAGCCACATATTTTTTAATTTAAAATAACTTTTGCCTCCTTGGATGCCTCCACAGTCTAAAGGGTGGGGAAGTGATCTGAGCATACCCTAGGAAGTCTTCTCTGAGTTACCTTCGGAAAATGTTACTCCCATTCTAGAGTTAGCAAAAATCTATCAATTCTCGACCAAAATAAGAGTTCACGAGTGTTAGACCAAGTGTACGAACCTCCCGTTAATGGAATATCCATACATGCCTGTTCTGAAATGAAGTCAAAAAAATCCCGCATAACGGGTGTGATGTGAGACATACCTGATCTCTCACTCTAGAAACGAGACATTGAAGTCACTCCTTATGCAACTTGGTAGCTCCTACCAACTAAGAAGTCCCGCTAGTTCTTCCCACAAAGACCTTTCCGCATTAATATTAGGGCTGTAGACTCCTGCGAAAGCCCATTGGAAACCATCCTCTACATTCTCAAAAGAGCATGCCACAGTGAATTCTCCCACAGCCCTCTAACCTTTCCACCACCCTTTTATTGATTATAATAAGAACACCCCTAGATGCACCTTTAGAAGGTAGATACGACCATCCAGCATGATGTCCCCTCCACAAAATTCAAACTATTTTCCTTGTAATAAATTCTAGCTTGGTCTCCTATAAGCAAATTATATCACCTTGCCATTGACGAAGTAAATTTCTGACTTGGGGCCATTTGTTGTGCTCATTCACCACCCCTTATGTTCCACGATATTATTTTTGGCTTCATATAGGATTCGTCATTACCCATCCTTTGAGGCACCCCCGACTAGAGCTCCTCTCCCCTCCATCATCATTCATAGCCCACGTTAGCCTTTTGAGTTCTCTTTCTCTTTTGTTGTCCAAATTAAGAGAAGGATCCACGGTAGATTGCGCACCTCCAGCTTCAATAGCTGTAAGTAACGCCAAAAATTATTCTTCAAAACCCTCACATGTTATACTCACACAATGCTTGATCTCTATGGCTTTCTGAATTACCCAATCTGACACCCTCGGATGACAAGAATTCAATGGAGTAGGTTATGCCCCTCAACAGAGGACTGCCCCTTCCAGCATCCACCCACCTTTCAACCATCATTATCTCTCCCCTTGTAGCCTCGAAAACAACCAAAGCCTCATCTAGTGCAACTTCCTTTGAGTTACCCAGGCCTCCCACACTGTCTAGTTGACAGAATGGAATTTCTCAACAACCATACCACTTTCCAACACCGACATGCCATCTTGCAAGCGTGTAGGTCAGACAACTGCCCAAAGGTCGCCAACTGGAGTTTCTGTGGCTTCTCACCGTGCTACAGCTTGAACCACCCAATACAACCGGTTGTTTCCCAGCACCGCCCCTAACCGCTTCTGCATACGAGATTTCCTGCCTCCCCAGCCCCTTTCCTTTGTCTGCTGCTCCCCAGCCTCTATGTATGTGTCGGTGCATTTGGCAGTAGAGAAATCCTAGAAGCTTCAAGAATCGCAAAAAGGATATGAGCTTAAAGTTTCTTTTTAAAACTTTGTTCTCAGGGGCGGGGGTCTACTGATTTTAATGGGCTAAATGTTCATGATTTTCTATTTTTAGTTGTAAACTCTAGTTAGGTACTTCTCATGTATACATTCTATGTCTTGGGCCTATGACTTATTTTCCTATGAATAACTCTTCTTGATTACCTATTAAAAAAAATTAATCCTTCCTTTATAAATCCGTCAAACCCACCAAAGGAATCCACGTCATCACCAATAAAAACGTGCCACATGTCAACAGAAAAAAGATCTGAAAATATTTAAAATTAAAAAGAAGGATTAAATTAAAAAATTAAAAATAAAACAAATAAAAAATAGAAACTTTAATTTTTTTTAATAAAAAAATGCACAATAGATCAAAGGGGGTGGTCATAGCCACCCTAGATCCACTTGGGGGTGTGTGGTGTGCATGAAAGGAATGCAACACTCGAAACTTTGAAGAATAAGTGAGGATGGTGTCATAACTAAAAGCTCTTGTGGTTAACAGCCCCTACATTGCTAGGATGAAAGCTAACAACAACTCTAGCTTCTCTAGTTATCAGAAATTCATGTCTCTGTGTTTTCCTTCATTGTTTGATAGGTAAACAAATTTTATTAATCATAGGAATAGGCAAGAGCCCAAGTATATAGGACATATACAAAAGTAACGCTTAAGTGCGCTAGTTTAGTGATACAAGGAATTTATGAAAATTCATGTCATGAAAATCAATTACAATTGACCAATGGAGTAAAATATTGAAAAAGAAACTTATAAGCTCATTCATTGACCGCTCTTGATCTTCAAAAATTCTTCATTCCTCACCCTCTAAATACACAACCATAAACATGTTGGAACCATCTTCCATATTACTACAATCTTAGAGTTGCCCCAAATGCCTCTCCAAGAAGCTAGGAGGTTAATTACCCTTCTTGGCATCACCCAAGCTAACCCCATGCAAAAAAAGACTTCATTCCACGATGTCATGGCAATCACAATATGAAGTAGAAGATAGCCGATAGATTCTCCACTCCTTTTACACATAACAATGATTCAATGTTTCCTCAAGTTGTCTAGAGTGAGGATCTTCCCCAAGGAAACTGTCCATACAAAGAACGTTGCTTTTTAAGGGTGCCTTTGTCTTCCAAATACTCTTCCATGGGTATACATTTGTATTATGTGTTGTCATGGATTGGCAGAAGGAGCAAACTGTCAACTTTCCTTTCTTAGAGGGGCACCAAAAAATCTTATATTCAACTCCCCCCATCATACACGTAGAGTATACTGAGTGATTTTCTTGCATACTTCCTATGTACTTAGGTTTGCAATTTAATAAAATTGCTTTATCAAAATTCAAATTGGGAATGCAAGAAAATTAATAAATACAAAAGCCGTACAGGTCAGAAAGCAAGTGGGAAGTGCCAATACGAATTTCCCAAATTTGAGTGCTACATTATCCACTGTTTTGGACACCCAAGTTCAGTTAGACCAAAAGTACAACTTATGTTTACAGAAAAACTGGTGAGCCTTTGTAAACCTATTTGACAAGCTCAGTCAAGTTTCTCATTTTACTAATCACATGTACAGCTCTAGTGCCGGACATCGAATTCACCCTCCCACTTCCTTTCCTCCGCTTTCCCGGCAACCAAACAGGGCTTAGAGCTCCCAATCCCGGACACGAATAAACTGTAACCTTAACGTGAATTCCACAAAATCACATTCAAGACTCGCCGAGTTAATTCGAAACCCTACTTTCATTCAATTCAGAGACTTAAAAGGATAAAGAAAATCAAAGACAAAAACAAGAATTGAAGATCAAGCTTGTGATTGAGAGAGGGAGAGATAACGGTACCTGGCAGCGGAAGCTGGGTGAATGGTCCCTCCCGAGCTGATAACCTCCTCACGCATTCGTGTCTCTTGACTCTTTGCCCCAAATTTCGAAGTGATGAAATACGAGAAAGAAAGAGGAGGGAAGTGCTATTTATACCGACAATATTCGTCCGCGTAGCTTAAAGGCAAATGTTATTCCACCTAGACTACCATCGGTTTTTTTTTAAATTTAATTATTAAAGAAATATTTTAAATAAATTTATGAATTTTTGTTTATATATTTAAAATGATTTTAAAAAGAAAAAAAATCTATTTATCATTATTTTTCTTATCATCATCTCATCATTTCATAATGTGATATTAAATGATAGGTTCATAAGTGAAACATAATGAATAGTTTTCGATCATTTAATGTCATATCATGGTATGCTGAGAAAATAGATGATGAGTAGCATTAAGCATGTTTGGATATAGAAATCATATCACATCATCTCATCTTATCATTTCAATTTTATTAAATTTTCACACAAAATATAATAAGCAATTCAACTTTTTCAATTCTCAAAATAATAATAATATTAAAAAATAATATTCTAATAATATTTTATTTAACTAATTTAAAATCATCTCACTATCTAAACGTAAAAAATACTTGAAAAAAGCAATCCCCAAAGCTTAAGGTCTTATTTAGATATAAAAAATGTCTCATCTCATCTTATCTCATCTAATTATTATAACGTTTTCAAATTTTCACGTAAAAAAAAATTAACATTTTTAATTTTAAGATAATAATAATATTAAAAAATAATATTTTAATAATATTTTATAAAATTATTAACTTTTATCTTATTCTAAATAAAATCTGAGTCCAAGTTTTTCAGAGTTTCTTTGAAAGTCAGTATCCAAATGTTTAACCTTTAATTTTTATTCTTTAAAAAATTATAGGTACATCAATTTTTCATTAGAAAATCAACCGAGTGTCACGTGTTAGTTTTCACGTAGTATTAATATTCACGTTTGTCAATTGAAGGCAAACACCTAACATACTGATACAATGTATCAATCTTGCCGTTAGTTTTTTAACGGCAAATTAACCGAAGTTTTAGATATATTTGAGTATTGAGGGGCTTTCAGATAATCTGTAGATAATAGTGAAAAAATAATAGAAAATAATAAAAAAATATTGAATAATAGTAAAAGAATAATGATAAAATATTAAATAGTAATGAATAGTAATATCTTCACTACCATTTTCGTTTGAATTCAAAACTCATCTCAACTCATCTCATCTCATCATTATAAATTTTTTTGAATTTTCACACAAAATATAACAAGCAATTCAACTTTTTTAAATTTCAAAACAATAATAATATTAAAAAATAATATTTTATTTTACTATTCACAAACTATCTCAACTCATTTCTGAATCTAAACGATTTTACAAAATTTAAAAATCGAGGTCTTGAATTGTAAAAACATTATTTGTGAAAATAATGAGCCAAATTGCTTTATTTGATATGTGAAAATAGGCTCATTACTGTAAAAACAATTAGGCTAATTTTACAATAGTGAGATCTTCACCCCGAGCCCTCTCCCCCTTTCTGCACCGATGTTGCCGCCTCCGATATCGCCGAACAAAGGCCACCACCTCATACCAAGTGTTATCGCCAACCAAGCTTTGTACCACGCCGAGCCAGCCATATGTGTTATGAACCTAACTATAACGATGTCGTTTGTGGATGAACGATATGAACTTATGTTGCAACAGTGTTTTATGACTTTGAACATTTGCATTTCATTTCCTTGTAGTCATTTTAATTCTGAAGCTTGTTGTTTCACTTGCTACGTGTCAATTAGCTGTTTGTTTGATAGTTATCCCCGCGAGGATATGAGGGGAAGAGGAATTCATTGTAAGGCACTTGACATTTTGCTTGAAACTAGAACTATCTGGAGAAATTGGAAGCCTCAAACTTTCCAAGGCGTAGCCAACTTATTTGCAGTCCATTTTCTACAACTTATCTCCACTGCTATTTCTACTTGTTTGTAATTTTTTTATTTTTGAGTTCTTCATCTATTCCTCAAGTGGTATCTAGAGCCCAACGATCCTTCATGGAGAATGGGGGTAAGCTTCAATAAACATCAAGCAAATTTGCTATTAATAGAAAAGATTTTTGACAAAATGTTGCAGATCACAAAATTACTCGACCGAACACATGAAAATTATAAGGTTCTCACGCAATCCTTCATGGAGTGGCAAGACCAGGTTGCACATGAGAAAGAAGAAAAGGTAGTAGAAGTGGAGGAGATAGTGGCAGTGCCCTTGCAAGTTATCCCCAAAAAAATCTCTCTTCCATCTGTTCTTAGAAATCTAGAACCAAAATTAATTTCTCAACTCTCAGAAGATCGAGCATCGTGACCACTTCCTGATGGGGAAATTATTAAGTGTGAACTTTGGGATGATGTTCATCGACATGGAGATTACCATCGAGCTCTTTCGGTAAGGATTTTTGCCCAAGTACTTAGGTTTCTCATGCGGGATTGTGGATTTTTTATCCGGGTTTTCACACTTGCTATTTTTCAACAAGTAAGATTCATCCATTATCCTAAGTGGGAACCCCTACCCAAACCATATCACTCACTCTCAAACCCGTAGAACAATCAAACGACGTAGAAGAGCTTCCTCTCATTTTCTCGGCTCAACAAATGCCCGATGGCTCACCAAATTTTCTTGGTGGAAGGGCCGCAGCTGCTGCTAGTGGAGGCTTCCATTCTCTCTACTCAGCCGATGCATGGTGGGCCCATTTCTGACCTCATGGGTGACTCTACTACTGTAGCCAAGTTGGTCATCCACTCGGATCGTGAATGTGAAAAGGGAGGTAGTCTGAAGGAATCTGCCATTTTCTTTCTTTTGGAGTTGCTCTCACACGGTTAGAAGGGTCTCAATTGTTTGTGAAAATGTCCATTAGAAGTGGTGTCAAAGTGACCACCATCTACTCCATTAACCCCACCTCGAAGGTTGTTGATGGCCCTCCAAGCAAGGATTGCAGTGGTCGAACAGATATTTTTTTCAACATTATTCCCAGCAGCACTAGAGCTGCTAAGGCCGTGGGGGAAGTTCTTTCATCACTTTATGGTAGAGTGACAGGAATGGCCATCCGGGTACCCACTATGGGTGTTTCATCTGTTCACCTCATGATCAGGCTTACGAAGAAGGGAAAAAATGAGAAACTCGACAGTATTCTCAATGATGCTTTGACGGATGGGAAAGGGTGCTACAAAATTGGAGACACCTCTATATTTTCCTTGGTCAGGTTTTGCAAAAATCTCAAGACTCTTATTGTAGATGGCTGCTGGGACATCTCAGATGAGTCTTTAAAATTACTTGAAAATTCTTGTAAAAATATTCTGAAGAATTTACGAATGGATTGGGGTACAAAAATCTCCGACTCTGCATCGAGCTGCATCCTCAATCAATTTGTAAACCTAGAGGCTCTTGACATTGGGTTGGAACTAAGCTTGATCTTCGAGATTATAATTGGTCCTTTATAGACCATCCTAGTGTAGTGCCCATTGCTACGCCTTAGGGAGAAGAGCTTAGGAAACTGGCGAGTCATTTCGGTGCTTATTTGCACCCATCTACGCCCCTTTGAGTTTTTCGTTGTTAGTAGTATGTGTTTTGGGCAATGATTCTCTTTTCTTTTCAATGGTTCACATGGATGAATTTCGAGTCTAGAAGAGTACCTGGTTGTTTAGTTGATGTGAGAGAGTTGTTTGAGAAAATGCCTTATTGAGGTGTGGGATCTAGGAATGCTATGGTTTTAGTGTACATACAAGGAATTGTGTCTAAGTTGTTTGATGAATGGTCACTTTAGGTGTTTTCGAACCCTTTGATAAAGGAAGAGATTATCTAGCTAAAGTGGCATTTGATATTGGGGTCAAGATTGCACTTACGAAGAGGGCTTTGAACAACAATGGATTTCAACTACAATTTCTAAGACAATATTTCTTGAAAATATATTAGTTGTTATTGCATGCTTGCTAACAATTAGCTTGGCAACTATAACGTCATCATAGAGTGAATTGACAAGAATATGGGATTCAGGTGATGCACTTATTGCATCTGGTGGTGGTTGCAGGCAGGTCACAATCGATTGTAGTGAAAAAGTTTGGGAAGTAGCTTAAGAGAGTGGGAATCAATGGGCATATTTGTTTTCACGGATTGAGGGGAATCTCAGTCTTGCACGGAAAGACCGAGGAATGGTTCTACATGCTTACAAATATTACAGGGAATCTGAAAGTGAATTTCAAGGGATTTTTTAGCCTTTTGATAGAGGAAGACAACTTCATAGCAATATAGTTATCTACATAGGCGTTCTACCTTCACTCTTGATTCTGTGGCCAGTGGTTGGCGTTATTGCAAGTATCATAGGTGGAGTAGAGTATGGCTTTCTTTCACCAATATTTGCTACCTTTGATGCTATGGTATAAGGAAAGACTAATAAACTATTCCATTGTTTTTATAATGGGACTTGGGAAACTATTGAAGGGAGCCTCGCTACTATCACAGATTTTGGGCACACTTGTTACCATTTTTACTTTTCGTATATGAATGACCTTCGAAGAAAGGAGCCTCCAGATGTGGACTATTATGATATTAGATTGCTTTATCTTCCTGTTGCAGTAATGGCTAGAGTTATTGGTTTCATCATTGATTTGCCCTTAATCTCACTCATTGTTATTTGCAAAGGCCCCTACATGCTCTTAAAGGGATGGCATTGTGTGTTTCTAGACCTTATTGGTTGTGAAGACCTTTTCTCAGAGACAATTTGTGTACCTTTTGCTGGTTTTGATATCCTACTCTACCCATTGGCTGTTGTTGGGGTAGTGTTAAGCTACATGTCAGCCAATATCTTTCGTGGTTCTTATGCAAAGGTGGTTGTTCATCAGGAGTCCTCCATTTAGTTTGGGCTTTGTTACATTGTTGCATCCTTGTCCATATATGATGAATACAACAATGATGTTCTCGGCATGCCAGAAGGATCCATCGTGCTAGGCCACATTTTCGAAAGAAGGATGTGTTGTCTCATACCTGTTACGGGGATATAATTTGGGAAATATTTATTGTATTTGTGGTGATACTTTCCTTTCTAGCTAGATTAGATATTGTTGTAAATACTTACCTTGTATAGCATATTCGACACATAGAATTAGGCAAAAATCTTGTATTTTCTCTTCTATATAATGAAATATAACCCTTGGTAAAGGGTATTCAGACCAATTTGACATGGTACCAGAACCCCTATTCTGTTTTCAGTCTCTGTGGTTTTAATCTCTGGTATGCGATTTCCATCGCTGTTCGTGGGTGTTTGTGAGTTGTCGGTGGGATTTGTTTTCCCCATTTCCGTAAGTTTTTCTGGTTTGTGGTTGAGAATTGAAGCTCTCTGTGGTGTTCATCTTTCTGAGTTTGCCATTTCGTTGGCTGTCGGCACTCTGTCGGCGTTGTGAGTCCTGCTTCTCGTTGCGGGCTCCCTATCTATGGTTGTCGGTGCTCTCTGTGGTTGGTTATGTGCCGGTCGGTGTCCTCTGTGGCAGTCAGCGACTCTGTGGGTGGCTAGGCTTCTTCTAGTGTGGTCGACAGGTGCGGTTTCTCCTCTGCTGCATCATTTTCAACCATTGCAGGTATTCAAATTGGGTTTCGGTTTGGGCCTTCCGTGATTGATCTTGGTTTTATTTCTGCTGGTGCATTTCTTTAAGTCTAGTCGTGTGTTTGGGCCTCTTATTGTTTTGGAATTGGACTTGCTTTTCGTTTGGCTTGCTGTCTATTGGTTGGCTGCTTGGATCTTTTTTTTAGTGCATTTCATCATGTCTCTTGAGAATACTATTGTTCGATTTACTGGAAAGAATTTTTCTATATGGGCATTTCAATTTAAAATGTTTTTGAAAGGGAAAGAATTATCAAATCATATTGATAGTTCTGTTCAAGTTCCCACCTATGAAAAGGAATTTGCCCAATGGGAGGTCAAGGATGCTAAGGTGATCTCCTAGCCATTGGGGACGATTGAACCCCATCTTGTCACCAATCTTTGATGTTTTACTACAGCTTAAGCTATGTGAGACTACCTACATCGTATTTATCACTAGGACCACAGGGCTCGAAAATTTCAATTGGAGTTGGAAATTAGCAATTACAATTAAGGTAATTTAACTATTGAGCAATTTTATTCTGGTTTTATTAATCTTTGGAGAGTATTTTGCTATTGTTCATGCTAAGGTTCCCACTGCGGCACTCGCGGCTCTTCACGTGGTTGATGCTGAGAGTTAATGCGATTAGTTTTTGATGAAGCTTCGACCTGAATTAGAGCCTGTTCAAGCCAGTTTATTGAACCGAAATCCGATTCCTTCTTTGGATATTTGCTTCGGAGATTTATTGCGTGAAGAACAGTGGTTATCCACTCAGATGGCTATGACTTCTGAGAAGGTCTTTTCTAAGGCTGTGAATGTAGCCTATGCAGCACAAGAGAAAGGGAGGAACAAGTTGCAGTGTTTCAGTTGCAAGGAGTTCGGCCATATTGCTCACAACTGTCCTAAGAGAGTTTGTAACTACTGTAAGAAAAAGGGTCATATCATCAAAGACTGTTGAGTGCGGCCTCAGAATCGCCAATCCCAAGCCTTTCAAGCTGCAGTTCAGTCATCGTCTTCTTCTGCTCCCCTACTGTAAGCTCTGATTCATTTGTTCTCACACCTACCATGGTCCAACAGATGATTGTGTCTGCTTTTGCAGCTTTGGGCCTACAAGGTACAGATCCTACCTCCACTTCTTCTTGGATTATTGATTCGGGTGCCTTTAATTATATTACTGGTGGTACAACGGGTCTCCGTGGTGTTCGTAAGTATGGAGGCACGCAAACTATTCAGATTGCTGATGACAGTACCCTTCTCATTACTGTTGTTGGTACTTTGGGTTCTTCATTTTGCAATGTTTTTATCTCTCTTGACTTATCTACCAATTTAATTTCTGTTGGACAATTGGTGGATAATAACTGTAATGTTTATTTTTCTCGTGGTGGTTGTCATGTGTTGAATCAGGTGTTAGAGACGGTGATCGCGAAGGAGCCTAAAGTAGGACGTCTATTTCCTTTACAATTTTCTATTCCTAATGTTGTTTTTTTTTTTTTTTTGGATTGTACGGCTACTGCCAATAATAATGAAGTATGGCATAAGAAATTAGGACATCTCAATTCTGTTGTCTTAACTCATCTTTTGAAACAAGATTTTTTGGGCAATAAAGATTCCTATCTTCGTCTCCTTTTTTTTTTTTTTTTTTTTTTTTATTGTGCTACTTGTTGTCTTGGTAAAAGTAAAACATTACCTTTTCCTGCTCATGGTAGTCGTGTTTCTACTTGCTTTGTGATTGTGCATACTGAAGTCTGGGGTGTCAGTCCTATTATTTCTCATGGTTAGTATCGTTATTTTGTGACATTTATCGATAATTATAGTCGATTTACTTGGATCTATTTTCTCTATTCTAAAGCTGATGTGTTCTCTGTTTTTTAAAAATTTGTTGCACTTGTCGAGACACATTTCAGTACTTGTATCAAAACCTTACACTCCGACTCAGGAGGAGAATACATGTCTCATTCCTTTCAGACTTATCTTCAGCAAAAATGGATCATTTTTCAACGTTCTTGTCCTTATACTCCTCAGCAAAATGGAGTTGGAGCGTAAGAATCGTCATCTCTTAGATGCCGTCCGTACTTTACTGATGGATTCCTTTGTCCCTTCTAAGTTCTGGGTAGAAGTTTTATCTACTGCTGTTTATCTTATCAATCGTTTGCCTACTGCTACTCTAAATTATGATTCTCCCTATTCTCGATTATTTGGCATATCTCCTGAGTATCAATACTTTCATACTTTTGAGTGTGTTTGTTTTGTTCATCTGCCACCTATTGATCGTCACAAGCTTGCTGCCCAGTCTGTCACATGTGCTTTTATGGGATATAGTCCTACTCAGAAATGATTTGTTTGTTATGATGATCATGCGAACAAATTTCGGATCTCCCAGAATGTGATTTTCTTTGAAAATCAATATTTATTTTAGTCTCAGGTTATTTCTGATCCTTCTATTACTCTTCTGCCTGCTTTTGATGATGTGCCTTCTTTTATTGAGCGATTTAAACCAGGGGTGGTGTATCATAGACGTCCTCCTTCAACGCCTCTTCTAGACATTGATCCGTCATCTGATTCTACATTTCCTATACCTCGACGCTCCACCCGGGTTACACATCCACCAGATAGGTATGGTTTTTCACATGCCGTGCTTACTGCCACTCTCGACATTGTTTCTGTTCCTCACTCTTATACTCAGGAGCTATCCAAGCACGTTGGCAGCAGGCCATACAAGAAGAAATCCAAACTCTTCAAGACAATCACACTTGGGATCTTTTGACTTGTCCCTCTAGTGTCAAACCTATAAGTTATAAATGGGTGTATTCAGTCAAGTTTCGGTCTGATGGCTCACTAGATCGATATAAGGCCCGTCTTGTTGCCGTTGGGAATCGGCAAGAGTATGGTATTGATTATGAAGAGACATTTACACCTATTGCCAAAATGACTATTGTACGGACTATCTTGGCACTTGCTGCATCGCAGGGATGGTCTCTTCGGCAGATGGACGTGAAGAATGCATTTCTACATGAGGATTTGAAGGAAGAAATCTATATGTCTCCACCTCCTGGCATGTTTACCACACCTTCCTCAGAGGTTTGTCAGCTATGCCGATCTTTGTATGGACTGAAACAAGCTCCGCGTGCATGGTTTGATAAATTTCGCTCTACTGTGCTTGCTTTTCACTTTACTCAAAGTCAGTTTGATTCCTCTCTGTTTCTTCGCAAGACTTCTATAGGAATTGTATTGCTTCTGGTATATGTTGATGATATTGTAATTACTGGCTCTAATTTTGAGTTAATTAAGCAATTACAACAGCATCTCAAGGCCTTTTTTCACATGAAAGATCTTGGTCCCTTGCAGTACTTTCTTGGCCTTGAAGTGCAAATTACTTCGACTGGTACATTGTTACATTAGCACAAATATACACAGGAAGTAATTTCATTGGCTGGTCTCCAATCGAGTAACTCTGTTTTTACTCCCTTGGAGGTAAATCTTAAGCTTCGTCAGGAGGAAGGTGAACTTCTCTCAGATCCATCCTTGTATCGGTAGCTCGTTGGGAGTTTGAACTACTTGACGATTACTCGTTCTGACATTTCTTTTGCTGTGCAGCAGGTCAGTCAATTTATGCAGGCCCCTAGACATCTTCACTTAGTCGTTGTCCGCCACATTATTCAATATCTGAAGGGCACCTCTACACGCTGGTTGTTCTTTCCTAAGGAATCTTCCTTACAGTTAGTGGGGTATAGTGATGTTGATTGGGCCGGATGTGAGGATACTCGTCGCTCTGTTACTGGCTGGTGCATGTTTTTAGGCAATGCACTCATTTCTTGGAAGAGTAAGAAGAAAGACAGAGTTTTCAAGTCCTCCACTGAGTTTGAGTATCGTGCTATGTCTTCTGTATGCTCGGAGATCACATGGCTTCGTGGGCTAGTGGGTGAACTTGGTTTTCCTCAGCTTCAGTCCACTCCTCTTCATGCTAATAATACCAATGCTATTCAGATCGCCGCTAATCCTGTCTTCCATGAGCGTACGAAACATATAGAAGTTGATTGTCATTCCATACGTGAATCGTTTGACAAACATGTGATTACTCTTCCTCACATTTCCACTGAATATTAAACTGCCGACATATTCACTAAAGCTATTTCTCGGCACCGGCATCAATTCTTGGTTGACAAATTGATGTTTCTTGATCTACCAACATCAATTTGAGGGGAGATGTTACGGAGATATGATTTGGGAAATATTTATTGTATTTGTGGTGATACTTTCCTTTCTAACTAGATTAGATATTGTTGTAAATACTTACCTTGTATAGCATATTTGACGCATAGAATCAGGCAACAATCCTGTATATTCTCTTCTATATAATGAAAGCTAACCCTCGATAAAGGGTATTCAGACCAATTTGACAGTACCAGCCCTCTTGCGCCTTCTTTTCCAAGGCCCAACTCTTCCCTTAATGCTTTCATGCTCTCTAGTGAGTTAGGAGAATAATCACTACTCTGAACCTTGAGGATGAGGTTCTTTAAAGGAAGGGGATTTGCTATGAACTTGACTGTAACGATGTTGTTTGTGGATGAACAATATGAACCTATGTTGCAATGCGACGCTTTATGACCTGGGACATTTGCATTTCATTTCCTTGTAGTCATTTTAATTTTGAAGTTTGTTATTTCACTTGCTATGTGTCAATTGGTTATTTGTTTGGTAGTTATCCCTGCGAGGATATGAGGGGAAGAGGAATTCACTGTAAGGCACTTAACATTTTGTTTGAAACCGAAACTATTTGGAGAAATTGAGAGCCTCAAACTTCCGAAGGCGTAGCCAACTTATTGGAAGTCTATTTTTTACAATTTATCTCCATTGTTGTTTCTATTTGTTTGTAATTTTTCATTTCTGTGTTCTTCATCTACTCCTCAAGTGGGATCATAACAATCTGTCATTTCTCTTCTCGATCTCTTCCACCACGCCTTAGAAACGATGGTTTCGATAATTCTTTCTCTCTTTCTCTCTCTCTCTCCCCACCGTCCATGGCTAGAGAAGCCTAGCTGAACGAGTGTGAAGTTATAGCTAGGTTGGCTTACTTCCTTTATTTATTTATTTTTTTTTTAAATCTAGGATTCCCTTTCTTTATGTGTTAATTTGTTCTAGTCAATCTTTAGTCGAGATTCTTCTATGATTTTCTATTTCTGAGTCTAGGTTTAATTCTTAGTTTTTCTTGAATAGGATGCTGGAGGCCTTGATGACAACTACAACAGGTGGCCACCATTGTTGAAGCCTCTACTCAGTGAGAATTTCTTTGTTCAGTTCATGTTACACGCAATTCCCACAAGAGTGAATGCAATATGTACTGTTTGGATTGCAAGAATGGCGCTCTCTGGGTATGGTGGTTCTCGATCCTTTTTCTCTTCTCTTTGTGAGGTGTGCATCAATTGGTCACTTTCATTTTTTTTTTCTTTTTGATTCTATTTACGTTGGACAGCTTGTGTTAAATAATTAATTTTCCTTTTTTTTTCTGGTTGTTTGATTTTTCACTTTTGAATTTTCACAGTTAGGTTGGATTGGGTCTTGCATATTTGGCCTCTCATTTGCTTTCTGGTATGTTTTAGATTTTAGTGTAAAATAGATTATTTTTGTTGTGTTCCTCTATTTTTGTTACTGATGGTGGTAATTGTGGTGGTGGTACTACTCGCTCTCACTATTTATATTTATATACTAGGTTAGGAGCATGTGCAAAGCATGTTTACCTAATTGGGTTAAACAAGTTTTTTACAAAAATAATATGGTTTATTAAAAAAAACTTGATTAATGAATAATTTAATGCATAAAGACAAAAAAGCAAACTTTAGCAAATATCTTTGGATAATAATAGTTCGGTAAGTATAATAATTACATATTTGGATATGTTAGAAAAAAAAAAAAGATTAGTTCAAAATTAAAGTTAAGATACACTAGAATAACATAGACAAATAAAAATAGCATCATTGCCGCCATAATAAATACTTCCACCACACTAGAAGAACGCATAACCAAAATTTTAACATCAAGTATAAAGTAATTAAATAAATATACAAAGTAATTACAATCTGTTCATAAAGTAGAAAGTGCAACAGTATACAATTAAAACAGACCATAAATTAATGCAAGTTTAGCAAATAAGCAACCATTAAAACAAAGCCAGTTAAAAACTAACTTGTGGGGATTAAAGCCCACGAAAATACTATTTTTAACACACTTTGTTAAAATTTTATCATAAAACGTTTGAGTCCAAAACAAGTTAAGCCCGTGGGCTTTAAGCATTCTTGTCATTCTGAAAACTGAAGGTTGAAGCTAAGCATTCTGGTGCGGCTGCGCTACAGAGAAGAAGAAGACGCGTGCGGCAGAGGCTTACCCCAGGAAAAATAGAGGCACCGTGGGGGAAGTGATGCGACAGAGCTGGGCTGCCCGATGGTGGCTAGACGACGGTGGACAACCCAGTAACTTCACGGCTTTTTCCTCAACCGGTTATCCCCTCTTTTCCCACTCCCGAAACAGAGCAAACCACAAACTCAAACCTGTTAGAGATCAGCCTCCGTTGATTTCAAACCTGTTGGCCGCCGTTCTTAGCCAAGCTTGGAAGTACCATAAACTCAACCTCCGTCGCGCGGTGCCGTGCGACTTCTTCCTTCATTGGGTAAGTTTCGGCCACCCAAAGCATTTCTCTCTCTCTCTCTCTCTCTCTCTCTCTGTGCTCTCTCACTCATCACTCTCTTTCTCTCTGTTGTTCAGCCGCTTGCCACCGTCACTCATCTCCGTTGCACGCCTCTCACGGTCTCACGATGAGTTCCTTCTCTCACTCAAGCCGTGCTTTCTTCCCTCCTGTAATCTCTCTCTTTTATTAGTTGGTCTCTCTCTCATCACTCTCTCTCTCTCTCTCTCTCTCTCAGTATTCAACTGCCACCTCGTCGACGTAATCTTCTCCACCTCCCAGTTCTTCGTGCCGCTCCTCCACTCTTGTTGAGTATGTACGTCTCTGTTTGAAGGTTGGTCTCAATAATGGGTGCACTAGAATGGGAAGTAACAGACTTAATTACAAGTAACAAAGTTAATTACAATATAAACTGGAAAACAAGAAAACTAACGGAAAAACAACAAAAATTATTGTAGCAGTTAGATAACTACTTACTATAATAGAGTAAATATATTCAATTTCTATTTGGTCCAATAGTCCAACGATGTAGTGCATGTAAATGTTCCCTTCCACATTACATATTTGCAACAAAACTTGCCCAACTCAATTATTCTGATTCAATTAACAATAGAATTATCTCTTAATCACCAAGATTTATTGTTAATAAATGTGAAAGAATGCGTTGATTTATTTTTTATTTTTTTGGTTTTAAATTGGTAAGATTGCCATAAAAAATATAACATTGTTCTTATAGATTTGTTTTTCTTGCTTAAGCATGTTACAATATTAACAATTGTCTCTTTATTTATTTAATTTCAATTCGTATGAAGAAAAAGATGGAGTGGAAAGATAGTATCTTTTTAACTGAAATAATTAAGTCAGGATTTATTCTAATTAAGTTAGGGTGTCTCTTTTCATCTTGTATTAAATTTATCTATGCTTGAGAAAGTTGTTCCCATGCTGATATGCATGTGTATGATGACTTGACACATTTGCCTCCCATATTCCGAGGCAACAAGGTTCAATACCTTTAGTTATAATCAATTATGGTGGTATAGCGGGTGTAGCTGCTGCACATATTCTCAATGATGCATCATTTAAGGTGATCATATGTAATGTAGTATATCTTTTTTTCTTTACTATTAGCAGGCAAGAGTTTGTCTTGCTTTCTACAATTTCTTAATATCTCCAATTGCTTTCTGCAAGACTCTGTCCAGTAGCTATGGGAGCATCATGGTAAGTTCATTTGTTATATTTGTGGATCCTTTTCCAAACTTTGGATGTTGTAAATACAAATGGATTCATTGGTTATGTAATGCAAATTGAATGGTGTCTTTATCCATAAATTCACAATGTAGTTAGTTCTTGTGGCACTATTTAGTTTATTTGCTCTATTGTCAGCTTTAGCGTCAATTCCCTGCTTCTGGATTCGATTATATTATCTATAGTACATAAATGAGTTTTCTTAATTTGAATTTTACCCTCAACCAATGCTTGATCTCAAACAGTAGAATTCTCATTATAAGAATTTTCAGTCTCCAAAGTTGTGGGTTGATGTTTTCTCAAATGTGCTTCCAAGTATAGAAGTATCAAGTTGTATCAAGGATAAGTCTAGGATCGTATTTCACAAAG
The DNA here is from genome assembly GCA_003123785.1 of Pterocarya stenoptera. Lineage (NCBI taxonomy): Eukaryota > Viridiplantae > Streptophyta > Magnoliopsida > Fagales > Juglandaceae > Pterocarya > Pterocarya stenoptera. Next base: position 143,604 of record QEOT01001775.1, read on the forward strand.
ACAAATGATTTTTAAAGTATTTGTGAAGTCTTATTGTAAAAATATGGTGATGTAAAAGTGCTATGTAAAATTCTTTTTGGATTTTTATGATTATGAAAACAGTTTGGAAAGATAAAAGTAATTTGTACACACTAAAGGATTTGTTGCCAATGGAATGTATGGTGGAGCTTGGAGGATCTCGGGTCTATGACTTTGCTCTAAAATATGAATTAACTCATGCACAATTTGATTTCTAAAACTGGAATAGTTCAAAAGGTGTTAAAATGTAATTTTAGTTTTTATCAGGCCTAAACAGAATTACTAATCAATAGTTGAAATTGATAAGTTCACAGAATCAATTTGACAAATACCTGGATTGCAGTTTTAGAACTTCTTTGTTTCCATTATTTACAAGGTTTTCTGGGCATTACTCTCCTCTTACTAACTCAATCAAGGTGTTAATAAAACAGAATGTGAGAAATATAAGCTCAAAGTAAATATGTCAGTGCCTAAATCAAAATATCCTCACTAAGCATCCACCAAAATTACTGTAACACATAGCTGATGGAATCCTTGATTAATTCAAAATTCTGATGTGCCTTGTGTCAACAACAGAGCAAAAACAAGAGCAAAAGATTTCATCAAACTTCCCTCTTTAGAATTCAATTTCAGACAAAGTGAGATATGCAATCGAACCACAGAAAATCTAGCAAATAATGGAGAACAATAGAAAGTTTTACCGCCACCCAAGCCTTAAGAGCTTAGCCGATCATATTCCTCTAAACTAGCTAAATACTGGAAATGAAAAAAAACCTAAGAAAAAAATCTCAAATTCGTTTGAACAAAAGCATGAAAGAAAAATGTAAGAAAAAGATATTCTGAAACTAACTAACTCCTTCATTTCATACTTGGAATCTTTTCTCTTTTTCTCTCTCCTTGCCACGAATTTCCTCTCTTCTATGGTGCCTAACTGCCGCATCTTCTTCTCTGTTCGTAGTACCCAAATTTCCAAAATAATTGCACGTGTTGTTTGATAGAGATTTGGTTTCTTCTCAGGTTACCTTCTCCTCATGGGCTTCACTTATGCACGTGGGCTTTATTTTATTGAGTTTGGACATGCTATCCATCGGCTTTACTCATGGACGTGGCTTTATTTTACTTCTTCATAGGTTTAGCAACTAAGTAGGCTTTGATTACAAGTTCCAATGGACTTTACACATGCAATGACCAAGATTCAAACATAAGCTTTCTTAAATGTTAGCTAGCCCCCCAAAAAAAAAACATAAACCCATCTATAATTAATTAGAGGTAAAATATTATTTCACATGCCAAAATCCAATTAATTTATATTATGTTATTAATACTCTTATTTTAACAACTAAAACTCATTTAACCCAAGATATTAAGAGTATTAATAAAACATAATTGATCATTTATCATGGGTTCCATCACTTACGTTTTGTAATGTGCCTATATTAATCTGTGCATTGAAAGAATCACAAGACATGCTATGTCCTAATGCTTATCCATCAGAATCGTTTTACAGCCTTCGATACTCTTTGATTGATACTGTCATAAATGATGCATGCTATCCTTTTTATCCTTTTCTCAATGCTGCAAATGCTTTACACATTCTGTGCCCAGATAAATTACTGGCTTAGAAAAATCATCCTCATGATGTTAGTAACTATCTGGTTATGATTTTTACGGAGACACGAAAAAACAAACATAGAAAAGGAAAAGAACAGTTCACGTTAAAAGGTTTTTACTGTGTCATCAGAAAGGCTGTAGATCAACACAACCTTCTGTTTCAATTCTTGCATTGAACATAGTTCTATCATATAGCCCATGAAACCACAGTACTTCTTTTCATAATTATTGTTTCTTTTGTTTTCATTCTGAACTATTGTCTTGAAGATCTGGATTTTTTTCTTTCAGCTATATGCTCTATGATGTGGGATGGCCATCAAGTTCCACAACATATGGTCATTGAAGTTGGAGAAACATTTAAGAGAATTCTATAAGAGGTAGAACAGAGCTCAGAAACTTTTTTTTTTTTTCCATAAAAAACATTTTATTTCATGTTTTCATCTAGAACTTTCTTTTCGCCTGACTGTGTTATGCTCCTGCCATTTTATATAGTCCTCGACTCCTTGTTTACACTTCTAGACAGGGAAAGTAAGAGATGAGCATACTGATGACCTGTCTGTTCTTCAAGCAATTTCAATTGTGTTGGATAGACTTCCAGATTTAAGGTATGGAAGCAGGGCATATCATTGTTACAACTAGCTTTGAATTTGTTAGCGTTACTCATGGAACTTCCATTTTTCTGTAGACAAAAAGGACTTGCTCATGAAGTGTTGCAATGGTACATATGTAGAATGGAAGCTTGGTTTTGCAGCAGATGCTGACATGATATCATTAAAAAGATGGGATAAGGCAAGCGTTGTATCTAATCTTTCACAGTTCATAGTTTTTTAAGTGTTGGTGATCGTAAGAAACTTAATAACTTCCTAATTAGACAGCAATTGTCGAACATCCCTAAGGCTGCACAGGATATGATCATGGAGTATATAGTTTTAATTTGCTTTTGTTTTTGTTCATTCTTTGCTCTTTGATTGTGTTTCCATTTTATTTTCCTTTTGCCTTTCTATTATGAATAGATATTCTTTTGATCATATGAGGAACAAAATAACATGTAGTCGTAGGGATGTGAATTTTATTAGATAGAGGAGTTCTTGCCTGGCTTGTTTTGATGTCAGTATGTGTTTCTCTCCCTCTCTCCTAAGGCCCATGGATTATACTGAAAATTTACTAAAATGATAAAATCAAAGAGTGAGAAATCTACTTGTGATTGCTAGAAAATTTGTGGATTGGGGTTTTTTTTTCTAATAAATAAAAAAAGATGGGTAGACTAGCTTTAGAGGATTTTGAAGGATAATAGATATCAAAGAAGATTTGCTGAAAGGCTAAATAGTAATTTTAAAAGCCAGATGTCGATGGAGAGGTTGTTTTTACCCTTAAAAGGAAAAACAAAAATGAGAATATTGAGAATAATCAGAGGATTTTGACTCCGAAAAGACAACAGGGGTCTCATTATTTATTTTTCAATGGGACAGTGGCCACCAACTTAGAAATATGCATCAACAGAAGAGATAAATTTATTTATTTATTTAGACTGAATTTATAGCTTAAGAGTACGTACGTGCTAATAGCTTGACATGTTGAGATTTAGGCCTATTTGAATAGTGAGGTGAGATTTGTTATAAAGTGATGTCAATCATTTGAAATAAGGTATTTGTAAAATGAGAAGGGGACCTTGCAGCAATATCAGGATGACAAGTATACCAGATTGATCAAAAGAGGCTTCTGTTCTGATGTACACTTACACATATGTATATAAATTAGGTCGGAATAACGTGCAAAGCACGTTTGCCTAGTTCAGTGAAACAATTATTTTAAAAAAATAGTATATATTTCATAAAAATAAAAGTTGATTTTAATCAATAATTAAAGATATGGGAAAAAATATGAAATTTAGCAAATATTTAGGGATAATGATAGTTAAATTGAGTATAATAATTACATGCTTGCATAGATTAGAAGATAAAAACATTAGTTCAAAATATAACATAGTTCAACACATATTTATAACATCGATAGTTTTAGCAACAAATGTAACAAAAACATCAGTTGAAAATATGAGTCCTTTGATGTATTGATTATGATCCATCATTTTGTGTCATCTTGTACCGAATCAATAGATACGACATTGAAATTCTTGTGATGCTATTGGTTGAGTCGATTGGGGTCTACTAAAAGTTCAATCATCCACTCTTTCTGTGAAACTTGTGTTACAAGATTTTCTATATATAGCACATGTTCCTGCAAAGGAAATTTTTAATAGCCTTGCATGATTAATAAAAATTTAAAGAACATATAAGCTAGAAATTGATGTCTTATAAATTAACACAAATCTTTGAATGTAATGTTCTTAATTAAATTACTACGCATGTTATAAATAAAAATAAAATTGGCATAACAGACAAGTATATAAAAATCAATTTAAACGATTTTTGTTATAATTTGCTTTTAATAGTTTTGTTTAATATAAGTCTCAATTCTAAGATGGACTTTTTTACTCACAACAATAAAGGCAATGGAAAAGAAGAAGACATACATCGCTAGTGTGATTCATAAGTTCAACTGCCGAACAACCGAATACTTCCTCTACAACTCCACTAAACATAACAGCAGATAGTCTTCCTGTACCATCGTTGAGTTCAACATATGCTCGACAACTATAAATTTGATGAAAATATCATTTTAAGTTAGAATCAATAAAAGCTATACATTAAATCTATCATATAAATTATCAAACAAAACAAAAAATTTGAAAGATACATACCGTGGTTGGGAAATGCTTTGGTGTTTGCAATGGTAACAAAGGAAGCTATCATTGTAATCATACCCAGTTCCTTTATTACAGCCAATACATGACATGTAAAAAAATATCTGGCGCAAGTCAACCACAATTATTTTGGCCTTTATCCAAAATCTTGCTTTCTACATTACATCAAAAACAATTTGTTAGGTGAATTGATTGTATAAATATTTGAATTTGTTACGAAGAAAAGGATTTTACCGTCATGGGTTGTAAATTTTTTATTAATTCAGCTACATCACAATTCTTGATTATTTTCCGAATACCAACAGAAGATAGAGATGTAGACGGGTATGTTAAGCATTTTGCAATAATACTCTTGAGTAATAAATCATTAACCACTGCCCTTAAAATTCATAAAAACAAACGCAAAATAAGAAATAAAAATATGGAGATTTCAATATTCAAGTAATATGAAACAAATAATAACTTATTTGTGATAATTACTACTCTTGCAATGAAGTTGCCTCAAGAAGAACATGATTGATCATAAATTTACTTTTTGGACGCGATGAAAGAGATAATCCTTCATTGAAAATGGAGATCATGATTAATGAAAGCATATACAATATAAAAGAAAATACAAGATTTTTAATTATTAAAAATACCGTTATAAGAACCAACTCTTATTTTTGTTCCAAGTATAACTGGCTTTGTCCCAATTATTTCCGAGATTGTTTTGCATTCATCTTGCACAAATTGACCCCATATAGTCAAACATATGGGGTTTAAGCTACAAAAGTGGAATAAAAAAAGAATTAATAGAATATGTAAGAAATAAAGACTGAAACATAATTCTAAAAAAGTGAATTACCCAAAAAATATTTTTACTTTTGATCAATGACATATATTTCCTGAATGGTTGTTAGTCCATGTGCTGAAGTTATCTCTCTACATGGCTTTATATGGATTGCAACCGCCAAAACATCTGACAAATAAGATTTAAAATTTTAATATATTGATAATTAAATATTCTAAAATAAAGAGTGAATTACCTATTTCTGCAATTGAGTCCTTGTAAGCGTCTAATTCATTGAACGGAATGAGTTGGTACTTCGGTGGCTCCAATTGTTCTTCATCCTTTAGAACTTCCTCAATTATCGTTTTAGAATTTAGGATCCATTGATATTCATGTGTTTCAGTTTTATATTTTGGATCTAGTGGCCTCACATATGTATTACTGATATAATATGACCGGAAAATATGTAAAGTATCATCTCGTGAGTCAATATCTTTATCGAACATTGTCGCTTGCACTCGATTTCCCTGTACAGTATAAGAAATTGAAACAAATAATTTACAAAAAAAAAAATTGGGATGAATAATTGAGTATAATAATTTTGTTTGATTTTAAATTGTTTTTGGGTTTTAAAAAAAATATATTTTTTTAAATGTGTTACAAAAAGAGAACTAAATGAACGATATATTATCAACATTTATATAATATGAAAAGATTTAAAAAATCAAACATCAAAAGACCCAACAAATCAATGGTAAAAATATAAAAAAACAAAACTTAATAGATAGGATGCAAAAATAACAAAATCCTTTACAAGTTTTTAGTACAAAAAAAAAAAAAAAAAAAAAAAAATAATAGATTGAAATAAATACTATACCTCTAGATCAATCAATGTTAGGCTTTGGTACTTCACTGGCGAGTGTTGGCTTGTTCGTTTGGGTGACTTGTCTGCCACTATCATTTTCATTTTCCAATTCCTCATATTTGGAATGATATCTTTTATCGATGTATAAATCATCCGCATTTTTAAAGCTATTCACATATAAAGATATTAAATGTGTAAGTATAGTAAACTCAATACTAAATTTAAAAGAAAATTGCAAATAGAATTAAAGAACACAATAAATTTTTCAAGAACACAATACTAAACATACAGAAAAGATAATTCTACTAAATGCGTAATTCTATTAAATTACACAATTGAATTATTACCCATATAACATTAATCTGAACATGCTAATCTTAATAATTCTGAATAGACAATATTTTTTGTGCAGTTCTTTTTTGATCGTTCAGTCGACACTGGCCGTATTAAAATCCTTAATGTAGATGCAGTCTTAGCCCTTGATAAAGCCACATATAATTGACCATGTGAGAAAACAGGTTGAGGTAAATATATCCCAACAAAATCCAATCTTTGCCCTTGTGACTTATTTATAGTCATTGCAAAGTTTAATCTAATAGGAAACTGAGTTCGTTTGAATGGAAAACCACTATTTTCATCAACATTTGGTAAGAATGGGATCCTTGGAATAAATACTCTTTTTCCGCTATGGTGCCCAACTGCGATTTCTGCATCAATGACATTGCGATCAAAAGCTCGACAAATTAAGCGTGTTCCGTTGCATAGTCCTTCTGAAGGATTAATGTTTCTAAGCAGCATGATGGGGTAATTTATCTTTAGTAACAATTTATGAGGAGGAAGTCCATTTGGGGTTAGAGTATTTAAAAAATCCTCCATGACTGATTGTTCAGATGCATCTATTGCTTCATCAAAGCTATAATATCGCCTAAGCTCACCAGGAAACCTATGAATTAGTAATGCATTTATTTCATCAACATAACTGTTCTTTGGTGTTAATATGGCCTGATCCATCATATCTGAAATATTTATTGAATATTCATGAATATCATGAAAAACAGCATCTATTAAATGATCCAAAGAAGTGCAGTCATCTTCATAGGAAATAAGCATGCCATCAGGAATTTTTATAGTTTCATCAACTGTAATTGGTGGCATTCCATTGCCTAATTCTAACATATATTCTGAAAAAGCTGGATCCAATCTTGCTCGCATATTTTCAGTCAAATGAAGCTTGATCAATGTAGGCTATAAATAGGAAGAAACCAAACTGGCGTCAACCTGTTCTTGTCTTGTTCCTTTACGAACCACAAGTAAAACCTGGTGAAAATCTCCATAAAAAACGATAACTTTTCCACCGAATGTTAATTCTGAATCATTAATGTCTTGTAGCATTTTATCTAATGCTTCGATATGTTTTCTTGACATAGGGGCCTCATCCCATGTAATTAACCTTGCTACACGCAGTAGTTTTGCAAGGGCACTTTGTTTACTGACACAACACATGCTATGTTCATCAGTATCTAATGGAATCTTAAAGCGCGAGTGTGCTGTTCGACCTCTAGGAAGGATAGATGCAGCAACACCAGATGAAGCAGTTGCAAGTGCTACTAATTTTCTTGATCTTACTGCGGTGAGAATTGCCTTGTACAAGAATGTCTTCACTGTCCCACCAGGTCCATCAACAAAGAATGTAGCATCTCTGTTTGAAAAAACCTTTCCCAAAATTGAATTATAGACATGTCATTGTTCACTATTAAGGGCTTCTGATGTAGTAATATCTTCTTCTGGAATTTCAATAGCCAATTCATCATCAATTTTCCTGTTTTTGAATTGGTTTTCATCGAAACAAATATTGTCATCAAGAAGATGGAACGAATTAATGTATTTCCCCGTTGATTCAAGTGTATTACAGATTCGGTGCAAAACTTGCATTCTTACATTGAATATAGAATCTTCAGTTGTGCTAAAATCAACTGACATATCTTGCTCAAAACGTTCCCAAAGCTCTCTCGGATTGGTTGGATTACAATAAACCAATATAGTTGCAAATAACCGTATCAAACTGGACGGCATTTGATATAGAAATGCTTCATGTAAACAATCTTCTAAGCCGATGTCTCTCTGTAGCAAACCATGCATAGTTGCTGCCTCACGAAATGTTGGAGCCACAACACCATCAACTGTCCTAAGATCTTCAAATGACAAAGGTCCTCTTATATGATTTAGCAATATCCGTAGATAATACCTCTCACCTTCAAATGGATTTGCTGTAACAATTTGACCTATAACAGTTTTCTTTTTCCGACAAGTCCACTCTTTGTATTGTTGGATCCAAACATAGAATTCTAGAAATTCATTATACAACAATATCTTGGCATTCTCATCCACTCGGTTTAATGCAAAGAATTCTGTTAATATCGATTTTGCAAACTGATCAGAGTTGAGAACATTGATTAAGTCTTCATTTGCTCGAAAACTTACTTGGTGTTGATCCTCAAGATGTAAATGTAAGCTATACACTGCTGGGTACATTTCATTAACAATGAAGCCATATATTCTCCACATAGCTTCAGGGGGAGCAATCCATCGGGCCGATTGGAATTGTTGGATTTCATCAATTTTTTGATTACTTTGTTCAGAAAGCAAATTGAAAGCAACACGATCATGCCCTTTGTAAATGTACTTATAAAGATATTTGACTACTTTTACCATAGAACAAATTTCGACGTTAATGTAACAGTCAAATGTTGCAAGCAAATACGGATTATATGGAATGACCCAACTATTATCCAAATTATGACCTCTCACATTGACAATTATTCCATTGTCAGAACGCCTATATATTGGAAAACAGTCATTTCCAATAGTCATACTTGATGCAAAATTTTTTGGATACTGGTTTTTGCAATAACCATTTTTTTCCATGCAAACATTTGTTAGATTCAACACCCCATATGGTTCATGCATCATATGCTTGACAACAGCATTATGCAAGTAGAAATTTGTATTTTTATCAGGTATTTCTGCCGATACAATCTCATTAAAAGATTCAAGAGCATAGAGTTTCCAATCCCTCTGTAATATAATTAAAAAATGAGCATGTGGAAGCCCTCTTTTTTGGTGCTCAATAACATAAACATATGCTGAAACTTTTTCAAATATCTGCCTTTTGAATAATCGATTCTTTAATTCTTCTAATTTTGCACGAAAGATCCGAGCAACCAAATCAGGCCGATTTTGACTCTCCTCATACAGGTGTAATTCATTTGAAATTTCTTGCAAGTTTGGATTGCATGTCATTGTTAAAAAAAATGTCTGGTTTACCATAACGCTGAACTAAAGTCATTGCTTTCATATATCTTTTTCGCATATCTCTTGGACCTCCAATAAACGATGAAGGCAGAATAATCCGTTTTTCAACATTAGAACCATTAGTTTCTCCAACCGTAATGGTATCAACAATACCTTGATATAACTCAGATCGAATATGTTGTTGCTTGCTACGAAAATAATCTAATCTTGACGTCTCGATCTTAACATACATATCAACAACGAATTGTTGCAATAGACGACCAGACAACAACAAAATTGATCTGACATTTTCTCTGATTTGTAATTTGTAGCAATAATATTCACGACACGAAACAATTGGATCCTTCACTTTTCTGTTTAATGCTACAAAAGTTGAAAGAGAATGAAATATTACAAAATTGGACGTCTACAAACTAAGTATAAAATAGGAAGATCAAGATTACACTCTAACCTCGTTGTTCTCTTGTAAGTAATTCTTCTGCTGATATTGATTGGTGAGGATCTATTGATTGGGTTGTTACATTCTATATTAATGTGTTTCCTCTACTAACCCTTTGAATGCCTTGATGCCAACCAATATCGCCATAAGGAAATAACAATGGATACTGAAGTGGATCATAGTAGCCAAAATAATACTGAACTATATGACTTCCACCAGAATGATTAAAGACAAAAATGTCCTGTCCTCTCAGCTGATCTGCATCATCATTTTCTACCTATATTGCTGCAACTTGCGAAGATGTCGGGGCATTGAATACAAGCTGATCTAGGCCAGCATCTGAGCTTATATGGATTACTTGATTTTTCAAATTTGGCAAATTACCAAGAGACCGAAAAAATAGAGAATATGGATTGATGCGAAGAATATCCATCAATTGAGTTATAATTAATGGATCCATTCTATCTGAATCAGAAATGCGATTTTCTAATTCATGCTCGGTATCATAGAAATATAATTGTAGATAAGAAGGACGACCATTTAAAGGGAGTAAATCATTGATATAGTGATAGATCTGTCCCTGAGTTCGGAAGGTATAAATTCCTCTATTCCTTCTGCAAAGATCTCTGTCGAATTTAACTCCAAAAGATGTAAAAGTGAACTTGTTATTATAAGTCTGAACATAGGTCTTAAAATGTGCAGCTTCATATGTGTCGGAGGTGAAAAGATCATAAAGCTGATCAGGGACATCATTTGTGGCCAAAAAAGATTGTCTCATCAGCACAGCAAAATCCGTTTGTTTCATAATAAAATCGCTTCGCTTTACAATATCTGCAGCAAAGCACATATGGTAAAGAATATGCTTCAGATGGCACAACTTGCAATAATTGTCTAAGTCCAGCAGAGCGACAATACCATTGACCTATTGAGTTAAAAAATGAACACAAGATATAGGCGTAAACCCATCGAATTTCTTAAATGATCTGACTAAGGACACGAAGAGTGGCAAGAGTTGACAATGAAATCAGAAGAACGAACTAATTTTATAATTATTTCTTACCCCTACAAGGTGGCAGTATATTTGTTTGAAAGCTTGATTCCTCTTGAGCAATACGCGGAATCTGTTGGATCAAAAGTTGATTAGAGGTGATTATTTTTTCTATGCATGTATTTGGTGATTTACGTGTTAGAATATCCATATAATCATAACCATCCCTTACATTATTTAATGATGAATTTGCTTCTGAGTCAACCTCACATACATCAACACCAGGTGCAACATCAACGTGGGCAATTCGATGTCTCTTTGACACTCTTTGTACATGACTAAAGTCCTGAACAATGTTTATATGTTGGACATCATCATTTGAAGGTTGGACATCATCATTTGAAGGTTCATTATTTGACGTAGTCGTTTGATCACCCCCAAAAGAAACGAAATCTTCACCACCAAATGAAACTGGCTCTTTTAACTGAATCGAATCACTTGTAGATGCTTTTTTTTTTAGCATATCTTTTTCTCTGTTTTCTACGAAGTTCTTCCTTTTTCTTTTCTGGTAAATCTTTATATGGAATGTTTTTTGTAGGCATGATCTTCAAGAAATAGTTTTGAAGCTTAAATTTCATAAAATTAAATAAGACTGTTTCAAAACAAATGTTACAGAACCCATTAACACTATCTTACTACTTCTCATTTTGTTAATGAAGGAAATGATTCTTCTAAATGTTGGATACTGTTTCACATAAGCAAAGACTAAATGAATAAATAATAATTGCTTAATGTGAAATCCACACCCCGACGATGCATCTTAAATGCTATAAACAATTTCGTTGATTCCTACGTTGAACCATACACACAACTAAATAAGCAGATTAGATCATTTTAAAACATGTTTTATGCTATTCATGTGTTGTTAGTATTACAGGGATTTTCAAATGTTAGTGTTTGAAAAATTATAGTTACACAACATTTTTCATAATATTATATATAACTATATTTTAAATATAAGATAGTTTGGTCAAATATATTATAGAAGTACCTTAAAATCGAATATTATGGATATATCTCTCCTAAATCCCATTTATAAAAATACTTGGAGATAAAAAAATCATAAAAAAGTCTTTGACCCCTTTTTCTAATAAAATATTTCGTATTTAAGTAGTGCTATATATAGTGACAACTTTTACTTATACTTTTATTTACAATACTTAATTTGTCAGTTGATTATTAACTGTTTGGACTCTTTTGATATGGATGATAACGTAGCTTCTATTAAAAAAAAAATCTCTATTTGTCAGACTACAAAAATCTCTATTTGTATTCTAAAACTTCAATAACCCTTATAAATGCTTGAAGACCTCAACCGTCTTCTATTTATGCAGTAGTTTTATTTTATATGTATAGATAAATATATATTACTTTTAGATCAAAATTCCTTATAATTATTTATCTTAATTTTGTTTTTGTAATTAAAAGAAATAGATTTCTAGCTTTCGGCAAAGACAAATTGAAGACACGAAATGAGATTGAAAACGGAGAAAAACTAAAGAAGGTGGTGTCCCACTTTCTAAACCTAGCGTGTCAAGCCAATCTAATAAAGTAAAGTTGTCCAAAATTTAAGTAAAAAATACAAACAGTTGGGAGAGAAGTGCATAGCATGGACGATTGGTTGAACCAAAGAAAAATAATAATAATTAAAGAAGTTATTTATAGATGATCTATGCCGACTAATTGCTTTAAAAAAGCAACTAAAGCAATTAATTTCTTTAAAGCACTAAAGCACTAAAAAAAAGTAGTATCGATATATATTTACGGACAATCCCAACTTGCTGCAGGACGACTTTGTGAATTCCATCCTCAGGTTCATTTGTGAATTTCATCCTCAATGCCTCATTATCAAGTATGGACTAGCTTGGTGAAAATTTAAATTTTTGGATTTTTCTGTGTTTGCACTCTCCGTCTATCCCTCACTATCTATTAACTCCAAAATTAACTCTCGCACTTTCTTCAAGATATGTGAATTAGTTTACGATATGTGAACAAAAAATTAGTTTTGTTCGAATTACATTCAATTTTGTAATATGATATATGAATGTATTTGTTCTGCTTCCCATTATCAGGCACTGATCACTTTACCGTAAATTCATTTTGTGAAATTTAAATTTTATTCCAACTTCAAGGAGCCAACACTGACTGATTTTCTATGAATTGAATGGATATTAATTTTCTGTGAATTTTGTGTTGTTTTAGTGATTCGGGGTTCGGTGGGTCTATGAGGTTCAGTGGCTCAGTTCGTTCCTCATCAAGCAGGAATAATTATGAAGGTGCTGAGTCACCAAGGAAGTTAGATTTAGATGGGTTGACTCCGTTTGAGAAGAACTTCTATGTTAAGTCGTCATCAGTGACAGCAATGTCGGACAGGGAGGTTGATGAGTATCGACAACGAAGGGAAATTACAATTGAAGGCCGTGATGTTCTAAGGCCTGTTACGAGTTTTTGTGATGTTGGGTTCCCAGGTAACTTATCTTGGGAGAAAAACTGGCTATGTTCTTTGTTTGGGGTTTTGTACATGTTTCATTTACCATTTTAGAAGAACCAAAAAAAAAAAAGACCTAAGATTTTTTTTTTTTTTTTTAAGAATTCATATATAAATAAATATATATATATCTTGTAACTACCTTGCACTTCTGTGAACTTGTTGCCGTTGGAATAGATGCAGTGCTAAATCTATTACTGAATGTATCCCCAAAGTCGTCCCAAGAAAGAGAACCACTAAAGGTGGAGTAACTGAATGTTAAGTCCTCTTATAAAAGATTTTTATAATGTCAACATTTCCATAACGCTAATAAAATCATGCTTTCTTATGCAAATATAAGGCACTTGTAATATATGAAATGCTCATATGTTTAATAATTAATTTAATTGTAATCATCTTAGAGATTCCTATTGGGAGAATTCCATAATTCATTACTAACAAAGCCAAATAAATGCAACTGGATCAAACTTTTGAAAGGCATCATAGCACTAAATCAAAAATGATAAAATTTAATAAATGAACTATAAATGTCAAGAGATTGTATGTGAGTAGAGTACTTACCAAGAAGCGTGAGAAAACAAGTAAGAAACTGCAAGCAAAATACGAACCCTTAATAAATAGCAGCAACCTGAGAAAAATCAAGAATAAGAATCTTGAAGTAAAAACACGGCGGAAAGTCATAATAATTAATTATATATAAATTGGTTCACCACCTTAGACGACATAGTACTGACGTAGTGTCAATTAATTGAAGAGATTAGAGTGTTAATTCAACCGTGGCCTTTTGGGAGGACAAGTGTTAATATAGCTGGCAACCTAATCTGTGGGAGAACAAGTGTTAATTGAAGAGATATGAGTGTTGATTCAACCGTGGCCTTTTGGGAGGACAAGTGTTAATATGGAGCTGGTAACCTAATATGTGGCTATGACGTAACAATCAATACTTAAGTGGAGCATTTGAACTTTAGGATAAAGATTAGAAAGCATTCTATATGGGACAAATTATCTAAACGGACACAGAGAATACACATCAAAAACTTTTTCCAACCCGTAGACTTTACTGTTTACATGGCCTTTTTCCCCTTTTTTTATATGCATTATGTACCCATTAAATGGATCATCATTACTTTTATCTCTACTAACACTTTCATCATCATTACTTTTCATATTTTTATTTTTTTTCATTTTTCATTTCATATTTTTTTTAATATATTCAAATATTTTTAAAACATTGAAAAAAATTACCAAATGTATATTTTTGGTATTTTTAATATATTTGTTGTGTCTTTTTTTAACACTTTCATCTCTGCTAATACTTTCATTATCATTACTTTTGATCATTGTTTAATTCAAATAAAATTTACTCTTTTGTTTCTTGTTATTATTGCTTAGATACAATCACCCGTGTAACATGTAAGATGTTTAGTTTTCAGATCATAGACTATTTGAAAGGCATGCGGCTAAAAGAAAAAATAATATCATTATATGCATGTCCCACCCACTCCACAATCCAAGTATTGTTGGTTTCCAAAGTTGGGTGAAATCTAATGCATGATACATATTTGTATGAATTTTTAAGGGATATAACTAGATGAAGGGTACAAAAAGCATTAGATTCTCTAATATTTGAAAGACCCGTAAAATGTGCAGAGATCGATTGGCAAGTAAGCATTAGATTCTCAATGGTGGGATGCATTCAAACGGCCACTTAACATTTGAACAGTGACACAAATTTAATAAAAAATTTAATCAATTAAAGGATTAATAATACTAATCAACAATTAATTTATAAAAAAAGATATAATGTATAATTAATTAAATATATTTATATATATAATTGTGCTGTAACTCTTATCAAAATATCAAAAAATATAAACATATATATAATTAAAATATATATATATATACAATTGAAAGGTGAGCAATAATTTTGGTCTTTTAAATAATAAATGTCAAACTACATAGACAGCATGCCCTATTAAAAAAATACTATTTGCATGGTAGGAAATCAATCGTAATTTATCAGATCCCACTCATTATAATTTGGATGGTTGTGGAGTGCATTCGGAATGGAAATCAATTACAATTTAGGAGATTCCACTCATTATAATTTGGATTGTTGTGGAATGCATTCGGAATGGAAATCAATTGCAATTTAGGAGATTCCACTCATTATAATTTGGATGGTTGTGAAGGTGCATTCGGAATTGTTACTTGTTAAATATTTCCATTACAAAATCCAATGCCTTTTTTACCCATCATGTGCATATCCCTCAAAAATTTATACAGAGACATGTATGCACATTGGCGCCATATTCAATATTTCTTTTATGATGGCATATAATTTACTCCTCAAAGCATAATTACCATCCGGTGAAAAGGCAAGAGTAATATTTTGGATAATGTGCATAGTAATCGAATACATGTGACGAAGGGATAAGAGAGAAGACAATCATCATTTTCAATTGGCATGCAGTACTCTTCCCACGTGGGTCATTTACACCAACAACTAAAATCCTCCATTCAAGTAGACCCACTTGCAGGCTCTAATATCAATCTCCTAAGAACGATGGCTAAATATTTATATAATGATCAAATCAAATAAGTTAAAACACAATCATAAAACATAATTACATGCGGACAACTATGGGCATTTTTTATCTCCAGAATCGGATGCCATCTAAATAAATTGAGTACATGCTTAAAAGAATATGGTTAAAAATAATAATGTTAACTATGGATATGTAATTATGGACAATTTTGATATGCAACATCGAATGATAATAATAATTTATCCAAAAGATGTTATCTATTTCTTATAAAAGAAAGATATAATGCATAATTAATTAAACTTAGAAAACATCAAATATTGTCCATAGCAAAAAAAAAAACAAAAAAACAAAAACAAAAACAAAAACAAAAACAAAATAAAAGATATAATGCCATGTCCACCATCTTAGCATTGCTGCCACTACTATTTTTCTTCAGGAATATAGCCAACTGCAACTGACTCTCCATAGAAACCATTTGAGGCATTTTCCTCAGAGTTTAGTGAACTTCCATAGTTCTCAAAAGAGTTCTCCATAAACATATTCTTGTCATATGAAATTGTTGAGGCATTATTGGAGATATTATTTGTATTGAATTGTGGCATAATGTAATTAGTACTCTTTGACTGAAACCAATTTTGGACATCTTGTGGGTCAGAAGGTATTCCGTAACACTTTTCATTAGGATTTCCATTGACAGAAGCATCAAGAAAGTTTTTGAGCTGCTTGTAATTCCTTTAGAGATGCTAGTTGAGTTTGTAGATTTATAACCTGCAGGAAAAAAAGTAAAATGCCATTTATTAATTAAGAGTTAACCCAGATTAGGGTTTCAATCTTATATATAAAAAGAGAACCTGCTGCTGAAGAGTCAAAATATATGAAAAAGTGCCATAAATAGGATCTTCTAGCCTAGCCTACACTTCATACAAGATTGTGGCAGCTGCTTTAGAACGATCACTCACCGGGACCTGAGCAAGGAGCTTCGACACATTACCTGTACCGAAAATCTAATGAACGGTGGAAAAATTGCTAATTCCTTGTTTATAGCAGAAATAAGGAGCAAAAATACATCCTCTAACACATTTCCTTCTAAGGAATCTGTAAGCTCAACAAGGAAAACCAAAACCAGTCATCTTGATGGTTGGTTTTAGTCGAGGGGGGGTAAGATACCTGGATCAAGGGGGAAAAAAACATAAAGTTTAGAACTCGCAAAACAAGGAGCCAAGAGATGCCGCAAAATTCGGAGCTACCTCGATCCTCGCCAAAAGTGACTAATTATTTGTATGTATGTTTATTTTCTTTTTTTTTTAGCTGGTAGTATTAAAAACAAAATATTATTTAAATACAAATAAAATCAAATATTTGTTAAAACACAATCATGAAACATAATTACGTGTAATCATGAATAGCAATGAATTCTGATTGCATTATTTGTCTTCTTTTTTCCTAATCATTAAATTTCGAAGTCTGACAAATGTCATAAATCAATGAGTCTTGGGTTTCTGATCTATGCTATAAAGCTCAAGCCAACAATACTTTAGAGCCTCGAGCTTCGCCCCAAACCCCGATTCTTGCTGTAAAGTATGAGCCAAAAAATGCATATGAGCATGAAAAATGAGTGAATTTTGATTGCATTATTTGTCTTCTTTTTCCCTGATCACTAAATTTTGGAGTCCGACAAATGTCGTAAATCAATGAGTCTTGGGTTTCTAATATATGTTATAAAGCTTGAGCCAACAACGCTTTAGAGCCTCGTAGGTTACTGTCACGGGTTAGTGAGGTTGATCAACTTAAAATTCAAATAAATCAGTTGCAACAAAAACTTGCCAATAAAAGGAGAAAGAATAAAATATTAAAATGCAAAAATAGAGAGTTCAAGAAATATGTGAACCATATGCTCAAGACATGCAACCATGCATAAAGGAGCTAGAACGAAGGGGTACAAATACAAAGTGAACAGCAGTGGTTAACAGCTTTGCCCCAAACCCCGATTCGTGTTGTAAAGCATGAGTCAACAAATGCTTTAGAGCATGAAAATAAATAAATAAATAAATTTTGAAAGTTACATCATGGAGGAGAATCTTTGGCCAAGTGGACTTGCTTTGTTGTCTCAACATCATTTGATTTGTAGTGCGTTTCGGTGCTCGATAAAGTGATCTTAGTACCCGATTCTGCTGCTTCTTGTCCTAAAGCTAAATTTAGGCTTAGGTTATGATGTATACTGGCTTTTTGTGTGGTTTATAGTGGGTGTAGGGTCGGGTAATTGGGTTCATTTTACCCTCAACTTATATAATAAAGTAAATAAATAATAAAATAATTCACATCTTTTGTCTTCTTTTTTCCTGATCATTAAATTTCGAAGTCTGACAAATGTCATAAATTAATGAGTCTTGGGTTTCTGATCTATGCTATAAAGCTCAAGCCAACAACGCTTTAGGGCCTCGAGCTTCGCCCCAAACCTCAATTTTTGTTGTAAAGCATGAGCCAACAAATACTTTAGAGTATGAAAAATGAGTAAATTTTGACTGCATTATTTATCTTCTTTTCCCCTGATCACTAAATTTTGGAGTCCGACAAATGTCGTAAATTAATGAGTCTTGGGTTTCTAATCTATGTTATAAAGCTCGAGCCAACAACGCTTTAGAGCCTCGTAGGTTACTGTCACGGGTTAGTGAGGTTGATCAACTTAAGATTCAAATAAATTAGTTGCAACAAAAATTTGCCAATAAAAGGAGAAAGAATAAAATATTAAAACGCAAAAAATAGGGAGTTCAAGAAATATGTGGACTATATGCTCAAGACATGCAACCACACATAAAGGAGCTAGAACGAAGGGGTACAATTACAAAGTGAACAGCAGTGGTTAACAGCTTCGCCCCAAACCCCGATTCGTGCTGTAATCTGATAACAGCAGTGGTTAACAGCATATCCTATAATCTGATAGCTTATCTTATTCTCATTTTCATCCCTATAAAACCAGTGTTAAGTTTCGTTTCATTTGCATCAACTCTTTTTATTTTCTCTGAAATCTATCTACATTCTCGATTTCTAAGTTTTTTATTCAATGGCTCAGCAATTTTCTTCCAACAATTCCCATTTCCATTATATGGGGTATTCTGCATCTTGGCCACCAATTATTTCTACATCCACTATAGGTGCCATGCAGCATGAGAATGATTTGACTAATAAGTCAGATGATGACATCATTTATGAACTGGTGAGCCTCGGTACTCGATACTCATCAGCCATAGTTATATTTTCCTGGCGATTGCAGTCCAAAACTCGTGAGGTTGAAAAGTTTAAGGAGAAGATTTATGAATTTCAACAACTTGATCATGAATCTAACAAAAAAATAGGAAACTTAAAGCAAGAGAATAAGGATTTGAAATCTTTACTTGCTTCTTCATTTTGACTTCCTGCTCCTTTAGATAAGAATAACATGTCGATTTATGAAGAATAAGAGCGTTTGAAAAGTGAGACTAAAAGTCTCAAATTTTTGTAAGTCGTTTGAAATTATAAAATAAAAAAATTTTCGTGCATGCATTGTTCCTGTTTATCTCAAAGCTGTGTATACTCCTATTATCTCTCACCCAATAACTGAATATCCATCCAAACGAACCACTCAATCAACCAATTATTTTTATTTGAGATAAGCTATAAAGCGTTTCTCCTAACTACTGTAATTAGAGGACCACTCATTTGCATTTGATTGACTAATATAATATATCTCTACTTATTCTTCTCTTCATAAAAGAGCCTCTCGATATCAATGAATAGGAAATGAACAATAATGATGCGTTTGGAACATCTTCTTCATTAATTCTTCGAGCTCTACTATGGGTCCTACCTAGATTGGTTTTCGCTGAGCCTTTGAATGCTCTGGACCTCTATATAATAAATCATTTTCACCCTTTTAAAATATAGAACAATCTCCGCATTTCTCATATTTCTCGTTTTACTCTCAATTCTCACAACTTCTTTCAATCTCTTAACTTATTAAATGGCCAACTAACATTCTGTTAACAATATTCCTGAGGCTGTCAACACCATGGTTGGGGCAGAGATACATTTCTCTACCTGATCCGATGCTGAGGTGGTTGCAGGAGCGAGAATGCTGGGTGTCCAATATGCTGCTGCCATTAATGCTATGTCCCAGAGATTTCTTTCACGCGAGAATGAAGTTGACGAACTTAAATTTGAGATTTTTGAATTGCAAGAAAAGCTTGCAAATAAATGTAGAAAAAATAAAATATTAAAACAGGAAAATAAGGAGTTGCAGAAATATGTAGAACATTATGCTAAAAAACTTCAACCATGCATAGAAGAGATGGAACAAAAGGGGGAACAATTACAAAGTGAACAACAGCGGTTAATAGCAAAAGTTTAACGTTTACAAAGAACAGAGGGTTAATCTGTTGTTTAATCTTTGCTGGCGTAAGAGTTATGTTGTTTTATTTGGCTATCCTTTTTTTTTTTTTTTTTTATAAAACAGAAGATCTTCCTTCCTCTTTGAATGGTTTTGTGGTTTTTGAATTAGTGGTCCTTATTATGAGTGTGTATTGGTTTTGATGGACTTCAACGAGATAGTTAATATGAATTCATGTTTTAGGCAGTGGACTTTATCGATGCAAGAGTAACTTTCATATTCAAACCCAACATAGTATCTTGAGCAAGTGGGTCTACTTGAATAGAACTGCAGATCAAAATTGTCGATACTTGTCCACACGTAATTATGTTTCACAATTGTGCTTTAACTTATTTGATTTCATCATTATATAAATATTTAGCCAGGGCGGAGTTTGAGACTCTAAAGGATTTATCAACTCACGCTTTACAGCACAAATTAGAGCTCAGGACAAAGCTCAAGGCTCTAAAGTGTTGTCGGCTCGAGCTTTATAGTACGTAAATTGTCGTTAATTTACATTTGTCCGACTTTGAAATTTAGGACACTTGTCAACAGTTTGAATTGAAAAAAGAAATGTAACTGAACAGTGGAATTAACTCTTAAACAGTGGGGCCTTCTCTTTTATAATTACAGGTTGTCTTTTAACTAACGTGTAGAAGCATTTACCTTGGATTTATTAGCGAGGACAAGTTGTCTTAATAAAGGTCTAGATATAAAAATTTACGACACTTGTCGACATTTTCTTTTCAGATCGTAGACTTTATTTGAAAGGCATGAGGCTAAAAGAAGAAAGACAATTGATAAGACTGGATAAAGCATAAAGGTCTAGATATATTACTGTTAATTCCTGACATACAGATCGAGACATCACTTTTGTTCAAAAATTTAAACATTAATTAGTGGTCATCATAACACTTTTGATCGGAGCGATTACAAATGGAGAAGATAAGATAAGATATAAAAGTTATATGTAAGTTGATGATTACATGCCCAGGCAATAATTCAAAGTTATATAGACTACGTGTCTAGACAATAATGATGCTCCTACTTTAATTGTAAGAAGCTCTGTAGTCTTTCTCTTCTTTTCAATGTCACGAGTACTGCATGCAATAAACATATTCCAATCCCGTACGTCAAATCTGATGCTACAGTATATAATTACAAAATATCATTATGAGTTTTCTCTTTAAAAATGATCATAGACTCTATTTGAAAGGCATGCGGCTAAAAGAAGAAAGACGATTGATAAGACTGGATAAAGCATAAAGGTCTAGATATATTACTGTTAATTCCTGACATACTAATCGAGACATCACTTTTATTCAAAAATTTAAACATTAATTAGTGGTCATCATAACACTTTTGATCGGAGCGATTACAAATGGAGAATATAAGATAAGATATAAAAGTTATATTTAAGTTGATGATTACGTGCCCAGGCAATAATTCAAAGTTATATAGACTACGTGTCTAGAGAATAATGATGCTCCTACTTTAATTGTAAGAAGCTCTGTGGTCTTTCTCCTCTTTTCAATGTCACGAGTACTGCATGCAATAAACATATTCCAATCCAATACGTCCAATCTGATGCTACAGCATATAATTACAAAATATCATTATGAGTTTTCTCTTTAAAAATGATCGTAGACTCTATTTGAAAGGCATGCGGCTAAAAGAAGAAAGACAATTGATAAGACTGGATAAAGCATAAAGGTTTAGATATATTACTGTTAATTCCTGACATACTGATCGAGACATCACTTTTATTAAAAAAGATAAACATTAATTAGTGATCATCATAACACTTTTGATTGGAGCGGTTACAAATGGAGAAAATAAGATAAGATATAAAAGTTATATGTAAGTTGATAATTACGTGCCCAGGTAATAATTCAAAGTTATATAGACTACGTGTCTAGACAATAATGATGCTCCTACTTTAATTGTAAGAAGCTCTGTAGTCTTTCTCTTCTTTTCAATGTCACGAGTACTGCATGCAATAAGCATATTCCAATCCCGTACGTCAAATCTGATGCTACAGTATATAATTACAAAATATCATTATGAGTTTTCTCTTTAAAAATAATCTCCCTTTATCAAATATCCGATGCCAAAAAGTAGGAATATAATTACTTCATAAAATTGAATAATTATTTGCTTATATGTTAAAGTGTATATTTTCAAATTTTTTTTGTTGGATATGATTGATCAACTCGTGAAGACTGCTTTCCATTTTCTTGGTTTGTTTTTTCTCTTTTGCTGAATGCTTTCCGTTGTTTATGTTTACACAAATAACGATCGACTTTAATTTATACATGAAAAGAAATTGGTATAAAAAGAAAAAAGAAGCAAAAAAAAGTTCATATACATACTCTTTCTGGCCTTCACATGACCATATATGTCGTAACATAGCGTTAGATGAGATTCCAACTTATTTATTAAAAGGTTGGACGCTGACCAGGCCAATTACCTACACCTATAATGACGAATCCCTATAAACGTGCCAACTTATAATAAGTTGGCCCTACACCTATATAATTATTCCAACTTATTAAAAAAAAAGCGCGTTTGCATGTGCTTTGTTAGACGTGTTTCTTGTCTATGTTTTAGATCTAATCTTGAAATTCTACTAAAATAATTAATAAAATGAGGCATTAATATTCTTCAACAAGATCAAGACCACTTTGTCTGATAATTTTATATCTAATCTTGAAATTCTAATTAAATAAACAAACCAGGTGAAGGACGAGAAGAGACGGGAAAAGAAACAAATCCAATAAGCAGATTGACATCCAATAAACAAAAAATGGAAAAGAAAAATCCAACAAACAGAAAAATGAAAAAAAAAAATCAACACAGGTTTTAAATGGAAGAACAACAAGACATGAATGAATTTTCAAACTCTTTTTCAAATTTACATCCCACAAAGATAAGAGAAAGATGATCTACACTAAAAACTAAAACATATCTAGAAGAATGAACAAGAAACTCACCTCCAAGCAATTGACAAATCCAACAAAAAAAAGGTGCATACCGACCAACATGCATGTATGATACTTTAGTTCTCCAAGAAATAAAAAGGGATCAACAGGCTATTCTCTTAATCATCATTAGAAATAGATGGTCATCATGATCTCTAACAGGATTGCTTCAAGAAACGCTGCAAATCATTTAGGTATACATGAGTTCTCCTTCGCACTGCCACTGGAAGCAACGCTGCTGTAGGAACCGCCCACAAACGCGGCAAACATGAAAACCGTCATGATAGCCCGCTGCTCTGCCCTGCACCTCCTGATTAGTTGTGATATAAAAAGTACAATTATATATAGACGAAGATAAGATAGGTAAAAAAAAGAAGTAAAAGTAGTCGAAGATCATCTTGACCACTGTAAAAAAAAAACTGAAGGCATCTGATATATATTTATATATAAGTTATATTATATGCACCAAGAAAAGATGACCACCACTTAACTACCCACAGAAACTACCGAAACCATAGAAAGAGGTGCTGTCCGGCCTGGTCCGTGGCTGCTAACGGCGGCAAGCCACACAAGGTTAAGAGAGGGAGAAGAGAGAGGTTCTGAATTGAGAGAGAGAACTCGGGAGGGAGAGAGCCAACAATGAGATAGGATTTGAGGGAGTTGACACACAAAGAAGAAAGCAAAAAGCTAAAATATTAAAAAAAGGTAAAAGCTGCTGACACCTATACAGCTGAATTAAAAGACTACAAACACCTCATATAAACGGACACAAAAGATAAGAATAGAAGGATAGAAAAGAGACAACACGCTAAACATGGATGATTTAAACGGAGTGTAAAAATTTACTACTCATTACTGTAGAAGCGCGATAGGCGCTTATTATAATAGAAAGATATGAGTTAGTTGTAAAGGGAGAATACATGATAGTGAGATGAGATGAGTTAAGATTATTTGTGAATAGTATTGATATTGTTGAGTTGAGATGATATTAGATGGTTTTTGAAAATTTTGTGTGTTTAGATTAGGAAGTTAAATGAGATTGTTTTAACTTTTTGGATATTTAATAGATGTGGATCTCACCAGTTATTGCATAGTATTTGTAGTTATTTTGTTTTATTTATAAATAAGTAATAGTAATTAATTTATAAATTATGTACCCGATTTTTTTATAATATATCTCATAATAATATTATAAGATGACAATATTTTTATAAAATTAAATTATTTTTATAAAATATCAAATACAAATATTTTTTATTTACAAAATAATTAGATAATTAAAATTATAAAATATATTTTATAAAAATATTGTGCTTAAAATCATTTTCCATTTTCAAGTACTGATGGTTATTTTGCCCAGCTGTTGAACTTATTTTATGCAAACACAGTATCTATTTTATTGATGATTGAAAATTATTCAGATTTGTTTTGACAAAATTCTATCTTATAAGGTTCTCAACAACTTGGCATAGAGCAAAGAAAATGTTGAATCTATATATCTATTTTACAGTCTAACCGATATAAAATCACTTTATTTTATAATTTTATTATTATAAAAACTATGTATGGACCAATCATTTATTAAAATAAATCTCCGTATAGACCTTGTAAAATTAGCGATGCTAATATGTGCTGAAATGTGCTACAAACTTCCTCATGTATGTAAATAAGTAATCTATCACGTGACCCGTTAAAAAATATATTTATAAATATATTTATAAATAACTAATAGTAATTAATAAATTACCAACCCAAAAGAAAATATATTTATTTATAATTTCCATAGCAAATTATGGATGCTACACCAAAGAAAAAGATAATAAAACTACACCCTTCCCACACTAAAATAAAATTTTATTTTGATATATCATCAAAATTATATGAGAAATATTACATAAATTTTAATAGATTCGAAATGTACTTGCAAAATGGTAATAAATTTGAATAATCAAAATACACCATTACACCCACAATATTTATTACATACATGTCATCGTAAGCAATTTACCATTCAATGACCACCTCTATCTGCCTACATAGAAATGGCAATGTCATCTCTAATTGCAGTCATAGCTCAGGCTGATTCCATGGTCATGTTAGAATGACATGATGAGCTGCGATGTCACCAATTGCATGACCACTTGGATTGAGCCGCACTATTCTCTAATGCTCAAACAAGAAGTCTTTCAGAGTCGTCGTTCTAATAAAATTGTGTAATGTATAGCATGCGGTGATCAGGAGCCATTGCTGCCCAACTGAATACGTCGGCATGAGTTTTAAAATTTTAAATCGTGATTTCAAGAAGCCAAATGTGCATTCTATTATGTTATGAATGGATGAATGAAGATAATTAAAATAGTGTATGATATCTTTATCTGGGATATGGGGGCATAAATCCCAGAGTACATGGAAACGCAGAATTCACTAGATAATAATAATATGTTAACCCATTTCAACCAAAAAATCAGGTACTTACCAACCATTCCCAGAAATATAACAAAATACATATGAAGACAAATAATTAAATAATATTAGAGGTTTACCATCCTCAAGCTATGGAAATTGGTTTCGGGCTTGACTCAATGCATCGATGAATACGAGAGCATCATGCGTTGTTCCCTCCCGCCCAGTGTAGAGAAATGTGAATTTCATATCTAAGTCATATACACACAAGATGTTTTGGGCAACTCGTCCATGCTGCTTGCTAAATGCCTCACGTACTTTCACAAGTACAATGATGTCGATCATGATTCCATCAATCGCACCAATGCATCACTGTAGAAGAATAAGCAGGTAGATTATGAATGCGTCTCATTTTTGCTTCTGCTTGGTTTGGCCACCAAGGATAACACAACCCTACCAGAGGGGTTAAACATGGAATCTATTCAGTTATGATACTGCTCAGTTATGCTTATACCAAATGACTTTATATATCATATTAGTGTAAATAAATGTTTTAGAACTATTGCTCTATTATTTTGGTATTTTTCTTTGTTTTGCATTTTGTAACTGGTTCATGGTTATAACTATAGTATTACATATTATTTTTAGTATCTAATTACATATTATCATACTATGGTATTACATATTATTTTTAGTGTCTAATTACATATTATCATATTATAGTATTACATATTATTATAGTAAACTAGTGTCTAATTTATTTATAACTTATTTCTACACTGATTTATTTCTAGTGTCGAATTACATGTTATAATATTTTAGTAATTTGTATTATGTTATTTTTTTTTTTTAAAAAGTAAATTTTTATTATGTTTTAACTTGTTATACTAGACTTATTAGTTATTTATATACTAGTGTCTAATTTATTTCTATACAAGACTTATACTATAGTATCTAATTACATGTTATTATAAATTAGTATTACATGTTATTATACTAATGTTTAACTTATTTCTAACTTAAACGAATAATGCTATTCATCATCTCAATTCTCATAATTCCATGATGTGACATTAGATGATTGGAGACTATTTATTATATTTCACTTGTGAACCTATCATCTAATGCCACATTATTGGATGATGAGAAAATAGATAATGAATATATTTTTTCTTAACTTATTATACTAGACTTATTTAAATACTAGTGTCTAACTTATTTCTATACTTGATTATATATGGTAGTAATATTATGATCTTTACTTATACTAATATCAATAGTCTATTTATATTATAGTATAAGTAATTATTTTATAATAATTAGTTCATACTAATATATTATTGAATTTAACTATATAACTTTTAGTTATATAACTATATAACCATACTAGTATATATGATAAATATATAGATAAATACATATTTTTATAACATATGTACAATAACGGAATCGAATTCAAAGTCAGATTCGAAGGACAAAGTTGGAATCGGAGCAGGAGGATAAAATCGGAGTTGAAATCGGTTCAATGACACCTCCAACTCCAACTCCAGCTGAAAAATAAATAAAAAAAATTCGATTCCAACTCTATTTTGTCACAATCAGAACAAAGCCGGAGCGAAGTCAAATTTGGAGTCGAATTTTCAGATTTTTTCTCAGCTCTAGTTGAAACCATGTGAAACCAAACAGGTCGAAATGTCTTTACAAAGTGTTCCTTGGGTTGTTTAATGAAACTAAACTGATCCGAACACTGAATTGATTAGAGTTTAGTGAGAGAGAAATCATTTTTTATACAATAAATTAGACATAGTAACGTACATCTCTTATCGGTCCATATCTTTTCTTTGACAGTCTCGTATGGCCGCTTTAACGTTCGCAACTTGGAACTAACCACCAAACTGAGAAGTAATACCAACTTAATACTCCAATCCCAACCACAATTGGGTACATCAACTTTTTTCACAAAAATATAAGAGAGAGATGTTGCCCAATTGAACAAAGAAGAAACATCCACACTGTCTTAAGAACCCAGTTCAGAATCAGAGGGTCAAGTGATCAAGACGACACACTGAAGATACAACACTGCAAACCATAATGATATCAATTCGCGTAATTTCACCCGGAAGCTCAGGGAAAACAATCACAACATAAATGCCAGATGAAACCCCTTATCCAGATGCTACAACACCTTCATCTGTAGAATCAAAGCCAAGCGGACAATAGGAAGCAAATTAACCAAATATTTGGAAAGCATATGTAATTTGCTTAATTTTCTGATACATAAATTCATCAAATGCATAACACTATCAGACGTCCCGAGATCTATGTATGGAAGCC
Source organism: Pterocarya stenoptera (assembly GCA_003123785.1). Taxonomy (NCBI): domain Eukaryota; kingdom Viridiplantae; phylum Streptophyta; class Magnoliopsida; order Fagales; family Juglandaceae; genus Pterocarya; species Pterocarya stenoptera. The sequence continues at coordinate 171,590 of QEOT01001775.1, forward strand.
CCTGGGAATTCATATGATATAATGTTTGCCTTATGGTTAAGATTTTTTTTTTTTTGTTAAATCCTATTAAGAGCAATTCACAGCAAGTTATTGGCTCAGAAATATTGAAAAAAGAGCTATCATATCTGGTTACACATCAACTGGCAGTTAACCATAAGAAAAGCACAATTAACGATGCTTAGAAATCTGAGGAGGCTCTGTTTTGAGAATCTTGCAACGGCCAATACGATGACATAAAGAAGCCCTGTGAATGAAAAACCAGGCCAATGCAATTAATGAACGAAAATGAAAACTAACCTTCTTTTCTTTCCTCTGCTTTATCATCAGTTTTCCAAACAATATCTTTCAGCCCAGCTGTGAGACTCTTATAAAACTGTAATAATAAGATGATTGATTGCAAACATGAGCAGATGAAAAAGAAAAGAAATTATTTTATAAGATAATTATTTTACAAGATGGAATAATAACAAATATCTGAATCAGGCTATCCAGTCCACCTAACATGCAGGGATAAAGTTTGGTTTAAGCCAACATAAAAGTACCATCGACTCAACAATTTGGATTCCATTTCCAAATTCATGCATTTCTATAACTTGGGCAGGGAAGTCCAGATCCAGAGCATGCACTAGGTCCCAGTCTTGCTGTGAATCTCATGTACCGTGATTAGCAGTGGCCTAAAAGCTGCCATGGTTCATCTCTGACGAAGCAGGCTGAGCAGGCCTGGAGCATAATATATTTAAAAAATTCTCAAGCCTTTGACTCCAAGGCATTGAAGTAGTTAGTCACACACTTGCACCTGGTCTAGATCAGCAAATACCTCATACATAGACGAAAGGAGAGGATTAAGGTCCAAGGATATGGAGGGCTGTGTTCAGTAGAAAGAACTTTCCAATCTAATGTCCCCTCCACCCCTGCATGTGCAAGCGGGGTTGCCCGCCCCCACATGCAGAGGCAGGGCGGACGAGGGTGGGGTGCAGGCCCCCGTTGCCCACACCTAATTCTATGTATACTTCCTGTGTACTTGGGTTATACTTTTTTCTATTAATAAAGTTTTACTTTTTTAATTATAAAAAAAAAAAAAGGAAGTCTAGGGACCATGGCCTATACCGATTGAGGAAAGAATTCCTCTCAAGAGATAAATAGTTTCGTAACAATTGATGCCACAAAGTGCAACACATCATAGACTATACCTTGTGAAATTCTAGTGTATCTCCTCCAGACTTGCGAACCTCAACCATGTAGAGTGAAGGCGCCACCTCAAAAATCTGAAAGATAGATATTTTAGATTGTTCCAGATCAAACTACTTCTAACAGATGCTTATAGGAAGAGAAAGAGGGGGGGTTTAGAATAAATATACCTCTGTTGCCACAGCTAAATGACCTTTACGTCCAGTTTTTTCACCATGAAGCTTCAACTGAGATAGGTAAAAAATGAGGGAGAGAGACGAGATTATCAGAAGTGGAAGATAATTGAAGACTTGACTGATTTAAGACTAAAGTTGAACTTCTTTACATGTAGAAGACAGCTACAATAATTTCATGGTAGAGAGAGAGTACTGCACCTTGAAGTTACTTTTCTTTACATTAAAACCAAGAGGCATTGCAGCTTGCTCAATTTTTGAGATTATCTCGTCAGCAGGAGATTTGGATGTGAATCTTGTTTCCCTTTTAACAAAGCCCTGGTACCAAGGACATGCCAACCAAGTTTAATGTCTATGAATCAATCCAATAATAACAACAGAGGACAAGAAGTTAGTCACCTTTCAAAACTATAGAATTTTAAAGATAAAATTACATGACTATTTCTATCAGCACTTACTTTGAAGTCTTAACGAGGCTTAATTTTCACATTTAATTGGAGAATATCAGAATCTACAAGTGAATTTTGAGCACAAAGTTTAAGATATGTCAAGTGCTTAAGCCTGGTAACAAAAGGAGAAGAATCAATCGCATCCTTTTGAAAAGCCTTAAGCAATTAAGCCAAGCAATCATCATTTTCTCATATGGTATAATTTTTTTAAAGGGCTACTAGAGACAAAAAGGGATCCCACACACTAATGTGACACACTAACAGTGTGCCGCGTCTCCCTTTTTTTTTTTTT
>QEOT01001775.1:173831-186578 GCA_003123785.1 Pterocarya stenoptera
GGGGGGGTTTAGAATAAATATACCTCTGTTGCCACAGCTAAATGACCTTTACGTCCAGTTTTTTCACCATGAAGCTTCAACTGAGATAGGTAAAAAATGAGGGAGAGAGACGAGATTATCAGAAGTGGAAGATAATTGAAGACTTGACTGATTTAAGACTAAAGTTGAACTTCTTTACATGTAGAAGACAGCTACAATAATTTCATGGTAGAGAGAGAGTACTGCACCTTGAAGTTACTTTTCTTTACATTAAAACCAAGAGGCATTGCAGCTTGCTCAATTTTTGAGATTATCTCGTCAGCAGGAGATTTGGATGTGAATCTTGTTTCCCTTTTAACAAAGCCCTGGTACCAAGGACATGCCAACCAAGTTTAATGTCTATGAATCAATCCAATAATAACAACAGAGGACAAGAAGTTAGTCACCTTTCAAAACTATAGAATTTTAAAGATAAAATTACATGACTATTTCTATCAGCACTTACTTTGAAGTCTCAACGAGGCTTAATTTTCACATTTAATTGCAGAATATCAGAATCTACAAGTGAATTTTGAGCACAAAGTTTAAGATATGTCAAGTGCTTAAGCCTGGTAACAAAAGGAGAAGAATCAATCGCATCCTTTTGAAAAGCCTTAAGCAATTAAGCCAAGCAATCATCATTTTCTCATATGGTATAATTTTTTTAAAGGGCTACTAGAGACAAAAAGGGATCCCACACACTAATGTGACACACTAACAGTGTGCCGCGTCTCCCTTTTTTTTTTTTTTTCTTTTCTCTTTCTCCCCCCTCTCCCCGTGCCTCACCTCCTCCCTCTTTCCCTCTCTTTCTCCACCCTTTCCCTCCCCCTTTCCCTCCTTGCTGTCGTTGTCTGCCCTCTCGTGGCGGTTTCTGACCACCACAGATGGCCAAAGGACAAGCCATCAGTTCAGATCCTGCCACCCTAGCCACCTAGCGTCGTGTGGTCGACCACGCACACATTGTGCAAAATGTGGTCCCCGGCCACCAACGTGCACAACGAGCTGCCGTGAGCTCCACACCGACTGTGCTGCTTGGACTGTCGGTGTCTTCTGCCCACCCTGAGGTGGTCCTCGACCGCCATGGCTAGCACAGAGAGAGGGCAAAGGTGGTGGCACGGGGGGAGGGGAGAAAGAAAGAGAGAAAAAAATAAGGGGAGACGCGGCACACTACTATAGTGTGTGGGATCTCTTTGTACGGTTCCTTTGTGTCTATAGTGTTTTCCTTTTTTTATAAGCAATAATCATTTCATTAAAACAGTAAAATCCACAATCCATCTACAACGAGGTGTGACGAGAGAATCTCACATGATATATAATGAGGTGTTTCCTCAACACAATTATAATATCAGGTTTTCAAGACAAGTAGAACCAAGTATCACAGCCAAAAACAAGCATACCATCTGCTTCTCAAAGAGACTACTGAGGTTGAGGCCCTGAGATGTAGAGATGAGCTCAAATGCATTCATGGTGACTGGTGCCACAGGCCTTTCTTCCCGCCTCTCAACAACAAGCTCTCTGGAATCCTATCCAAATGGGAAACAGCAAGCACAAAATACATGATAGCACCACATAACAAACAAATTAAACAAAAGCCTAAAGTTTATGTATGTAGAAGGCCAATCTTACTCCTATTTCATTGAAGATAGCATCCACATCGACAAGACTGACATCAGCTTCCTCAAAACTAGGCGGCTTGTATCCTTTCTTAAACCACTCGTTCTCAATGACCTCAGCAATTGTAATCCGCTGTTTCATTCAATTAGCTCAAATATTCAATACACATGAACTACATGATAGTAACAATAAAATTGAGAAAGAGACAATGACGTACTGTTGAGGGACTAGGGTCCAGAATTCTTTTAATTAGTTTCTTTGCACTTGAGGATAACCATGGGGGACATGTGAAGTCAGCCTTGAATATCTGTAGTTTACAGGTAAAGATCATTAAAGACAACTAAAAAAAATTCCCACTTCTCTGGGAGCTGTACTCTTTTTCCATGAGTAATGTATTCAGAGCATTATTGAAGAGAGGATGCAAAGTAATGCAATAAGATTTATGAATTCAAAAACTAAAGCTTCACACTTGATGGGAGAATGTCCTATCAACTCTACACAAGACCACTGGAACCTAAAAACTCATTGTGGGAATGCAACTTGGATCGGGCTCAGTCAAGGTCACATAAGTCAAATCTATATTTAAGTCTAGTCTTGACTTGGAACAAGGAAGCAAAACCTCGAGAACAGATAAATTCCGTAAAATTTCAGTGAGTGGATTGGTAAATTAAAGCATAGTTTCAGAGTGCAGTGAGCATTATGCACTTGTCAAAGAAACACAAAAAAAAAAAAGAGAAAAAAAAAAGACTCTCAGCAATAATGTTAAGCAGAAAGACCTAAGGACGGCATGTTTACAAAGATACTCTATTTTTCTTTCCTAAACAAAAATGAGCAAAAGCCGACCATTATTTTTCTCCCTCGCTCCAATATTCTCACACTCACTCTCTTTTAGGTAAAAAACTTGCACATGTTAAACCCTAACCTTTGCCAAGAAGTTGAAAAGCCATTGTTAGTAACTTAAGTGTACATCATGATGTCCAGAGAAGAAACATCTAGTCCTAAAATATACTTTGCACCAACTCATTTTCAAAGCTAGCAAAGTCAAAAGCCAATGCAATTGCGCATTTCTTCATTGACCATCATTCAGTTTTGTTCCAATTTGTAATGAAGAAATGATATGCCTACTTCATCTTCTTCATCTTCATATGTTACAACAAGTTCCCTGCCTTTACATGACTTCTAATCCTATGCAATGTTCTGCACTATTTCCTCCACCCTCAAGTTACATTACAAAACATGTATGAGCCATATAGCATGTAAATAGGATTTCAAACACACAAAGTCACACTCTCACTTACACAAAACATTGTTTTATACTTAAAATTAGTTTCTGTTTCTACATTAGGTAATGCACTAGCATACAAGTGCAAGTTTGATTGCTCAAAACGTTGGGAATTCTAACAAAGATTAAAATACATTACCATGGATTTGGATGAGATTCTCGCTCAGAAAAAATTTGTAGCAATATATTCGACTGTACAAAAAGCTAATTGTTTCCACAGAAAAATTTAGTTCACCATGATCAATAGGATGACTGGACTCAAAAGAGCATTTAGACACTACATGACTATGAAGAATGAGTCAATAGAAACAGAGACAGCAATTAACCTTTTTATATAATGCTGCGAGGTTAGATTCTTCAAACGGTAAATAGCCAGCCATTAAGACAAAAAGAATCACACCACATGACCACAGATCTGCCTTTGCTCCATCATAGCCTTTGTTGTTGATCACCTAAAAAGGCAACGTGCCAAAGAAAATACCAAAGGTTCATGAGATTAAAGAAATGGTGGTTTACACTTTGAACCAAAAGCTAATATACCTCTGGAGCAACATAATTTGGGGTACCACATGTTGTATGGAGCAACCCATCTTCCTAAAAAGAGAGAAGATTATCAGAAACAAGGCTATATCAATTGCTTATGTCAATCTACCAAATAATTCACAATAGTATCAATAAATCCCAAAGCATCGCATGAGCAAGGCAGAATGAGAAGTGGGGCTTCTAGGGTCCAGTGGTGACCAACAACTCTTCAAATTAAGTTCTGGATAACATTTTTTATGATATTCTTTTACTCACTCGAACTTGTTGTGGTAGCGCACTCAACCCAAAATCTGAAACCTTAAGAACTCCATTAACATCCAGCAGTAAATTCTCTGGCTGCAAAATGCCAAACCGTGATAACATCATATTTCTCTTCTTTTAGGGATAGGTGCAATAACATTGGAACGAACATACATAAAAATCAGTCTATCACCTTCAACTGCACTACTAATGTCAAAGCAAAAATAAATAAAAACGTGACGGTTAACATTATCAAAACATTAGCCAGCAAGTGGATAGCAAATACAACAATGAGGAATCACACCTTTAGGTCTCTATGAAATACGCCTCTGCTATGACAGTAGTCCACAGCATTGATAAGTTGCTGAAAATACTTTCTAGCTTCATCTTCCTTCAACCTCCCTTTACTTGCCTGGATCAGGAAATATAGCACAAAAACCAGTCAACTATGGAGGATTATTAACAGAACGAACTACGTACTTCATTCCAGATTGCATAGGATTGTCATCAGCAGTAGACAACCACTATCTTACAATTTTGTCGAAAAGTTCTCCACCAGTCACAAATTCCAAAACAATGTATATCTTCGTCTTGCTAGCCATTGCCTATACAAGTAACACTGATGGGAATCAATTCAGATGCAGAAGCAAATCAAGAAACATTATAGGGTAAGTACTAAACATGTCGAAAATCCAGGGCAGAGAAATGGATCAGGTAAAAAGTTGATATCAATATCTAGCAGTAAAGCACGAAGACCCTGAAATCACAAATCATGCCACAACAACGAGATAAGGTAAAAGTAATATTGCGAAGGTGGCTGTGCTCTTAAACCTCATAGATACGGATAACATTTGGGTGTCTTATCAGTTTCATCGTTGAGATTTCACGTTTAATCTGCACAGGAAAAACCAGGCAGAAAATAGTTAAGGTTAGACACATTGATAAGCAGATTGAAAGAAAATCATTTTTCAATTTCAACAAAATCTTTGCACGGCCACATATCAAATAATTTTCTGAGTGCCAGAGTGGGTGTAAAAAGCCAATCTGGGAATCAAATTGTTGCTTTTTTTCTTTTTCTATTTTTCTTTTCACATTTTCTATAGCAACGGAAAATTATACGTAAGAAAAAGAACAGACTCTCACACCTAAGACAAACCTGAGTCTCAATATTTGTACATGAGACAAATAAATTACATCACCACCCTAATCATAGCACACAAAAATTTTCTAAATTTGGCAAGCTCATCTCACAAAAGATTTTATTATAGTATCCATACACTTGACTCAAAACCAAATCATACATTATGGCCTTATTTATTTTCAAGATCAAAACCTAAAATTTTAAAAATTTTAAAAACCTCTCAACCCATCATTACAACTTTTTCAAATCTTAAAATAAATATAATATTAAAAAATATATTCTAATAATATTTTATTCAACTTTTTAACTTTAATCTCATCTCATTTCATCTCATCTCTAAAAACAAACGTGGCAAATTGTTTAGGCTTAATAGAATTTAGCTCAATTCATTTGTTTAGGTCTCGTTTGTTTTCAGAAAACATCTAATCTCAATTTCATCATTATATTTTTTCAATTTCAATACAAAATAAAATAAACAATTTAACTTTTTCAAATATATCTCATTTAATCATTATAATTTTTTCAAATTTTAATACAAAATAAAATAAATAATTAAACTTTTTCAAATCTTAAAATAAAAATAATATTAAAAAATATATTCTAATAATATTTTATTTAATTTTTTAACTTTAATCATTTAAAAAAAAGAAGAAGCCAAATTGACTGTATTCCATGTGCATTTAATTCTGTTTTTTCTTTTTTTGGTACGAAAAGATACTACTTCAAAAAGACGACTTTCACCTATTTCCCTATTAAAATACAGTACAAGAACAATTCATTTCCCTTGTGAGCAGGAAAAAATATAAAAAAAATCAATACAATTTAGGCCTTGTTAGTTTTTAAGAACAAAATTTAAAATTTTAAAAATTTTGAAAATTTTAAAAATCTTTCATTTCATTATTATAATTTTTTTAAATTTTTATACAAAATAAAATAAATAATTTAACTTTTTCAAATCTTAAAATAAATATAATATTAAAAAATATATTTTAATAATATTTTATTTAATATTTAATTTTAATCTTATTCATCTCATTTTTAAAAACAAACTAGGCTTATGTGCCCTGTACATTGATTTGGTCACGAAATGACAAACAGATATGTCATCTCGCCGAAGTTGACATTTTCTGTTCTTGAAAAGGTTAGGTTTGGATGTTGAGATAAGATGAGAATTTTTAAAAATTTTGTGAATAGTGTTAAGATGAAAGTTTAAAATATTATTTTTTAATATTATTATTGTTTTGGGATTTGAAAAAGTTAAATTAAAATTTGAAAAAGTTGAATTGTTTATTATATTTTATATGGAAATTTGAAAAAGATGTAATGATGAGATGAGATGAGATAGAGATGAGAAATCTCATCTCTCCCCCCAAACATACCTAAAAGTAAAGAAAATTCTTCCCCGGGCTCCGAGCTCCTAGCTATTTTTCTCGAAAACCAAATAGTCCATCCCCAGTATTATCACTCCAAAATGAAAAACCAATTAAAAAAACGTAATTTTTCATAACATAAAAAATTTAATCCTAACGCAAGGAATTCAGCGAACGAAAAAGAAAAACACATCTCACTTCTAACGCAAATTAGATAAAAATCAGGATTGAGACCTGGACGATCATCTTGTGCTTGAGAAGCTTTTCTTTGTCGAGAACCTTGATTGCCACATTCTCTCCGGTCTCGACGTTCCGAGCGAACTTGACCTTGGCGAAATTTCCCTCGCCCAGGGTCCGACCCAGCTCGTACTTCCCCACGCGTGTCCTGCTGTTATTGCCGGACCGCGACGCCATCTTCTCCCTCTCCAACCTCAAAATCACTCCACTCCACAATCGAAACACTTCACTTCTTCAGTTTCTCCGCCCCCTAAAATCCTTTCTCTATCTCCCTCTCTCTCTCTCTCTCTCTCTCTCTCTCTCTAGAATCGAATTCCGCTCTCTGTAGAGCTTACGGATCAAGATCTCTTCTTCTTGCAGGGTTGCCATACCTGAGACTTCGCCATCCTCATTTTTCCTCTTTGTTTTTCTAAAACTAAAATTCAAACGTAAACCAAATGGCCCAAATATCCCTCTTATTATCCCTTGTGAAAATCAAACCCGGGCTTCCAGTTTTACTCGGAAATACGAAAGGGAGACACCGGGCGTTGAATCAGACATGAATCCCACAAATCCAAATCCAGGAACAGGGAAACTATAATAATAGCAACAATAAAACTCAAAAGCTGTGAGAAAACAGCACGCTATGGAAGTGGGAACGAATTAATCAAGAAAAGGAAATGAGCGTCCGAGATCAATAGGAGCAGGAGTAATAGATCCGGGTCACGAATTGAGTGGTTTTCCGGAGCTGAACTGAACTGAGCTGCGCTGAAAGAGCTTGAAGTTTTGAAGGCGGGTGCGATTGGAATTTGGGACTCGGAGTCGGTGTGTTTCGTAGTTTTTTACTATCGATATATATATATATATATATATATATATATCTCCGTCTGGCAGAGTGGTACGAGGAACACGGAACTGCAACTGCTATCGCTCCTCTTCGCGCGTCACGTGGTGCTGTCTTTTCTTGGCACTCGTGTCGTTCTCTAACTGACTGTGAGTCCCACGTCTTGGCCGACCACGTAGAGCCCCTTCCGTGATGCGTGCAGCGTCACCAATCAGCGAGAGTGTTTGCAGCGTGGTCAACTCTGAACAGTCCGCCGTCTGCAAATTATAAAAAGTATATTATGGTCATTTTAATTACCTTTTGAAAATTTCTAATCCATGAAATGTTTAGTACCAGGGGTTATAACAATCAATAAACAAATAAATTTAAAAATCAATAATTATATTCGAAATTCTTTAAACCAAGTTTGATTTGAAATATAAAATTTTTAGATTTGAATTTTATAAAATAAATTATATAATGCAAATGTCGTTTGATATAAAACCCTACACTATTCCACCCCCTACCTATTAGTCTTTTTTTTTTTTTTTTTTTTAATAGGAAAACACTACTCACACCTATAAAACCCACTAACAAAACCCACCTATTGAGTGTGTGTGTGTGTTTTTTTTTAAGCTTAATGGCTAATGAAGTATTTTTGAATACTTTTGTATTTTTTAAAAATATTTAAAGTGTTTAAAAAATTATTTTAAAAAAAATTTTAAAAAAGCTTTTACCTTTCGGTGAGGATACTCGATAATCTTATGTGGGTGTAGCATTATCCTTTCTTTTCAACTCTTACTAATTTAGGTTTTTATTTTTTTTAAATGACTAATTTAGGGTTAGATCTACGGTTTTTGAGATACTTATATTATATTATTTAGGGTTAGTTTGGATAATGAGATGAGATGAGATGATTTTAGATGAAAGTTAAAATTTAAATAAAATATTATTTTAAAATTTAAAAAAATTAAATTATTTATTATATTTTATATAAAAATTTAAAAAAAATTATAATAATAAAATAAAATAAAATAAAACAAAATAAAATACTTCCTAAATCCAATAACCTGAAGTTGTCAAACAATCCCTGAAAGTACTGAACAGCCAGTTGCTCACGTAGAAACACATGTACTTTCATCGACTTATTAAGGATCCACGTCCAAAAGGCTCCACTTTTTTACCGCAATAATTTCCTGTGTAAGTTGAAATCTTCTACCATACATAGCATATGAAAAGGCATCCATATAAGAAATAAAATAACATAGAAATTTGAGAAAGAAACAGGAAAGAAGTTGAAATTAAAAAAACAAAAAACAAAAAACAAAAAACGAAGGACAAAACAACCGACACACAAACAAATTATGAATGTAGGATGAAAATAAAGACGACTCTTGATTTGGTGACAAAAAAGTCACTAGCACGGGTCAAATTGTTCGGACCCAATATTTTTTCAAAAAATATATACATATAACATATTTTACAATATATTTCATAATGTATATTTTTAAATGAAGGTGTTTTTATAAAGTAATATTATTTTTAAAAGATATTTTACAAAAGTATATCTCATTTTAAAATATAATTGCGTAAAATGTTGTGAAAAGTGATGTATATTGAGAGTGTAATGGGTCCAATTCGCTTTGATATTGGACAAAATTTGAAACTGAATCGGTATACAATTTTTTATTTTAAAAAAAAATTTAAGAACCAATTCATCACTGAAACCAAAATTTTCAATTTTTTCGATTTCAGTTCGATTCGATTTACCAATATTTACACATGTGTTACTATCTAAGTTTAATATTATAAATTTTTTCAAAATTAAACTAAAATAATAGAATTTAGTATTTATTATTAATAATTACTAATTCATTAATGTTCAATTATACTAGTATAATATAAGTAGTGTATGACTTATTAGTAAGATTAGTAAACTTGAATAATTATAATATATTAGTATAATTAGTGTCTTATTATACTAATATAAGTAGTGTCTAACTTATCTATTAGTTTTATGTTATAAGATTAATAGAATTAAAAAACAAGATTAGAGTTTTATGTTATATTAATTAGCGATTTAGCATATAATATATATAATATAATATAAAAAATTAAAAATATATGTATCAGTCTAGTTCGGTTTAAACTAATTTTCAAAATATGAAAATTGGTCTAAGATTGGTTTCGATTCTTAAAAACCATTATAGCGCCAGACTAAACCTCGATCCGGTGCAGTCTAATTGATTCGATTTGTCGATTTTCTTTTTACACTCGTAATATATATTTATCATTTTTCTATATTTTTTTAAGGATTCATCGACTCCGTAGCATTCATATAATACTATTAATATGATAAGGATTAATACATAGGTCACATCAAATTATAAGATATGATTGGCATAATAATATAAAGAAAATATTACTTTGTCCTATGTATTTAACACCTCTATTTGATCATTTGGCAAAAAAAAAAAAATTATTTTTATTTTTTTACTTAATAATTAAAGAAGTAATTTTAAATATATTAATGTATTTTTTTAAAAAAAAATCTTTAAATACATAAAAAAATATGAAAAAAAAATTTCACGTCAGAGATGTCCCACTCCATAATATAATATCACGTCAGAGATGTCAATCGAGTGTTCTAGTTACAGCACCATACGGATAACATTCTTTTAATTATCATTATTCGTTTTTTTAAGCAACTCTTTGATAGCATTAATAGGAAGACGATGAAAAGATAATAACTAATTCAATAAAATGATAAATAATCACTATAACAAAAATGACATTTTTCGACTAATTTATCGCGATTAAAAGACTATTCGCAATCAATTTTAATTGTAAATAGTCTTTTGATCGTGATAAATTAGTCGGAAAATGTTATTTTTATTATAGTGAATATTATTTTGTGTGAGGGGAGTAATCCCCATATATGACATTTTTGAGAGGGATGAAACTATCAAAATATATAATATTCCTCTAAGTAGTAAAATGATTGAGGATTGAGCAATTTGAGAGTACACGAGATATAAAATTTTCTGTTAGAAGTGCTTATCATCTGGAAGTGAGCGACGGAACATGGCAAAAGAAGGGCAAAACTTAATCTTTTGGGAGGCACAAAAGATGGATAAGGGGGTGGAAGTAAGTGAGCTGCATAATAGAGTAATTACTAAATGGAATGCACCACCTGAAAACATTACAAAAGTCAACATTGATGCTGCAATTGATAATGATAATAAAAAGATGAGAATTGGTCTAATGGCAAGGAATAGCAGGGGTGAAATTATGTTCTCAGCATGTACAAGCAGACCTTTTATTGGTCCTTCCAGTAGGGCTGAATGTTTTGCAATGAGAATGGCAATGGAATTATGCCATGATATCGATATCAAAGAGGTGATTTATGAAGGAGATGCAAGGAATGTCACTCAAGCTGTTAATGGCAAGGCTCAAGACTGGATAGTATTTGAACAATATTGAATAGTATTGTACTAACATACAATAATAGTATGAATAGTACTGCTACATCTATAAACGAATTATATAAAAGTAATCTTACAAATTGATGTCGTTTCATCTGATCCGTTAGATCTATTTTATAATAAAAGTAAATTTATAATCTGAAGAACCACATCATGCCACATCAATTTGTGAGATTGTTTTTGTATAATTTCTTTGTGGCTAGAGTATCTCCCATGCATGAAATAGGTTTTATAACATTAAGGTCCCGTTTGGACAGTGAGAGTATTTCATCACATCTCATCATTATAAATTTTCACAAAAAATATAATAAATAATTTTATTTTTTCAAATATTAAAACAATAATAATATTAAAAAATAATATTTTAACAATATTTTATTCAATTTTTAATTTTCATCTAAAATCATTTTATCTCACTATCTAAACTCCACCTTATTAAACATTTATGCTGTTTACAAATCTACAGAAATGATAATAAATGTTGTATAACTAACTTCATGTATCCGTCCTCAAGTTCAGATAACAAAACTTAAAATTGTCCAAAAATTGTTTATTGGGCATAGTCCGTCATCAAAATTGCCTAGAAAATAAAGAGAAGGAATAGTTTGTTTTGTCCAAGTTCTATGATTGGATGCCCAGAACATTGAACTTGGAAAAGAAGTTGGTGGTGAGAAGAGAAAACAAAGAACTGGACTTAAAATAGCCGGATAATCTATAAATTGTCGAAAAAGTCAACAAGAGAGAACGTGAACATGCGGTAGGACATGCAATTTATTAAAAAAATAAAAATAAAAATAAGAGTAGAATAATGAAGGAGAAAGAAAAAGGAACAAAGTTTCCCAATAATACATGTATTATAACCATAAGATATTACTATTTTATTGAAGTGCAAATGGACCTATTAAAGAATTAAACCAACGCCACTTTGATAGGGAAAGAAACATAAAATAAATATAAATAAATAAATAAAAATAAGGTATAGTACAGTTGTGCCTGCCTCCCAGTGCGCTTAGCAAATAAAATTCAACAAAAGTCTATAGTGCTCTCTGTACATTATTGATGTCTGGCATTTATTACCACAAAGACTCGTGATTTAAAAAGTCAAGCCATAATCTTGATGCATATCAATTATTATGTATCAACGTGTTATATCTCTCGGACAGATTGGAGAAGACCATGAGTATCTCGCGGACAGGCAGGACAAGAAGGTTAGATGACGCGATATGAGCCTATCGGTGGTCGAGTAGAAAGTTCTATTATTTTAACTCACTTTGATTCTTTTTAGGAAAGCTGAGCTCTCAGTGGTCGGGACTGTTTGTGGTGACTCGTGTCTTTCCCTATGGAGTGGTTAAAGTCTATCACAAAACAAAAGACACATTTAAAGTAAATGGGCAGATATTAAAACTTTATGTGGATTGAGACTTTAACTCGAAAAATTGTTCCATCGATCTTGCTAGTAATAAATGATGAGAGGACAACGTCTAACTATAGACTTTAAATAAAGTATTTTTGAGAGGCAATTCAAGTATTTATTTTATTTTATTTCTTTTGCTTAATATTATTCCTTTACACTGTAGGCAAGGAGATCTCTAAGGAATACACTACTGCACCTTTAGGGAAAATATTCAATTGGCAGAACTGGACAAAATTAGGAGAGCATCTCTTACCTTCTCTCATTTTTTGCTTTAGTTTTTCTTCATTTTTTCCATTAAGGACAATGTGATATTTAAGTTTAGGGGAAAATAATATTATTATTTTTAATAATAATAATAATAATGATGATGATGATGAAAAAAATAGTATAGTTTGATGAATAAAAAGCCTATGATAAGAATATGGATGGAGGAAGGACCTACAGACATTGAGGCTATTGTAAGAAAATAATTGTCAATGTATGAACTGATTTTGAATTATTAATGAAAGGAAGGTATTCATAAATTAATTTTTTTAAAAAGAAGTTTGTTTGAGAATACAACTGTTATCAAATATTTTTAAATTATTTTATTATTATTTAT
>QEOT01001775.1:189058-204530 GCA_003123785.1 Pterocarya stenoptera
CCCCCCATCACTTCACTTCTGGTGACCCCTGCCACTCTCCCATCTAGGTAGTCCAATCATCGCAATTGCTTATTTAAACCCACACCCCTTCCTCTTTTCATCTTCCTTTCTTTTGCACTTACCTCATTCTAGTTACAATCTCTAGACTCTCTCACTTTTGTGCTTCTTGTTTCCTTCTTTCTTCGACCATCTTTGATCTTCATTCTTCCTCTGCAATAGTGCCTAAGAACACCTCTCGCTTCACATCTCGAGGCTCATGCTCATCTCGCCAAAAAGGACCTTCCAGGGTTCTTGGGCCCGGATGCTCCTAAGGTCTATAGTGACTCTCAGTTCTTCAAGGGGTATCATTGGGCCTCTGTTGTTTCCTCTACTGACCTGAGGTCGGTGGAGTCTTCTTTCGGGGTGCTCGACTCCACGTATTTGGAAGTCCCAACGGCTTGTCAAGGGGCCGTTGATTTGGGGGACTTTGCCAAGAAGGTGTCGTTGTAACCTTCAATGTTCTCCAATGCACAATGGCTTCCCTTCTGTTGCCCAGTCCGTGAAGCCTTGGACTACCTCCGAGTAGCTCCATTGCAACTACACCCTAATGTCTGAAGTATTTTGATATCTTGCTACATCATTTGGGGTATAGTTTTGGGGACCGTGAGCTAGGATTATCTGGACCTCACCGCTAGGGAGTTTCTCTTTACGCATGAGGGTGCAACGACTTGATGGCAACTTGTGCAGCTTCTGTTCCCAATTGGGATATAGAGTTGTTCACTTGGAGAATCACTTCTCTCGTGTTAAGGATTGGTTCAAGTGGATTTCTTTGGTTTGGGTCATGCTTAGGAGTTTCTTGCTGAAGAGGCTACCGGTCGCGAGTTTCCCATCCGTCCCGTTTGGGTAGTTGTGCTGGAAGAAAAGGAGATCTGCTTGAACTTGACTAGGCACAAGTAAGCCTAGTTGATGACAATCTATGCTTTAGTGGAGACGCATTAGGAGGAATTCCATACCGACGCCTTGTTGATCAGAACCAACATAGACCGGTTCTTGGTGTCTCCAGATTGGTCTTGTTTTAGTTGGCGATGAGTCCTGAGGGCTCATCTGCTTCTTCGGACCAAAAAAGTCCCCCCCCCCCCAATTCTCTATTTAAAGGGAAAGGGAAGAAGCCCTGCACTGAGGTCGAGAAGGATCGACAGATGTTGGTATCCAGTGGCAACGACAGTAGTTTCGAGCCTCGCCAAAATGCCTCCCTTGGATCAGTCATCTTAGGCCCCTTCCATGTCGAGGGCTACGTAGCTAGCCTGGGATCGGTGCCCTACCTCGGGTTGTGCGGGTGGCTCCCAACTCGTCCAAATTCCCTACTTCTTCGCGATCAGTGTTCCCTTATTCTACTCGGAGGGGCCGAAGGAGATACTTAGCTAGGGGGAGGAGGAACTTAAGGTGGCCTTCTTCTTGGCCTTCCTTGATCCTACTCCAAGGGAGTCTCACATTGTCGCCACCCCACCAGAGGATACCCCGGAGATGGCTCCATTTCCCAGCGTTGATGCTGACGCACATGCCACATACTTCGAGATTGTGGCTGATGTCGAGGTGTCAGCATTTCTGGGTAAGGGTGAGGATGCCTGTTCTCCACACCCTGATCGGTCCACGGGGTCGTCACTAGGCCACCTCCCAATCATAGATCTCAGTGAGCTCCATCCCCAACTCTCCCTTCAGTGCATCTCCTGAGCACGAGATCACCTTGTCGAGGCCCTTAGAAGAGCCTGTCGAGGTTATCCCCCCTTGATCGATGTAGATGTGTTGGGTGAGCAGCAGGAGCCAGACATCGATGGGTGTTCCCAGAGAGGTTCCGAGCTGGAGTTATCAGCCAGTGTGGATGTCCTAGCAAGCATTGAGCAAGTGCCATTGATGGCACCTGAATCAGAGGTTTCGTTCGGTGGGAACTTCGAGGTGACATTAGAGTCAGAGCCAGTGGTCAATGGGGGTGCCCTGGAGGGTCATGAGGCCATAATGCTAACTAGGAGACTGCGGATGACCATGACCATAATGCTAGAACATTTAGGCAAACGCTAGGAGATAGTGACATAACCAGCATCGAAATCCTGCTTGAGTCGGTGCTTGGCGAGGGTGAAGGCTCTTATTCTTGGGTTCCTCCTCTGCCTTGTTGGCAACTAAGGCAAATTGGGTAGACCTCTAGAGCCGGCGAATGAGGTGCTCCAAGGACTGGCTTGGGCTTTGATAGAGCCCGGGCTGAGGCCATTAGTCGGGAAGCCAACAAGTTTAAAGACTTCTTCTCATGGGTAAGGCATTTTCATCGTTGTCTGTTATGGCTTTCCACATTACCTTTTCTCAGCTCGTGTTTTACTTTGTCTTAACTTGTTTGACATGCTGGGGAGTAGACCAGTTGGCCACCTTTATCGTGGACGAAATGGGAAGTGGAGGTTTGGACTCTACGGTCTCTCGCCATCCTAGCCTTAAAGGAGGTCCACAAGGTGAACAGATGGAGGAAATTGAGGAGGCCTTTGTTCAGTTGTACTCCAATTGAAAGAATAAGATTGCCAAGCTTTGCTAGGAAAAGGCCTTCATCCAAGATGACTTGGCTAAGTCTTAGGAGGAAGTCGACCAATGCCTTTCTGAGATCAAGCTTGTGGAGGAGGAACGTGATAACTTGCTTAACCTATTGGACCACTAAGAGGTAGAGTTGAAGGGACTCCGAAAATCATCCAAGGACCTCGAGGATGACAAGGACAGGCTGTTTAAGCAACAAAACTTGAACATGTGGCCAAGCAACTGGTTGTAGAAGACCTATCTGGATCTCACTAATTCTTGGAATTGCAAGTCATCCTTCCTCGATTCTCAAGTCAAGGAGGTGAAGACCTTGGAGTACGAGTTAGATAGGGTTAGAGGTGAGTTGCAATCACGAGATCTGTAGGTGGAGGCTCTGAAGTTCGGGTTAGTGGCTTCTCAAGAAGAGTTGGTTTCTTGGGACCTAGAGTTCGAGGCTTTAAGGTTAAAGTTAGTTGACACTTAAGGAACTATTACCCGTCTTCTTGTGCAGATGTCAACAGAGAAAGGAGTTTGCAACTAGCTTAGGGTTGCGGCTACAAATAGAGCTTGGATAGGCTAATGGACCATTTGCTAGAGATCCCCCAGACTGACTTGAGGGCACTTAACCTAATGTCTCTCCATTTAGACGGTCAGGCGCTACGATTCACTAACTACCCTAGGCAAGGGCCTGATGCCTGATGCTTTCTTGGACAAAACTTGGGGCTCTTGAATGTGTATATATACATGTTTCTCTTTGAATATAAATGAAGACAATTATTCTTAAGTTTATACTTGTTTTTTAAATTGAATAAAGAAAACATATCTTACTATACATAGACATTCCCGCTTTTCTCTTTTTTGTTTTTTGTCTTGTTGCATTTCTTTTCTCTTGCCTTTGTTTGCACAAGGATCAAGTAGTTAAAAGACTTGCACCATCCATGTTTGCGGCGAGTCTAGAGACCTGGCTTGAAAGCGAGGTTGGGTACTCAAGACACTTGCTTCGTCCATGTTCGAGGTGAGTCTAGGGACAAGGCTTGTAAGTGAGGGTCAAGCAATTAAGGGACGTGAATCACTCATGTCGCGGTGAGTCTAGGGACCCTACTTGTATGCGAGGGTCATGTCGTCAAGGGACTTGTTCCGCCCATGTTCGCGGCGAGTCTAGAGACTCGGCTTATATGCGAGGGTCGGGCTGTCAAGGAACTTGCTTTGCCCATGTTCATGGCAAGTCTAGGGACCTGGCTTGTATACAAGGGTTAGGCTTTCAAAAAACTTGCACCGCCCATATTCGCGGCGAGTCTAGAGACCTAGCTTGTACGTGAGAATCAAGCAGTCAATGGACTTGCTCCGCCCATGTTCGCGGCTAGGGACCCAACTTATACGTGAGGGTCGGATTGTCAAGGGACCTACTTTGCCCATGTTCACAGCGAGTCTAGGGACTTGGCTTGTACGCAAGGGTTATGTTGTCAAGAAACTTGCTCCACCCATGTTCCCAATGAGTCTAGGGACCTGACTTGTACACGAGGGTCAGACAGTCAAGGGACTTACATCGCTCATGTTCACAATGAGCCTAGGGACCTAGCTTATACGTGAGAGTCGAGTATTCAAAGGACTTGCTCCACCCATATTTATGGTGAGTCTAGGGACTCAGCTTGTACACGAGGGTCAGGCAGTCAAGAGACTTACCCACCTGTTGTTGGCATCCTATAAGACGAAACATAAAGTTTGGAGGAAAGAGTGATTTTATTCATGTATTCTAATGTTTACAATATCATATTTCAAGCGAAATACTTTCGTAGGTGCTCCACATTTGATAGGTGTGGTAGTTCATTTCTCTGGGAGTCCTTAAGCTAGTAAAAGCCTTACCTGGATTTGGCGATGACGACATACAACTCTTCCCATCATGGCCCTAGCTTCCCCTCCTCTTGCATAGTTATCCTCGTTTGTCTCAAGACCATCGCCCACTTTAAAGGATCTGGGTATGACCCTCCTATTGAAGTAGTGCTAGGGCTCTTTGCTTTTGACGAGCAAGTCATCCACGTACACCTCCATGTTGTAGCCTATTTGGTAGAACATGCGATTGTCCAACTACTGGTAAGTTGCTTTCGCATTCTTGAGCCCAAATGACATGGCTCGATAACAGTAAAGCCCTCAGTTCATGATGAACATTGTTTACTCTTCATCGTCGGGGTTGATTAGGATCTATTTGTACTCCAAGTAGGCATCGATAAAGCTTAACAATCGATGGCTTGCCGTGAAGTCCACTATTAAGTTGATGTGTGGTAGCTAGAAACTATCCTTCATGAGAGCCTTGTTTATGTCGGTGAAGTCAATGTGCTTCCTCCACATTTTGTTTGTGTTCTTCACTAGCACCATGTTGGATAGCCATTACGGGTAATGTGCTTCCCGAATGAATCCCTCTACCAACAGGTGATCAATTTCATCGGTTCTACACTTCTACCAAACTTTCGTAGCCTCGCTGTCCACACAGAGTCGGTGTTCGGTCACTACATTATCTATCTTGGGAATGTCTTAGTGGTTCTAGGTGAACATATCTCTATGTTTGGTCAAGAGTTGCTTCATTCCCCGTCTCATCTCTGGCTCCATCTTGGTCCCCAACCTCACAATGTTCTTGGGGCAGTTCAGATTCAGGGTGACTAGCTCCAATGACTTTTGACTCCGCTTGTCGAAGGGGTTTGTTTGTCCCTAATTTCTTCTTCACCCTCAATGAAGTCCGAGGGTGGCGGCGGGTCCCTATCGTAAGTTGGCCCTTTAGTCATTCGAATGTCTTCCCCTCCGATCTTGATTTATTGTATGTACTACTCTCATGGTAGTATTTAGAAGTGTAACGAGTTTAATTTTGAATATATTTTAAAACTGAACCGGTATATACATGTTTTGAGATTTAAAGAATCGATATCACATTGGTTATACCCCTAAACCGATACTTCCAGTTTTATTGGTTCTGGCTCCATTTTTTCGATATGTTATATAGTATATGTAGTATAGTATATAATAATATAATAATAATATATTGTAGTATATTATAATATATATTATAATTTTATTATAGACTATAGTGATATATTATAATATATAACTAATAATATAGTGATATAGTGTAGTATATTATAATATATAGTCATATAGTATTAGTATAACTCCTATGCAATAGATTATAGTGATAATATATAGTTATTTATATAGAATTTTAAAATTTAAAATTATATTAATTAGTAATTTATCATATAATACAAAATTATTTTATATATAATTATATATATTATATACAAAAATTTTATATAATATAAAAAATCATATAACAAATATTTTATACAATATAAAAAATTTATATATATATATGAACGTATCCGGTCCGATGTTAGATAAAGGAAAATCGGAACTAGACTGATCAGTTTTAAGGAAACCAGAAGCGGACTAAACCCACCAGTATCGTCCGGTCCGGTTCACCGGTTTATTTTTTCACCCCTACTAGTATTTGCTCACTCCGGACTTCTCCTACACCTACCTCCGTTGGAAGCTTCATCTTCAAGTGATAGGTCAAAGTCATTGCCCGCTGGCTATTGAACGTTGGCTGTCCCAAGAAATTGGTCATGGTCATGGTAGTGTATGGAGTTTCGTCGACCAAAACTGACAACGTTATGACATCCACTAGTTGGATTACATCCTTGAGAACCCCTTTAGAGGCGTGGGGGCAGGGTGTAGGTGGTCTAGATCGCTTTCCATTTTCGTGAAAGTATTTCAGAAGAGGATGTCGGCAGAGTTGCAGTTGTCTATCAGGATTCTTTGCATTGTGTAATTGGCTACAAGCATGCTCACTACTAACGCGTTGTCATGGGGGTAAAGCACTCCCTTGCAGTCTTCCTTTCCAAATGAGATGGTGGGGCATGTCAAATGTCTTATCCACTTTGCTAGGTGTTTCTCTGTAGAGAACACTTCCTCGTGATTGGCTTTACAGGCGTACGCCTTTTTGCTCCAGGAGGTGGGGCCACCACTAGTGAAACCGTCGGCTATGTTACGGGTTTCCCCAAAGGGGTTGTTGCCTCTCGACAAGGTTGAACGAGGCGCATTCCGATCAGTCCCCTGGTCCATTTTGCACTGATTGGGACTTTCACTTTTTTGTTGAACTTGGGGCCGTTTTGTTCACTACTCTTACGGACATGCCCAGCCTGCCAACTGCTGGGCAACCAGACATTCCAGCTCTTCACTCTCATTTATTTGATCTTCTTCTTGAGAGTATAGCAAACTTCGGTCTTGTGACTTTTCAACTGGTGATAGGTACAAAAGCGGCATCCCTTCCATTGGCAGTAGTCGGCGTCACGCACAGCTGGCTTGTTCTCTTCTTGTATGTTTAAGTTGGCATGTGCACACCGGGCACCCTGCCTTCTTACAAATATGTTCTCTTCCCGCCTCCGGTTTGGATGCCCTCTTTAAAATCTTAATTTGAATGTTTTTTTTTCTTCAGTTTAATTTAGATAATCTATTCTTCAAAACTTCAATTTTCTAAAGAGTAATTAATTTAGTAAATTTTAGTACTCAATAGCATAATTAATTCTTGTGGGTTAGAAATCCTTTTTTTTTATAAACATTTTACTACTTGTTACGATTTTGTGCACTTGCAGATATTTTTATGCAAACAATTTTTTGGCGCTGTTACTGCAGATTAGTTATTTGTTATTAATATTGATACAAGCTAGATTTTTACTACTTTAGATTTTATTTTATTGGTTTAAATTAGATCTTAGTTTGATTTTTTCTTTTCAGGAATTAGAAGTGCATGCCCCGATCTAAATCATTAGAGCATACACTTTTCGATCCAAAAATTGAAAGAACCTTACGTCGGATTAATAAAGAGAAAAAGAAGAGGTTGTCGTATCTAAATTTAATATGGCCAACCAGGAACACAAGGCATTAAGAGACTATGCTATGCCCTCTATCAATGGGGTGACATCTAGTGTAAGGTGGCCAGCTATACAAGCCAATAACTTCGAGATCAAATTAGCCATCATCCAAATGATTCAACAAATAGTCTAGTTTGGGGGCTGTCATAAGAGGATCCTAATGTCCATAGTGTAATTTTTTTTTTTTATAAATTTGTGATACTTTTAAACACAACAGAGTTACAGAGGATGCGATTTGATTGAGACTTTTTCCTTTCTCAAATAGGGAAAAAGCAAAAGCTGGCCTGCCGGATTCCTTCTCCACCTATTTTAACTTGACTTTCATCGGGGTTGTTAAAGCCTAGAGAATGTCTTCCGCGTTGATGAAGCCACCCGCTCGGTCTATGAACTCTTGCAACATCATTCGTGTTTTTTTGGCTAGTTCGACCATGAAAGGATTTCGAGGCCGAATGCTTCCAAAGAGCTGCGCTAGCATGATTTTCTCATCCTGGTCATCTATCGTCATGTGCTCTTTGTTGAACCGTGCCAAGTACGTCTTGAGGGACTCATTGCCCCTGCTTGATAGTGAGGAGATATGCTGTGGGCCTTTTTCTTCTCTTGCTTGCCATAAATTGTGGCAAGAACAACATGACGAGTTCTCCAAAGCTATCAATTGATCCCAGTGGTAGAGATCAGAACCTTGCTCTTGTCACGCCTTTGAGTGTAAGTGGGAAGGCCCAATATGCCACTTCTCTACTAAACCCGTGAAGGGTGATGTGCACCTTAAAGGTCTCCAGGTGCTCGATGGGGTCTTTGGACCCGTCATGCATCTCAATCTGTGGGACTCTGAACTTTGGTGGGAGTGGTGCTACTATCATGTCCGCACTGTAGGGCAGGTCAATACTGTTGAGTAGTTGGTCAACTGATGACAACGCTCCCATTCTTCTGGCCATCTCTTTGTACTTGTCCATGAGGCTGCATAACTAATGGAGTATCTTCCTTCTCTCTTCTTCACCAACGTCCACATTTCCATGACTTCGTGACTCAGCATGTTGCCTTTGGCTCGGTGTTGCGCCTTTTTGAGTCCTCACCACCATTCTTCTCTGTGATTCGTTTTACTTTTGGAGGTTTTCCACCTCCGCTACCATTCTCCTCATGTGCGCTTCCATCTCTGCAAATCTTCCCTCTATATTTCTTGAGGTTGCTTACTGATCATGGGTAGTTCGAGAGCATGTTGTGGTCGGCATTCAAAGGACATGTTAATTTATAAATATCCCACAGACGACACCATTGTTAATGACATATTTTGCATATTGGTTATAGGGCTCAATCCTATGCAACATAAGGAAACTGGGGGCTCAGGGTTGATGAAACACACTCAATGCCTAAGTCAGTTTTAAGCTCTTTAGAGAGAAATTTTGTATATGAGAGAACGTAAGAGAGAAATTTTAACCTGGTCCTCAGCTTTTATAATGCTTGCCGAGGTGGGTCTTCGTATCCCATGTCAGAGGTGCCTATCTTCTGTACGGGACACCATGTTGTTGCCTTTAATGCGATATGACCTTCTCGAGTTGTGTTTGTGAGCGCAGCCACCTTCTGTGTGTTCTGTTAGGGATATGGGGTCATATTGTGCACTTTGTCAAGGACATGGGGCTTTACTGTGATCCCTCCCCGCATTCGTATCTGTCCACAAGTGTGGTGTGGCCCTACCACTACGTGCGTGTGGCTGGTGATGTCAGAAATGTTGGCATCCTACCATTCCATGTCCACCTTCTTCTCACGCTGCCCAGGGCCTCCTTCCTCTTTCTCTAACTTGTGGGCCGACCACACTTTGCATAGGCCTCTTGGGATAAGTTAGGCCCAGCCCGATAAGGGATGTAAACATCCATTCCATGTTAAATCTATTTTATAATAAAATTAACTTTATATAATATGATGTATATATTAAATCAAATCAATTTGTAAATTTATTTTGATGAGATCTCTTTATAACTTGTTTATCTTGTAAAAGCTCTCATGTTATCTCCCCCTCTCTTTCCATTTTTCTTTAATTTAAACTTTGTTGTAATCAATTGCAAAGGTAAAAGAGGCAGAAAAAAGAAAGGAAGCTTAGCTCTAAATTCGAATTAAGTGTGTGATTTTCTGCCATGTAAGACTCCTATTTAATTTTTAGTAGATAACTTGGTACTGTAGTCATGACCAAATAGAAAAGTCATCTCTGATTGCATTTTCCTACTTTTTCTTTTCTTTTTTTAATTAGAAAAAGAACTACAAAAAGGAAAAAGAGGCAAAATAAACATACAAAAAGGAAAAGTCACATCCATTTTTTTGGGCAAATCTTATCTTATGTTCAGAACAAAATATGGATTTGGACTTGGGATATTTTAGGGTATAAAATAGAAAAAAAATAATATAAGATAATGAAGCTTATATCCTGAACAATATAAAAGATTAAGAAATTAATATAAGATCTGTTTCATATATTATATATTCTGTCTCTGTCGTTCTAAATCATATTAAGTATTCAATAATTAAATAACCAATCAAGCACACTGTAGATGTCGTGGATGATGTAACACCAATCAATCTCTGTAGATTTGGATTATGCCTACGTACGTCTTGATGAACAACTTGCAACAATTTATAAAATTCAATAATAGCAATCCCTAGATGCTGCCTTATTTATTTATTTGAATAGTCCTAGATGCAGCCTAAAGGTCAACAAATTTAATAATTTTTACAAGTTATCAGATCTACCTCTCAATCATCATTATTTAAAATATAGACAAATCCAAGCACGTCTTAATATCCCGTTTAGATACAGAAACGGTTTCATTTCATCTCATCTCATCATTACAATTTTTTTAAATTTTCATACAAAATATAATGAATAATTTAAAATTTTTAAATCTCAAAACAATAATAATAATAAATTTATTTCATCTCGTCTCTTCTCACTATTCAAACGAGACCTTAAGATAGACGAATTCAAGGAAGAAAGAGCATAACTCTTTTTTTCTCTTTTATGAGGAAAAGAAGAGGTAGAACTATTTGTATTAATTAACACAATTTTATGGAAAAACAATATTAGAAAATAATCTTTAAAATATTAATAAATGGGAAGATATTGAAAATATTAAAAGATACGAAGATATTATAAATTTATTTGTAATATAATTATCTAAAAAAGGGTAAAAAGAATATTTCAAATGCTGGCATAGAATACATATCAAAAGTTATTTAGTTAAAATGAATAAAATAGTGTTTTATCGAATATTGCATCAACAATAATGTTTAAATTAATGTTAATACGAGTCAAAATTTGTGAATAAACAGTTTTTTGTAGTATCATTGACATTATATTTTAAGTTATATTGCTTTCTAGAAATCAAAAGCAAATAAGAAAGTTACCATATTAACCTTTAAAAATGTATAAATTTAAAATTATAGAGAGAACAGAAATGTGATTGACTATGAATCCAGTGCTTTTAAACTTTTATCCAATGCGTGTTTGGGCCAGGCCCATTTAATGCCAGTCCATTTGAGAGTTCCCAAGCGATTTCCTCCCTTGCCTTGGTACCTGGTACCTCTTTTGTCGTTTCTTTCTTTTTAGCTGATAACTGAGATGAAATGAATGCGATTCCCTTACATGCTATGTGATATCCTATATGATACAAATAAGTAGATGGTATATGAGATTTTACATTATTTAAGAATGAAAAATTCTTACTTTTTATAAAATTTCAATGAGGCTCTAATTGTATCATTGACTAGTCATTTTGAAATATAGACTATGTAGTTTGGGCATTCTATTGAGGTGTTACAGTTGGTATCAGAGACATGTTAGAGATTCTGCATACTATAATAAGGAGTTTGATGGAATTTGAAGTTTTAGATTCGATTGGCTTATTTTGTAGGCTGTAAGACACGACTTGGATATGATTTAAGATTTAGATTTTGAAGTTAACATAAGTTTGACCGGGATCCAAGGCTTGAGGTTTTGCAGACAAGAACATATGAGCTTTTGGATATCTGTGGGTTTAGGAAGTGACTTTAGATTTGAGGTTTAGAAATTTGAGGACTAAGAAATGATTATGTGGAAATTTAAAGTTTAGATTTCAAGTTAACTTCGTGGAACGAGTTTTGGTTAGGAACGGGAGGCTTAGACTTGTGACACTAATGTTTTAGAGGAATTATTAGGTTTGTAAATCCAATGTGGTAGTTAATTCCTTTCGGAAGTATTGGATTGAGATACAATGCATTAGGGACTACAAGTTGTTAGAGTGCGCAACGGAAGCGTGGTTTTGGAGATATGATAGGATGAGATTTTATTTCGCTATTTGTATGAGGTTCATGGATTATGTGGAGATTTTAGAATTATTATTAGGTTTTGAATTGTATTACTGAAGTTTATACTTTGGACTTGATTTGGATCTTTCGAAGTGAGATGCAGTGTACATAAATATGTATGATGGTTTAAGTATTTGAGACTTGATTTTAGGTGCAACAAATTTTGAGGACGAAATTTTTTTAAGGAGGAGAGATTGTAACATCCAGGTCCAGTATAAGTTGTTTTCAAAAAAATTTTGAATTTTTATGTGCGAAAAGCCCATTTGAATTTTCAAGTTTTTATCTTTTTAGACTACGAGCCTAAAATCTTTCTTTTGGTAGACTATGATTTTATTGGGCTTGATGTTTTAGTTATATTTTTATAAAGGGCCAAGGTGAGAATTGAGCTGAGAACTTTTCTAAGACATGTCGGATTATTTTTAGAAATTGAATCGAGACCATGTTTTTAGAAAAAGCCCAAACCCGAGATATATCTTATTTCATACCCCACGTTCCGTTTCTTTTTCACTGCATACACGGCTCCTTTTTCGTTCCCACTTCATGCACGCTTCAATCACGTACGTGTTTCACGACTGCACGTCTTTCCTTCTTTCCCTCTCTAGGGTTTTTATATTCAATCCCCTATATATATATATATGGTGCCCTATATATATATGCGCACCATAGCCCAGTTGGTACTCAATCACGTACGTGTTTCACCACTGCCAACGACTGAAGCTTCCCAGCCTTTTGCCGCTGCGCACCATAGCCCAGTTGCGAGGTACTGCCAGGTCGATCTCCATTCATTGCTGTAAGCTTCCGTTTCCTTCTCTTGTGTTCTCTCTTTCCCTCACTCTCCGTCTCCCTCTCAGTGCTCTCATCTCTCTCTCTCTCTCTCTCTCGTTCAGTGCACAGCCGTCGAAGTTCACCACCTCTGAAACAGAACCAAACGTCACCTTTGCTGACGCTGAAAATCTCATCCGCCAGTCTCCCTCCACTCCAAAACTACGCTACGAGTAAGGGCTCGTAACGGGACTCAACTCACTCTAGCTAGTTTTTTAATCACTCTTTCTTGATCGGCTAACAACAGGATTTATTTTCTCACAGAAGAAAGAGGGTCAAGCTATCGATCGGAAACAACCCCGCACCTAGTGCCGCACACCTTCCCTCACGGTGAGCCTCCATCATACACCTCCCCTTTCGGTGTTTCTTGTTTTCCCTAACAATAAGTAAAAGCTTTGGACTCTTTGAAAATATTAACGTTGATAGTTTTAAATTATATGGTCATGACATGCCTTGTAATTACAAAAATGCCTTAGCCTTTGGCTATTGTTTTTTTTTTATCTACCGTAAAACACCTCAAACCCTTTTTAAGCGTTTTTACATTTTTGCCATTCCAGATATAAAACTCTTTGTTATTTAAAAAAAAAGTAACCCAGCTCATTTTATTTTATTTTTAAAATGATACCTATAGGTATTAAAGTTCTTTTTTTTTAAGAGTTAGATTTGAGTAGCAAATAATTCAGAATTGATATCTTATCAGAGAAATTAAGTGGATATTGATGGATTTGGAAAATGATTATATTCTAGGAATTATAGAAATTTTAGGTTTTCAGGAATTACAATAGGTAGATTGCAGGTTTAAATATCAAAATACATGGCTAATTGAAAATTTATGGGAGTACGTGACTATTTATAGGTGGCGATTGATTTTTGTTCAGTACTTCTGTGGAGAATTTCTGAAAAACTAAGAAGTCTAAGTAAGCGGGGTTCCTATACTAGACTTTGTATAAAATAAAATGAACTAAAGTCCCTCTTAAAAAATATGCATATTTTGTTATAAAAAAAAATCTGAAATGGCTTCACTTATTTGTTTATGCATTACTCATTAAATTCTGTATAAGAATAAAATATTTTTTGATATGACTGGTGCAGACATGAGCTTACTTTTTAGCATTTTGTTTCTAAACTATGCAAAAGAGAGCGAGTATGAAGTTTTATGGATAAATTATATTTTGTGATCTAATTCTGTTTTGAAGATGTTCTATACTCTGATATGATATTATGTGATTTTTGAAAACTTTTAACATGACATTCTGAATCTGGATTTGGTTTGTGAATGGTGATCTGTTTGACCTACCACATGTGCTAATAGTGGTTTCTATTTGGGTTGGTACCAACTGTTTTGTTTCTGGTGGACCCACTTTGGAAATAAAGTGATGTTCTTGGTGGTCTTTCCTGTGTGCACACTCGAAGTTCCGAGAATAAATAAAGGGAAGATTCGCATTCTGTTTCTGTTCAGTTAGCTACTGAAGTTTGCACAATCCTACCACGGGAGTTAAATATGGCCTCTGATGTGATATGATATTCTGGTATGATGGTAATCAGTTATGCTATGTCAAAAGAATTTAAATAATAATATTTTTTTGAAATTTTCACCCTGATATTTTTGATAACATAGTCTGATTCTGCATTTTGAAAATAAAAGTATTTTCTTCTGCATTCTGAACTCTATAAATGCTCATGTTTGCATACTAGTATATGTTCTTTGTTTACAGAATTGTTGATAACTCACCCTTTATCTCCAAATATTTTTCAGATGATTTTGATGGTGCAGCTAGAGAGCAAGAGTATGAAGTTTTAGCAAGGTGTGATGATCGCAGAGGAATAAGTGCCTGAAGGTACAAGTACTTATTTGAAAGTCATAGTTATTAAATTGAGTATTTTCGGATATTTTGATGTGTTGGGTTAAGGATATTTTTGAATTTTTGTGGATTTTCTAATTTATTTTATTGAGAATTTCTTTGTAACTTCGGTGAAGGAACATGGATATTTAGGTTGAGCAAATGAATTAATATTTTATTGAGTTTTCTAGATTTTAATTCATTTGCTCAATCCAAATATCCATGTTCCTTCACCGAAACCACAAAGAAATTCTCAATAAAATAAATTAGAAACTCCCCAAAAATTTGAAAATATGCTTAACCCAACACATCAAAATATCCGAAAATAATCAATTTACTAACTATGACTCTCAAGTACTTGTACCTTCAGGCACTTATTCCTCTACGATCATCACACCTTGCTAAAACTTCCTACTCTTGCTCTCTAGCTGTACCATCAAAATCATCTGAAAAATATTTGGAGATAAAGGGTGAGTTATCAACAACTCAGTAAGCAAATAACATATAGTATATATGCAAACATGATCATTTACAGAGTTCAGAATGCAGAACAAAATACTTTTATTTTCAAAATGCAGAATCAGAACATGTTATCAAAAATTTCAGAGTGAAAATTTCAGAAAAATATTCTTATTCAAAGTCTTTTGGCAAAACATAACTGACCACCATCATACCAGAATATCATATCACATTAGAGGTCATGTTTAACTCCTATGGTAGGGTTGTGCAAAGCCCGGTAGCTAACGGAGTAGAAACAGAATGTGAATCTTCCCCTTATTTATTCTCGGAGCCCCGAGTGTACACATAGAAAAGATCACCAGAAAACCACTTTGTTTTCAAAGTGGGTGCACCAGAAACAAAACAGTTGGTACCAACCCAAATAGAAGCCACTATTAGCACCCGTGGTAGGTCAAATAGATCACCATTTACAAACCAAATCTAGATTCAGAATGTTATGTCAAAAGTTTTAAGAAATCACATCATATCATATCAGAGTATAAAACATCTTCAAAATAGAATCAGATCACAAAA
>QEOT01001775.1:204949-240729 GCA_003123785.1 Pterocarya stenoptera
CAATTAGTCATGTATTTCGATATTTAAACTTGCAATCAACCTATTGAAATTCCTCAAAACCTAAACTTTCCATAATTTCTAAAATACTATCATTTTCCAAATCTATCAATATTCATTTAATATTTTTGACTAAGATATAAATTCTGAATTATTTACTACTCAAATCTAACTCTAAAAAAAATAAAAGAACTTTAACATCAACAGGTATCATTTAAAAAAAAGAAAGAGCCGGAGTGCTTTTAAAACAAAAATAACAAAGAGTTTTATATCTGGAATGGTAAAAATGTAAAAACGCTTAAAAAGGGTTTGAACTGTTTTACTGAAGAAAAAAAAAATGGCAAAAGGCTAAGGCATTTTCGTAATTACAAGGATGTCATGACCATATAATTTAATACTGTCAACGCTAATATTTTCAAAGATTCCAAAGCTTCTACTTGTTTCTAGGGAAAACAGAAAACACAGTAAAAAGAAGAGGAAACCGAAAGGGGAGGTGTGCGACGGAGGCTTACCGTGAGGGAAGGTGTGCGGCGCTGGGTGCGGGGGGGAGGTGGTGAACTTCAGCGGCTGTGCACTGGACGAGAGAGAAAGAGAGATGAGAGCACCGAGAGGGAGATGGAGAGTGAGGGAAAGAGAGAACACAGGAGAAGGAAAGGGAAGCTGACGGCACTGAATGGAGATCGATCTGGCAGTGCCTCGCGACTGGGCTATGGTGCACAGCGGCAAAAGGCTGGGAAGCTTCAGTCGTTGGCAGTGGAGGTGCAACGTTCGGCTCTGTTTTGGGTGTAGGAAAACAGGGGACAACACGGGCTGAGTATCCGTGAGCTGGATGGTGGCGCCGAACGAGATGAGTGCTGGGCTGCTGCGTAGGTGGCTACGGTTTCGTGTGGCCGAGCACGTAATGACGACGCGGAGAGAGCCGGCGCTGTGGGTGGCAGGGTTGTGGCTCGACGTGGAGGGAGCAGGTGCTAACGGAGGCTGGGACGGTTTCGCGGAGGAGCTTGGGTGGTGGCCGTGGGTCACAAAGGAGGGTAGATGGTCTGGGGAGTTTGGCTGGCCGAGGTCATGAAAAGTGGGCAGCGGCAACTTTGGGTTTCTTCATGCATGAGGGATCGATAGATGAGGCGCGCATATATATAGGGGATTGAATATAAAAACCCTAGAGAGGGAAAGAAGGAAAGACGTGCAGTCGTGAAACACGTAAGTGATTGAAGCGTGCATGAAGTGGGAACGAAAAGGAGCCGTGTATGCAGTGAAAAAGAAACGGAACGTGGAGTCTGAAATAAGATATCTCGGTTTGGGCTTTTTCTAAAAATATGGTCTCGATTTAATTTCTAAAAATAATCCAACATGTCCAAAAAAAATTCTCAGCTCAATTCTCACCTTGGCCCTTTAGAAAAATATAACTAAAATATCAAGTCCAATAAAATCATATGCCAAAACAAAGATTTTAGGCCCTTGGTCTAAAAAAATAAAAACTTGAAAATTCAAATGGGTTTTTGGCACATAAAAATCCAAAATTTTTTAGAAAACAAATTGGTACTGGAGTCGGATGTTACATGCTAAAAATCTATACAAATCATATCCCTTTAAAACATTAGGTTTGTTATAGCTTTTTCTTCTTTCAAAGTGCAAGAATTCCAAATTTGTATGATGGTGTGCGCTTTGCTCACACTTGAGACTGATGGGTTGGATGCAATTTGCTGCAGAATTTGGTATTGTGGTGTGAGACTCCCCACTTGTCTTAACGTTGGTTACGAAATAAGGGCCCACCGTGATGAGGTTTTCATGATGGGTAGATTAAGCATGGGCACGCCAAGGGCACCATGCATGACAAGCACGCCAAAGCTGGCACACGGCAACCCACTCTCGCCGCGGGAGTAGCTTGAGTAGTCCACCGACAACTGACGGGTTTGGGACTGGGACCATTGCCCAGCCCTCAAAGCCAATCATTTTCTTGAGATTATGGATCCATTTTGCCAACTTCTCTTGTCTATATTGTTCCATCAATCGGAGCTTGTTCATGTTGGAGACTTGATGCAGTTATAAAACATATTCATTAATTTAAGGGCCTCTATTTCTTAATTTTATGGTCAACTTAGTTGATTTTTCAAAGAATTATGTTATTCTAACGTTCTAAGTATAACACCCGCGTAACTACATTATTGAGATGTATCCATTGATATGAAAGAAAAAAAATAATTGACTTAATTGCCTGCGACTCCAGTAGTGTTATGACGTTGTTACACTTTGGGTGCTAATTTTAGAATTTTTCTTATTTATAAAAAAAAAAAAAATTAGAATTTCTCTTTATTAAATAACCCGAAACTTTCAAACGATCAAGGATGGAAAGTTATTTTTTGAAAAAGTTAAAATTTAAAAAAGAGAATAGAAGTAATCAGTAGCTTTGTTGCTGCCATCATACTACACTGCTATATCACCCAACTCTTTTACCATTTTTTTTTTTTTTTGGGCTTCTATTGTTTCAAGAAGTTCTTGGTCAATAGAAGAAATAAATACATAGGTTGTGGACATTTCTTATTTAAAACAACATGACAAAATAGAAGCTTATATAATGGAGAGCCTTCACTTTTTGGACTATTAATAAACTGATCATGAAAGCATGCATGGTGAAGTTTGGAGAAAAAGAGGCTTTGTGGAGGTAAAAAGTGAAGGGAAAGAAAGCTCTTATGGTTTCTTTCTCTCTTTCCCCACTTTCTGTAGTACTCCTGAACTGTGCTCCATTCATACCAATGTCAAGTTCTTCTTTTTTTTTTTTTGGGAGAAAGATCTATGAACAGTGCAGATTACAACATCATTACATCCGTCCATTCATTGCCTTGCACAAACAGGTCCTCTCCAGTCTCATAATGTGCTATTATAATGTGCTTTCTTCTACTATTTTGCTTTCTTTACCATACTTTTCTCATTGGTCTATATTGTTAGGCTTGTTTGTGTGGAGCCTGATTTATTTTTGTGGCAGCCTAGTTTGATGACCTGACCCGACCTGGCAAGAATTTATTGTGATTTTTTAGTAGATTTTCAATAAGGCTTGGGTTATAGAGCGCAGGCTTTCCCTATAAGCTCACACTATTGAGCTGATTTGACCCGACCATTAATTAGGGTTTATCCGCTAATTAGATTTCACTATATAGATATTGTTTTATTTTGTATGGCCGCTAATGTATTGCCGCATTGTTTGTTCGGCTTTCATTAGGTAGGCACGTTACCGAACCACATAAATCTTGTATTTGTGTAATTGATTTTATTTTTGCTTTACTTTTCCTCTAATTGTTCCTAACAAATATCTTTTCTTTGACAATTTCTTATGGCCAATTTAACGTTCCCAACTTGGAATTCACCACCCAACTCAAAAAGTTGATGAAAGAAACACTAGAAAGTGGAATCGCAACCTCAATTTGCTACATTTACTCTGCTTCATCCCCTGGTTTTCCGAACAGTATCTTTTCAACTAGCCCAGCTACGAGACTCTTATAGAACTACACTATTAAGACGATTGATTGCAAACATAAGCTGACGAGGAATAAAAGTAAATTGTTTTATAATAATTTCTACGTTGAGGGCAGTGCTACTATGCCACTTAAGCTTGTCCACTTAGTGTGCTCCTAGTGCAAATTGTATCGTTTTTTTTTTTACTTTTTCTTTTGAATATTTTTTAAACATTTTAAAAAAAAACTAATTCATTAATAATCACTTCCTTAACTATGAAGTAAAAAAAATAAAATGCATGAGAAGTTAAATTGAGGAAAAACAATTAGGCGGTATAGTATTTTCTATGTTTAATACATTAGGGAGTATCGCACCCTTTAATCCCTTTGCATTTTCTCTGCTTTTTCTAGCTGAATTTCTTAATGTAATTTGACGAAGCTATTTTTGATCGTGAAAGGCTGAACAATACTGAAAGTTGGAAAAGAACGTATTATTGCCATCCAAACATTTGGTTAGCGAATGAGTAGGACTAAACTTTCAAAAATTTGAAGAAAATCAGGAGTATTTGCATAATGTGCTTTTGTGATACCTCATATTATATAATAACGATAAGAGTATGTGGTGTATGAGAACCCAAATTATTTGAAAAGGAGTAGTTCTTGCTCTTTATAATGTTCTAATCGGACTTCAATTGTATTATTGACTAGTACTATTTTTTGAGTAAAAGTTATGTGGTTTGGACTTTCCATTGGAGAGTTATAAATGATATCAGAGCATATCCCAACTAGAAATGTGGAACTTGAGTCATGCCACTTACGATTTAAGGGAGGTAGATTGTGATATCCCATATGATAAAGATAAGGATATGTGGTATATGGGACCACATATTGTTAGAAATGAGAAGTTCTTGCTCTTTATAATGTTCTAATGTGGTTCCAATTGTATCATTGACTAGTCCTTTTGAAATATAGATTATGTGGTTTGGACATTCCATTGGGGCATTACAACTTTCTTCTAATATTTTGTTTTCTTCATTGTGAAATGATGACAAAAGTAAAAGGCAAACACACATAGGACGGATATATTATTAATTCATTACATATTTAAAGGGTTGTATGAAGGAAACCTTAATTTCACAATTTCTGCATTATTTACTCGAGCGAGTCTCAAACGAACTTTCTGCCTGAATTTCATTCAAGCAATATGTCGCGTGAAGGTCGAGCAAACTCTATGCCTAGCATTTCTTGAGTTACAAATAGTGCCAAAATTTTTTCCCCTGGAGTGCTACTCTCGGACCCCTATCGGCCCAAGCTTGCGTTTCATGACCCAAGCCTCAATGAAAATTTACAACAGAACCGTAACAAATCTTTGTCGGGTCAGATTATCAAATCGGGCTGCTACAAAAATAAAACAGGCTCCACAAACCCAACATTCTTTACCCAACCTTTCTCATTGGTAAAAATATTTTCTTCGACAATTTCTTACGGCCACTCAACTCAGAACTTTTACCAAGGAAATACCCGAAAGTGGAATCCCAACCTCAATTGGCTACGTTTAACTTTTTCACCAAAATGTAAGAGAGAGAGGTGTAACAAAGAATCCAAAATTTCCTCTGCTTCATCCCCAGGTTTTCCAAACAATATCTTTCTAGCCCAGATATTGTGAGACTCTTATTATGGAACTGCAATGTTAAGATGATTGATTTCAAACATGAGCTGATGAGGATAAAAGAAGATCAAACGGTTTTATAATATGGAATAATAGCACTATCTATATGTAGGTTATCCAGTCCACCCATAATCCTGGGATAAAGTTTGGTTTTCGACCAAACAAAGCAATGCTAATTACTAGCCGGTGTGGAAGATACACTTTCTACACTATTGACATGTCACAATTTGATTTACAGGAGGCTTTAGTTTTAAATTTAATTTTTAATTTTAAAAACGCAAAAGCTCACTCTATCTTAATGCACTCACCACCATCACTAAGTCACAAGATCTTGATTTGTCTCATCTTCAGGTATAGCCGTTTCCTTAGAGATAGATTGAAAAATAGGATAAAAGAAACTCAAAACTTTCTATTACTCATATATGTTATAACTAGTGTTTGGATGATCCTGTTTGAGCCATACAAACTAAAATTCTCATATATCTCATCATGTCAATATAATAATGCCCCTTGAAGTTACTTTTCTTTACGTTGAAGCCAACGGGCATGGCAGCTTGCTCAATTTTTGGATGTGAATTTCAGAATCTACAAGTGAGTTTAGAGCATAAAGGTTAGCATGTATCATGTGCTTAAGCCTAGTATCAAAACCAGAAGAATCAATTACTTCCATTTTGAAAAACATTAAAATGCCCAATCCATGCAAAGAGGTGTGTACAAGAGATCACGTACATGAGTAAGACCATCCCTCTCCTCAGTTAGCAACAAAGAGTACGAAAATAAAATAAAATAGGAAGGAACCATGCATGCATATCAATGAATTTTCCTTTGTCAATAGGCTCAGCTTCTTCTCCCCAACTTCCTTTGTAAAGGAGATATTCCTTTGACCATAATGAAAATAGCAATCTAGTCTTTCAAATTATCAACCATCTGAAAGTAAGCGAGCCTCCATGATGTTTTAACAATGAGGGTCCCGCAAACTCCCCAAAATCCAACAACAAAATCAACCGCCACACTAATGTATAACAATAGTGAGTCAGTTCCATCTTCATTATTTTCGTCCACCTCGCCATCATCAATCGGTTCTTCATGACCAGGTTCAGTTTCATCCTTGGGCATTTGTTGTGGTAGCTCAGCTGTAGGCTTAATAACCACAAAGTAAAGAGTTGCCTTGATAGATAGAAGGGTCATTGAGTGTTTGAAGTCGATTCCCGTGTGGAATCCTTCCAGACAAGTTGTTGAATGACAAATTTAAGTAGCTTAAGAAGTTCAAAGAAGACAAACTGTCGGGGATAGATCCAGAAATCCCATTTCTCGAAAGATCAAGTGATTCTAAGGCATCCATATTTCCAAAATTCTCAGGAATCCTTCCATTCAAATGATTTATTGACAAATTCAAAATGACCAAACTTTGAAACCTTGTTATGGTATCAGCTATTTCTCCTGATAGATTATTGCTTGAAAGGTCTATGGAATAAACAAGATCAAGAGTCAAATCATACAAATAGTCTCTTCCCTTTAAAACCACCAGCATTTGCTCATACTTACCGACAATAAACATTTTGTCAGGTGTACTCAGGTTCCCCAGACATGGAGGGATTCCTCCTGAAAACTCATTGTGAGCAAGGTCTAAAATTCGAAGAAGAAACACATAATTGTTGAGGTACGTGCCCACTGAAAAAGTTTGACCTAAGGTTTAAGCGTAATAGAAAGGGTAAGCTTTCTCCTATCCATGTTGGTAGGTTTCCAAAAAATCTATTTCTTGAAACATCGAGGCTTTGCAATAGTTCGTAGTTTACAAAGAAAGAAGGGAACTCTCCTTCAAGATGATTTTGGTGCAATGATAACACATAAAGTGAAGTCAAATTTTGCATTGAGCTTGGAATACTTCCATATATACTATATTCCCTATATCCAAGTAATGTAGACTATTTAAATCCTCCCAATGATGAGGGAGAGGCCCGGACTGGTTATTGTTTCTCAAAACAAGAACTTGCAATTCTTTCAGCATTCCAATAGAAAGCGGAATTTTTCCAGTAAGAAGATTTGAAGAGAGGTCCAAATAAGATAACCTAGGTAGTAGTTCACCTATGTTCTCGGGGATAGGCCCAGAAAACATATTATCATTACGATATATCTCGCTCAAATTACTAGAAAAAAGTGGGAGGGGACCCTCAAAATTATTGGAACTCAAATTGATGTAATCGGCCGAAGGGTGAATTTGAAAGTATGGTACCTGTCCGTAAAGCTTGTTACAAGACAAACTCAAACTGGTGATATTGGAGAAGAAATTCCAAAAGCCCTGTGGAATAGTGTCAGAAATTCCAACATTGTCGAGGTACAAGAACTGGATTTGATCTTGAGTTTGAAGCCATGTAGGAAGACGTGGTCCAATAAGTATGTTATGCAGGTCAACGTACCTTCATATTGAGTATGTAGGGAGTAAAGATTAGCAAATGCCTCAGGAATGGCGCCATGAAGGGAACTGTAAGCAATATTGAGTATCGAAAGGTCACTGATATTTGACAGCCAATAAGGTATTGGGAAATGAAAGTTGTTGCGAGAGAGATCAAGGACTGAGAGCAAAGTGAAGTTGACGAAAGAAATAGATTGGGGAAGTCGGGAAGATTAACAAGTCCACATTCACGTAGGTGTAACTCCATTAAGGAAGGGAGCATATTCACCGCTTGTAGCCAATCTGACACTTTCTCAAGACCAGCATTCCCCATATTAAGGTACTCGAGAGAAGGTGAAGCAGCAAGCCATTGTAGGCTTTCAACTTGCAATTTCTTGGAATCCGAAGTACTTCGACTAAGGTGAAGCTTGACCACGTCTTGTGTGGCAGTCACATTCAACACCAGCCCATTTACAACAATCTTCACCAATCCAAGAAGAAAGTTGACCAAGTGGATCTTTGGCACTTTCTTTGAAGGTTAGAATTGCTTTCCTCTCCATCTCCAAGCATCTAGAACTGAGGGTCTCGTTGCATTACTCTTTACATAAATTTGTCGCATTACTCTTTACATAAATTTGTCACACAGTAGAAAAGTTGGCCCTCCCTCGACACAATTGTTAGATTTGCCACTGCATATGAGATCGAGGATGTCTGTGCATGAAGCTCGTTTGACATATACACTCTGGAACTTCCAACGTAAGGCCATTTACAACAAACAAAATCCAACTTTTTTAACTGCTAATCCTTACTTTCTTGTGATGTGGCTTTTGGAACTTATTGCTCTTCTGCCTGGTTGCAATATCTTTGGGTTTGGGGGTTGATATGCCCCCAAACCCAAAGTGTGTACCTTGAGTTGTTTAATGAAACTAAACTGACCCGGAAACTGAATTGATTAGAGAGAGAGAGAGAGAGAGAGAGAATTTTTTATACAATAAATTAGACATAGTAACGTACAGTGAGCCCATCCCTCTTTTCATGTCTTCACAACATAAAACCATATTGTTTTGGAAAAAGAAACGAGAAAAAAGAGAAACACCCTGAAAACTTTGAAGAAAATTAGGATATTTTTTTCATACATGTAGAAGCCTAGGGAAAACAATCACAACATAAATGCCAGATGAAACCCTTTATCCAGATGCCACAACACCTTCAACTGTAGAATCAAAGCCAAGAGGAAAATAATGAAGCAAATTAACCAAATATTTGTAAAGCAGATGTAATTTTTGCTTAATTTTCTGAAACATAAATACATCAAATTAGGGCTGAGTAAAAATCTAAAAGTCTGACTCCAAATCCGACTCCGTTGGAGTCGGATTTTTTTTAAATTTTTTGGTCGGAGTCAGATCAACGCTCCAACTCCAACTCTGACTTTATGCTCAGACTCCAACTTCCCCAATCTATTTATTAAAGTATAATAACATGTAATTAGATGCTAGAAAGTCTAGTATATAATTAAGTTGAAATAAGTTAAATATTAGTATAATAAATAACATGTCATTAGACACTATAGTATAAGTCTTGTATAGAAATAAGTTAAACAACAGTGAATGATTGAGTTTTAGTTTTTAATTTTTGGAGAAACTAAAATTTGAAAGCCGGCAAAAGATTTTTTTATTTAAAAAATAGACTAAATATGAAACTAAAAAAAAAGTCCAAATCAGACTCAGCACATGTCAAAGTCAAAGTCAAAGTCGGATTTGGAGATCAAATTTGAACTCCGACAAAGTCAAAATCGGAGTTGGATCTAGGGGAATCGAACTCCAACTATGTCGGTGCTCACCCCTACATCAAATGCATAACAGACGTCCCCAAGATACATGTAAGCCCCCAGGAGTTCATATGATATAAGGTTTACTTTCAGGTTAAGAAAAAAAAAATCTTAATCCTATGAATGGCAATTCACAGCAAGTTATCGGCTCTGTTATAAGAATCTTGCAACGGTTAATAAGATGCCATAAAGAAGCCCTGTGCATCTAAAAAAATTTTGCATACTTGTAGCCTCAAGCAAAAGACCGATAGATTTTTGAAGAATCCAAAACCGGCACTATGCAATTAATGAACGAAAATGAAATCTAACCTTTTCTTTCCTCTGCTCCATCTCCAGTTTTCCAAACAATATCTTTCAGCCCCGCGGCCAGAGTCTTATAGAACTGCAATAATAAGATGATTGATTGCAAACATGAGCTGGCGAGGAAGAAAAGAAATTATTTTATAAGATGGAATAAAAACAAATATCTAAATGAAGGCTATTCAGTCCACCCAACATGCAGGGATAAATTTTGGTTTTTGGCCAACATAATAGTACAATGGACTCAACAATGGATTCGATTCCAAATTCATGCATTCCTATAACTTGGGCAGGCGAGTCCTGACCCAGAGTGCAACGTGCAATGCATCATAGAATATACCTTGTGAAATTCTAGTGTATCTCCTCCAGACTTGCGAACCTCAACCATGTACAGTGAAGGCGCCACCTCAAAAATCTGAAAATAGAAATTTTAGATGGTTCTGGATCAAACTACATCTAACAGATACTTATAGGAAGGGAAAGCGAGGGTTTAGAATAAATGTACCTCCGTTGCCACAGCTAAATGACCTTTACGTCCAGTTTTTTCACCATGAAGCTTCAACTGAGATAGGTAAAAAATGAGGGAGAAAGAAGGGGATTATCAGAAGTGGAAGATAATTGATCGCTCGACTGATTTAAGACTAAAGCTGAACTTCTAGATTTCTCTACCTCAATTCATCCAATATGTTTCTCAAATGCTCCAACTATGAGAAAGCAAACCTAAGATATTTTTTTTAATAGGAAGTTAAGATTTTATATAAAACTCACTTGGAGCTAGAACTTAGCACTATAATTAGCACCTGAATACATTTTCACGGGCCTTTATATATAACGACACAATAAAATATTCCATCTAAGAATGCCAAGGAGCTCTGGCTCAAATGGTAATGGTACTTCCTAACCCAATAAAACTGGTATGGAGGATGAGATGGTGACTTCAAGACCTACCAGTTGCATGAGTAATTACCAATCGAAAAAGAAAATCCCATACAGAAAAATCAAGAATCCAACAAAAGAAAGAAAAATCATTGATACTTGTTGAGAAATCAATAAAATAACTCACCCCCCAATAATTTCAAGGTAGAGAGAGAGAGAGAGAGAGAGAGAGAGAGAGAGTACTGCACCTTGAAGTTATTTTTCTTTACATTGAAACCAAGAAGCCCTGCAGCTTGCTCAATTTTTGAGATTATCTCGTTAGCAGGAGATTTGGATGTGAATCTTGTTTCCTTTTTAAAAAAGCCCTGTTACCAAGGACACGCCAGCCAAGTTTAATGTCTATGAATCAATCCAGCAATAAGAGGACTGACAAGTTAGTTACCTTTCAAAACTATAGAATTCTAAAATAAAATTACGACTATTTCTATCAGCACTTACTTTGAAAACTCAACCAGGCTTAAATTTCACATATAATTGGAGAATATCAGAATCTGCAAGTGAATTTTGAGCACAAAGTTGAACATATATCACATGCTTAAGCCTAGTAACAAAGGGAAAAGAATCGGTCACATCCTTTTGAAAAGCCTTAAGAAGGCAATTAAGCCTAGTGATCATCATTTTCTCATAGGATATAACTTTTTTATAAGCTAATCATGTCATTTAAAAACACTAAAATGCACAATCCATCTACAATGAGGTGTGTACAAGAGATTATTTCATGTGATATATAATGAGGTGTTTCCTCAGCACAATTAAAATATCAGGTTTTCGTTACAAGTAGAACCAAGCCAGATATCTTGATACCAAGTTCAACAGCCAAAGACAAGCATACCATCTGGGTCTCGAAGAGATTACTGAGGTTGAGACCCTGAGATGTAGAGATGAGTTCAAATGCATTCATAGTGACAGGTGCCACAGGCACTTCTTCCCGCCTCTTGACGACAAGCTCTTTGGAACCCTATCCAAATGGGAAACAGCAAGTACAAAATACATGATAGCACCATATAACCATAAAACTAAACTAAGCCTAAAGTTTATGCATGTAGAAGACCGATCTTACTCCGATTTCATTGAAGATAGCATCCACATCGGCAAGACTAACATCAGCTTCGTCAAAACTAGGTGGCTTATATCCTTTCTTAAACCACTCGTTCTCAATGACCTCAGCAATTGTAATTCGCTGTTTTAATTCAATTAGCTCAAATATTCAATACAAATGAAATACATAATAGTAAACAATAAAATTGAGAGAGACAATAACATACTGTTGAGGGACTAGGGTCCAGGATTCTTTTAATGAGTTTCTTTGCACTTGAGGAGAACCACGGGGGACATGTGAAGTCAGCCTTGAATATCTGTTGTTTACAGGTAAAGAGCATTAAAGACAATTAAACAAAATTCCCACTTCTCTGGGAGCTGTACTCTTTTTCCATGAGTATTGTATACATAGCATTATTGAAGAGAGGATGCAAAGTAATGCAGTAAGATTTATGAATTAAAAAAAGCTACAGCTTCACACTTGAAAGGAGAATGTCCTAATAACTCTTCACAAGACCACTGGAACCTAAAAACTCAATGTGGGAATGCAACTTGCATCGGGCACAGCAGAATCACTAAGTCAAATCTATATTTAATTTTCGTCTTGACTTAGAACAAGGAAGTGAAACCTCAAGAACAGATAAATTGGGTAAGATTTCAGTGACTGGATTGGTGAAATTATTGAATCCTGGCAAGGCATGGTGTCAACGTGCAGTGTGCATTGTATTATGCACTTGCCACAGAAAACAAGCAAAAACAAAACACTTGGTGATAATGTTAAGCCGAAAAAGACCTAAGGACGGCATGTTTACAAAGATACTCTATTTTTCTTTCCTAAACACAAACGGGCAAAAGCCAACCACTATTTTTCTCCCGCACTCTGCTTCCTTACAAGAAGCATTGCTTCTGGAAAGGGGCACACGATATATTTTTTTTATAAGACAAACATTTTATTAATAGAAGTAAATAGGCATAGCCCAAGTACACAGGAGGTTACAAACAGCATACACCTAGTTACATTACAAGGGAGCTGGAAAGGGATAGAAGAAAATCATTAAAGCAAGCTCCATTGAGTACACACGAGGATGCCCAAAAAAATAATGTATGGAAGAAGAAACTTCTTAGCTCATCCAGAGAACACTCCTTGTTTTCAAAACTTCGACCATTCCTTTCAATCCATAAGTGCCACACGATAC
The DNA here is from genome assembly GCA_003123785.1 of Pterocarya stenoptera. Classification (NCBI taxonomy): domain Eukaryota; kingdom Viridiplantae; phylum Streptophyta; class Magnoliopsida; order Fagales; family Juglandaceae; genus Pterocarya; species Pterocarya stenoptera. The sequence continues at coordinate 217,755 of QEOT01001775.1, forward strand.
ATAAAGAAATCATCCTCATACATCCTCAATATGTGAATTGGCCCTGCATCTTTGACAACATGCAAATAAATCAACTACCCTCTTGGGCATTACCCAAGCAATGCCCACTCTAGAAAAGATCTCAGCCCACAGAATTCTTGCCACCTCACAATGGAGTAAAAGATGGTTCACCGATTCCCCATTCTTCTTACACATATAACACCTCACAATGGAGGAAAGGGGGACAAAATATTTTGTTGATAACACCCAAGATTTTCACACCCACTCTCTTTTAGGTCAAAAACTGGCACATGTTAACCCTAACCTTTGCCAAGAAGTTAAAACGTCATTGTTAACAACTTAGTCTACATTGTGATGTACAAAGAAGAAACATCTAGTCCTAAAATATACTTTGCACCAAATCATTTTCAAAGCTAACAAAGTCAGAAGCCTGCAATTGTGCATCACTTCATTGCCCATCATTCAGTTTTGTTCCAATTTATAATGAAGAAATGATATGCCTACTTCATCTTCATATGTTACAACAAGTTCCCTCCTCCACCATCAAGTTACATCACAAAACATGTATGAGCCATAGTGGTTGTAAATAGGATTTCAAACACACAAATTCACACTCTTACATACACAAAACATTATTTTATTCGAAAAATTAGTTTCTGGTTCTACATTAGGTAATGCAATAGCATACAAGTGCAAGTTTGATTGATTAAAACGTTGGGCATACTAATAAAGATTAAAAAACATTGCTATGGATTTGGATGAGATTCTTGCTCAGAAGACGTTTGTAGCAACATAGTTTGACTGTCCAAAAAAGCTAATTGTTTCCACAGAAAAATTTAGTTCACTAGGGTCAAAACAATGACTGGACTCAAAAGAGAATTTAGACACTACATAAAACTTTGAAGAATGAGTCAATAGAAACAGAGACAGCAATTAACCTTTTTATATAATGCAGAGAGGTTGGATTCTGCAAAAGGTAAATAGCCAGCCAGTAAGAAAAAAAGAATCACACCGCATGACCACAGATCTGCCTTTGCTCCATCATAGCCTTTGTTGTTGATCACCTAAAAAGGTGAAGTGCCATTGAAAAAACCGAAGGTTATCAGATTAAAGAAATACTGAAATAGTAGTTTACACTTTGAACCAAAAGCTAATATACCTCTGGAGCAACATAATTTGGCGAGCCACATGTTGTATGGAGCAACCCATCTTTCTAAAGAGAGAAGATTATTAGCAAGAAGACTATCTAAATTGCTTAAGTAAATCAAACAATAATTCACCATAGTATCAATAAATCCCAAAGCATCGTATTAGGCATGAGCAAGTCAGAATGAGAAGTGGGGCTTCCAGAGACCAGTGGCAACCAACAACCACTTCATATTATGTTCTGGATTACATTTTTTATGATATGCTTTTACTCACTCGAACTTGTTGTGGTAGCGCACTCAATCCAAAATCCGAAACCTTAAGAACTCCATTAACATCCAGCAGTAAATTCTCTGGCTGCAAAATGCCAAACCACGATAACATCATATTTCTCTTCTTTTAGGGATAGGTACAATAACTTTGGAACATGCATAAAAAAAACAGTTTATCACTACCAACTGCACTATTTAATGTTAAACCAAAAAAAACATTAGCCAGCAAGTGGATAGCAAATGCCACAATGAGGAATCACACCTTTAGGTCTCTATGAAATACACCTCTGCTATGACAGTAGTCCACAGCATTGATAAGTTGCTGAAAATACTTTCTACCTTCATCTTCCTTCAGCTTCCCTTTACGTGCCTGAATATAGCACAAAAATGAGTCAACCATGGAGGATTATTAACAGAATGAACAACGCACTTCATTCCAGATTGCATAGGATTGCAATAAGCAGCAGATGACCACTGTCTTACAATTTTGTCGAAAACTTCCCCACCAGTCACAAATTCCAAAACAATGTATATCTTCGTCTTGCTAGCCATCGCCTATACAAGAAACACTGCTGGGAATCAATCCAGATGCAGAAGTAAATCAAGAAACATTATAGGGTAAGTACTAAATATATGGAAAATCCAGGACAGAGAAATAGATCAGGTAAAAAGTTGATATCAATATCTAGCAGTAAAGCATGAAAAAGACCCTGAAATCACAAATCATTCCACAGCATTGAGAGAAGGTGAAAATAAAATCAAAGGTGGCTGTGCTCTTTAACCTCATACATACGGATAACATTTGGGTGTCTAATCAGTTTCATTGTTGAGATTTCACGCTTAATCTGCACAGGAAAAACCAACCAGAAAATAGTTAAGGTAGACAAATTGATATGCAGATTGAAAGAAAATCAATTTTCAATTTCAACAAAATCTTTGCAGGCCCACATTTCAAATAATTTTCTGAGCGCCAGAGTGGGTGTAAAGAACTCATCTGGCAATCAAATTGTTGCTTCTTTTCTTTTCTTTTCTTTTTTAGTTTACATTTTCTACAGCAACAGAAAATTAGACGTAAAAAAGAAAAACAGACTCACACACACAATAAGACAAACCTGAGTCTCAATATTTATACACGAGACAAATAAATTACATCTAATCATAATACACAAATTCTCTTAATTTGGCTAGTTCTTCTCACAAAAGATTTTATTATAGCATCCACACACTTGATTCAAAACCAAATCATACATTAGTAAATTGTGTAGGCTTAATAGAATTCAGCTCAATTCATTTGTTTGGTATAAAACTGAATTAACTGAGTTTCATGTGTCTTTAATTCTGTTTTTTCTTTGTTTTGGGAACATGAAAAGATACTCCAAAAAGACGATTTTCCACTATTTCCCTACTAAAATACAGTAAAAGAACAATTCATTTCCCTTGTAAAAGTTCAATACAACTTAAACGCCCTGTACATTGATTTGTTCACGAAATGACGAACTCATTATGTCATCTCGCCGAAGTTGACTGTTTTCTGTTCTTTGATTTAAAAGTACAGAAAATTCTTCTCCGGGCTCCGAGCTATTTTTCTCGAAAACCAAACAGTCAATCACCAGATATTATCACTCCAAAATGAAAAACCAATTAAAAAAACGTAATTTTTCAAAACATAAAAATTTAATCCTAACCCAATGAATTTAGCGAACGAAAAAGAAAAACACATCTCACTCCTAACGCAAATAAGATAAAAATTAGGATTGAGACCTGGACGATCATCTTGTGCTTGAAAACCTTTTCTTTGTCGAGAATCTTGATTGCCACATTCTCGCCCGTCTCGACGTTCCGAGCGAACTTGACCTTGGCGAAATTGCCCACGCCCAGGGTCCGACCTAGCTCGTACTTCCCCACGCGTGTCCTGATGTTATTGCTGGACCGCGACGCCATCTTCTCCCTCTCCAACCTCACAATCACTCCACTCCACAATCGAATCCCTTCACTTCCTCAGTTTCTCCCCCCTCACTCTCTCTCTAAAATCCTTCCTCTCTCTCTCCCTCTCTCTCCCTCTCTAGAATCGAATTCCGCTCTCTGTAGAGCTTACGGATCAAGACCTCTTCTTCTTGCAGGGTTGCCATACCTGAGACTTCGCCATCCTCATTTTTCCTCTTTGTTTTTCGAAAACTAAAATTCAAACGGAAACCAAAAGGGCCTAAAATCTGTCTTAATATCCCTAATGAAAATCAAACCCGGGCTTCCAGTTTTACTCGGAGAGACGAGGGGGAGACACCGGGCTTTGAATCAGACATGAACCCCATGAATCCAAATCCAGGAACAGGGAGACTACGATAAAAAAAAAAAAACTGAAAGGCAGTAAGAAAAAAGCACGCTATGGAAGCATGAATGAACTAATCAAGAAAGAGAAATAAGCGTCCGAGATCAACAAGAAGGAAAAGAGAAAAAAAAAAAAACGGCCAACTTTACGAGAGGCAGAGATCTTGAGGGAGAGAAGTTTTCGGATTTGGTAATGGAATAGAAGCGGGCGTAATAGATCCGAACACGAATTGAGTGCTTTTCGGGAGCCGAACTGAACCGAGCTGAAAGAGCCAGAAGCTTGATGGCGGTGTCAGTGCGATTGGGATTCGGTGTTTTTTTCGTTGTTTTATATCGGTTTGGCAGACTGGTACGAGGAACACGGAAGTGCAACTGCCACTGCAATCGCTCCTCTTCGCGCGTGATGCTGTCTTTTCTCGCGATTTATTTCCGTACGTTTCCCATCATTTTCATGAACAATACGTGTATAATTGAATTTATCAAACTGAATTATTATAAAATTTGGAATGAAAATGCGTATTCTTTCACATAGTTTCGATTATGGAAATGTCATCAGTATATTATATCATTATAATTAATGTGTAAAAATTAGTTTTTTTAATAATTAGTGTGTAAAAATCAAAGAAAATACGGCAAATATTGACGTACAAAGTCATAGATAAAACAAATAATGAAATGGAAAATGATTTACCCACAATATTTTGTACAACATATTATATAACAGTGTTATAAAGTGAGGATATTTTTATAAAATACTGTTACTTTTATAAGATGATTTACAAAAATATCCCCACTTTATAATACTATTGTACAATATGTTGTACAAAGTATTGTGGGTCTATCAGTACTCTAATGAAATATTATCTTTCGTTGTGAAATTGAAACTTCTAAATTGTTTTTACAATTTATCTGACATCAATTCATTTTAATTCATCACATTTAATCATTAAAATTTTTTTAAATTTTTAGACAAAATAAAATAAATAATTCAAATTTTTTCAATTTTAAAATAAAAATAATATTAAAAAAATATATTCTAACAATATTTTATTCAACTTTTTTACTTTAATCCCAACTCATCTCATTTATAAAACAAACGAGACATTAAGAACTTGTTAGGATTCAGAAAGTATTTCAATTCATCTGATTTAATCATTACAAGTTTTTCAGATTTTTATATAAAATATAATAAAATAATTTAATTTTTTCAAATTTTAAAATAAAAATAATATTTTAATTTAAATTTTATCTTATCTCACCGAGCAAACGTACAAAGTTATGAGTTTTGAGATCAATCCTTATTGGAGGGAGGCCAATTCAAAAGCTAATTTAAAAACGCATCGACTTCCATTGCGCACCATCGAGTAAAATATATTAGTGTTCATCTGCTTATTAGGCATCCACCACTTCCTCTTCAATATCCCTTAAGGTCTAAAGGCTTCACCGTTTTTTTTTTTTTTTTGCAATGATTTCTTTGCATAAATTGAAAGTTTTTAAAAACCCTACAGTTGTTTATTAACAAGCTTCCAAATAAGAAATAAAATATAACATAGAAAATTAAGAATGAAATGTTGTGAAATTGATGCAAGAAAAGTAAAGTAAAATAATAAATCAATTACACTTTATAGTTTTATGTGATTAAGCAATATGCCTACGTTCATAGGATTGCATGAAATTTTATTATCTTAAAAAATGACAAAATATACTTTTAAGCAAAAATAGACTACTTTAGATGGTTATAATATTAATAACAAGCATATATATATATGGTTGTACGACGGAAATCTTAATTTTATAATTATTAGATTATTTGTTCAAACGAGTCTTGAGCGAATTCTTTTTTTTATATTTACTCGAGTGACATATCGAGCAAGGGTCGAATGAACTTTCTGTCTAAACCTTATTGAAACTCCACTAACAAACAATAACAAATCATTATCATCGAACCGCCACAAAAATAAATCAGACTACGCAAACTAACATGAAACAAATGGCAAAGCAACGGACAAACAAACAAATTATGAATGTAGGAGTATGACGGATGACAAAGATAAGGATTATATTGTCAAAAAATAATAATAATAAGTTAAGGATTAATACAAAGGTCACATCAATTATAAGAGATTATTGGCATAATTACGCATCATGACAAAGATGTTACTCGATTTTTATAAACCATAAGTATACCATTATTCATCTTTCTTGATTGCAATATTAATAAATGGTGCTGGAGTGGGACCCTCCATTGCATCGGGTGACAATGAAAGATGAATGCGATCCTATTTGCGCAGACTTCTTACAGCACCAATAAAGTAAGATGCAAGCAAAAGAGTTACTATTTGAGATCAGGTAAAGAGTTGATATCAATATCTAGCAGTAAAGCAAACACCCTGAAATCAATAGTTCAGATCTCAAATACATACACCTAGAGTAGGTGAACCAAATTATTGCACTATTTAAATTAAAAATCAACCAGATCACAAGAAATAATTAATATATTAATTTTGATAACGAATTGAACACTCATTTGAATAATATTTTCAAAATCTAAACTAACTCTAGGTGTAAGTTATCACCTAAAATTCAATATAAAAATTTAATTCGTTATAACCAATTTATAAATACTTACTAGACCTTTGAAGAAACTAAATATTGCTTGCAATGCCACGAGGATCCCACACGATCTTTGCACCCTGGCAGCTCCGAACTATTACCATGAGCCCCAACTCAATCTCTGCACAAGGGCAGCTCCAAAAATCCTTCCGACCAAAGAACACGCCCACACCAATGGACTCGACAATGCTCCAACTCGAGCACAATGTGATGGAGTTTTGTTTATCAAGAGAGAATTGATCTTCAATATGCTAAGGATCCTCTAGGATTTTTTCTAAAAAAATGCAATGAATATTACAACGAAGTTGCGCATAATATTCTATATATACTTAGAGTTTGATTAGGCCACGTAGAGAGTCCAAAACTTAGTGAAAAATTGATTCTCAAGATTTTCACTCGAGCAAATTGTCGAGTAAACTTTATGTCCCATTTTTCACCCTATAAACATTGGAATTTGAGGATGCTTTAGAAACATAAATTTGTAGATAATTGAGTTAGTTTCCCAAAGACACAAAGATCACCCCAATCATATACGAGAATAAAAAATTATGACTGATTTACTCTAGTTAGGTCAATCTAATCAGGTTTGTGAATTTGTAATCTTTGCACTTCTTTTTCCAACTACAACTTAGACTATACTCAACATATTTACAATTCAATTGAAATAAGTTTTTTCATAAGAACATGCCAATATATTATTTTCACACTAACAACTAAAACTACCTAGCATACCCTTATTTCTTCTCTCCCCCTTAACTCTAGCCTCTCACATCCTCTCCTTCTCTTCGTCTCCTCTAGCGGCCGTGGTCATAGGTTGCAAAAACTCACAACCGTGGCTTGGTCATGGGTCTGCACAGAGACCCATGGCTATGGTTTGGCAGTTTGTCCCTTTGCAAGACCCACGACGAAGACATGGTCATGGGTAAGATGTTTTTGAATTTTCACTACAGAACTTTCTTTTTTAAATTTATGGTTGGATTTATGTATTTAAGGTATTAATATGAAGATTATGGGGTTGGATCTGATATGAGTTAGTAACTTTGTATATCTAAATTCTAGAAGGGTGAAATACAGGGGGTAGGTTGAAAAATCAGCTAGTCCGTTAGATTGGCATACAGTGGCTTAGGGCAAGGCCAAAGGCGAGGTGGAAAATGAACACCCCACCCACGAGGGTGCGGGGCGGGGGAATGGTGCTTAGAAAAAAGAAGGAAGAAACTGTTTGTTTTGTCCAAATGATATGATTGGATTCCGAGAGCATTGAACTCGGAATAAAAAAAGTTGTGGTAAGGGTAGAAAACACAGTGCTGGAGTACTTAAAACGGCCGGATAATGTATAAAATTCAAAAGAATACGTCAACAAGAGAGACCATGGACATGATGTGGTAGGACATACAATTAAAAGAGTAAAATGATGAAGGGGCCGGGAAAGAGAGAGGCATAAAGTTTCCCAATAATACATGTATCCATAAGGTATTAGTATTTTAATGAAGTGAAAATGGACCGATTAAACCTATGCCATTTGAAAGAGAAAGTAACAAAAAACAATTGAGGTATAGTACAGTCATGCCAGCCACCAGGTGTGCTGACGAAAGAAAATTCAACAAAAGTTTGGATATTCTATATATTAAGAGTAGTATTAGGTACAAGTCTCAAATAGATAAATTTCATACAAGTTGTTGTAAAAAAGTAGATCCTATTAATAAAAAATAATTTTTTTACACTTTTTTTTTTAAGAAAGATCTACTTTTTTAGGATGATTTATACAAGACTTGTCTATTTAAGACTTATACAAATCATTTTCTCATATATTAATCATTATTGATGTCAGGCATTTATTAACCATAAAGAAATTGAGATTTAAAAATTAAGCCATAATCTTGATGCATACCAATTATTACGTGAGTTTTATCGAGGGTTGTACAACAAATCGAAGAACCGATCGGGACCGACGTAGACCGGCCGGCCGAGCTCGAACTGGTGAAGAACGGGTCGGCGTGCGGCCGGAAATTGAAAAAATCGATATCAACCGGTTTGGCGTCGATTCAAACCTGGTTCAAACCGCTGAACCAGCCAACTAAAGAAATTAATTTCTTTTTATATATTAAGTATAACGGCGTCGTTTTGATCCTATAGTTGTGTTTTAAACATAACTAAAATGACGCCCTTTGGTATTCATAACTGGAACGACGTCGTTTTATTCATAACGTATTAAAAAAAATTTAAAGTAGAACTAACCAAACGGGGTCGTTTCGAAATCAATTTGTCTTCTTCCTCGCTTCTTCTTCCCCGATCTCAATTCTCGTCCTCTCTCTCTCTCTCTCTCTCTCTCTCTCTCTCTCTCTCTCCTTTGCAACACTCTCTCTCTTTAGTCTCTACTCTCTCAGACGAAGCTCGATTTGAGAACTAACCTTGAACCGCCACAGAAATAAAGCAGTGGTCAGTGTTGGCGTTTCTCCTCCCCATCGATCGGTTTCGGTTGATTTTCTCTCCCAAAACTTAAGTATCGGTCAGCATCGGTTTAATCTAAAAACCACACTGAAGGGGTTGGTTTTCATCCCTAGTTTTATCTCATAGGGAATTATTCTATTCGTAAATTTATAATCTGACGTGATATTATGTGATTCATTAGATGTATTTTATAATAAAACTAAATTTATAATCTTACATATCACATCAAATCACTTTAATTTATAAGTTTACTTTTGTAAAATCTCTTATGAGTTAAGGCATTTATCGTAATAGATCACAAGTTATCTCCCCCTCCCTCTACTTTCCCAAGGTTAAACTTTATTGTAATCAGTTGCAAATATAAAAGAGGCAAGAAAAATGAAGCTTAGCTTTAAATTCGAATTAGGGAAGTATGTGTGGTTTTCTGCTATGTAATACTCTCCTGTTTAATTCTTCATTTCTTTTAATTAGAACCAAACTACAAAAAGGAAAAGAGGAAAAATAAACATACAAAACTTTGGCGTAGTTTTTGAGTATATACTAAGGTCACATCCATTTTTTGGGCAAATCTTACCTTATGGTTCATAACAAAATAACGGTTTGGACATGGGATATTTTAGGATATAAAATAGAAAAAGAAGAAGAAATGAACCTTATATCTTTTTTTTAAGGGAAATGACATCATTCATTCATTCATTCATCAAGAGAAACTTACATCTATGACTGGATACATGCGAAGATTTAGAACTCTACCACTACACTACTAGACTAGTCTAAATTTCATTACTACTAATACTCTCTACAGAAAAAGTCTAACAAACAATACTCTGTCTAAACAGAGACTCAACCTCACCCTTCATAGAAATAGAGGACTCCACAGACAAACCATCCAAGAGACGAACGCTTTTTTTTTTTTACTATATAATAAGGAAAACAAGAACGAAAAAGGATAAATTACAATATGGACCAACTTCGGTAGACTTTGATGGTGCGTGAAGGCATCAAACTTGTCTATTTTCAACCACAAAAGTTATATCTGAAAAATGTAGTACGTAGTGGTGATTCCAGTGATCCAGCACGTGTGGCGTGTGTGGACCATGCACAATTGTGAGCAGTGCGTAAAGTTCACTCGTGGTGAGTTTAGCAAAACTGCCACTATCCTCCGAACGATTTATGGTCTATGAGTCTTCTTGTGTTGCGCATGTCTCTAAAAAATTGTTAGAAAATTGTAGATTTGACTTTTTTAGCCTTGAAAGAAGAAAAATAAACTAAGAAATGAGGGAAGAAGATGGAGAAAGAAGATGAGAAATGAGAAAGAAGGGAATGATAGGGGGAAGGAATAGGAAGCCGGTGCCTCTTCCTCTACAAAACTTAGATATGGAAGATTTTTTTTTTTTTTTAGTAAAAGAGAGGGTTCTTGAAAGGAAAGATTGGCTGAACCTTATACCCTTAACAACATAAAAGATTAAGAAATTAATATAAAATCTGTTTCATATATTATGTCTCTTTCTTTCTAAATCATATTAAATTTTCAATAATTAAATAACCAATCAAGCACACTGTAGATGTGGGGGAAGATTTAACACCAATCAATCAGTGTAGATTTGGATTATGCCTAGGTCTTGATGATCAAGTAGCACCAACTTATAAATTCAATAATAGCAATCCCTAGATGCTTCAAGGTCAACACACTTAATAATTTTGATAAAATATCATATCTACCCCTCAATAATTGCAATCATACAATGGAAATAATAAAATAAGTAATAATTTTTTTTTGAATCGGAAATAAGTAATAATTTAGACAATCAATTACACTTCATCATCATTTAAAATAGAGACAAATCCCAGGAGGTTTTTCTCTTTAAGAGGAAAAGCAAGGCAGAAGTACGGTTTGTTTGGATATTTAAAATATTTATAAATAGTAATAAATAGTTTGAGTTGGAATATTTTATTAAATTTTAAGAAAAGAAAGAAAACAAATTTAAAAAAATATTATAAAGTTAAAAAATTGTTTAAATATAATTTTTATTTTAAAATTTAAAAAAGTTATATTATTTTTTGTGTTTTGTTTAGCTGTTTGGAAAAATTATATGATTAGGTAATAATTAGATAAAAAAGTTAAAGATTTAATATTAAAAAATATTTTGTATTTGAGTGATGTTTGAAAATGAAATATTTGAAAATTTCAAAGGCACGCTAATTGTATATGCACAATTTTTGAGAAAAATATTAGGAAAAAATATTAAAATATTAGTAAATGGGGAGACATTGAAAATATTATAAGATTTAAGATATTATAAGATTATTTGTAGTTGGGTAAATATATTTATATAAAAAAGGGTACAGATAATATTTTATATGATACAAAGAAATAATATATAAGCTGAAGTCGAATACATTTCAGTCATTTAGTTAAAATAGATAAAATATTGTTTTAAAATGCTTGGGATCCCACTAGTTCCTGCTGGGGGCTATCGTTGGGTTTTTTTTTTAACTTAATGTATAAGTAAATATTTTTTTAATAATGTTGTGAATTTTTTTAATATTTAAAAATGTTAAAGAAATACATGTAAAAAACAAGTAAAAAATAAAAACACACAAAATCAACTAGCGGTAGCTCTAGATGTGGTTGTAAAGGTATCCGTTATAATTTATTTTAAATTAGAATGTGCATTAACCATTATGAATGCTCAAACTTAGCAGAAGCTCCCGCTCTTCAGCACGTTCTGAGATGAACAAATTTTCATCCTAGCTTGGTAAGGAAGATGCATGTTCACAGGCCCATAGGCTAAGATCTGAGTTTCGCCAATCCTTGGATCCAATAATTCTTTTAAATAGAATTCAAGTGGGCACTCTTCTAAGTAGGCGTGCTACCTACACCCTCGGAGCGGGCTGTTCCCTTCCTGTACCCTGCCTTCGGCTTGGGTAAGGGTAGGGGGTCTATCCTCCAAAATTAGGTCCCGCATCTCGGGGGTCGATGCCCCGTTTGCATTCTGGGGGTGCAAATGGCCCTTGACTTTATCCGTGAGAAACACCAAAAAATACAAAAAATCGAAAAACAACAACAAATCCAAAATCTCAACTCCATCCACAACAAATCTACAAATCCATACACATTGTATCCATACAAATTTTGGACTGGGGTGTGGGTGGCCAAGGCCTAGCTTGCCCCTGCCCTCGTTGCCTTTCACAGAAGCGGGTAGGGCACCTCGCCCTCGCATCTGACGGACGGGTAGCTTGTGGCGCTCAGGAGAGGCAGGATAGTGGAGGATGGACGAACGAGGTGCGGTGTCCCACCATCCAGCCCACTTCTAAGATTGTAACCAACCTAATTCTCAAAACATCATTGCATAGTGAATTTTGTCTCTCAAAAGACAAAGGAAATTAACCTAGAATAATTGCTCCTACTCCCCATTTGAAAGAAACTTAAGGCTGTTTGGAAAGTGAAATTATCTCATCTCATTTTAAAACTTATTATAATTTCATTTTCAAACATCACGCAAATATAAATATTGTTCAATTTTAAATCTTCAACTTTTTTATCTAATCATTACAGCTTTTCTAAATTTCAAATAAAACTAAAAAAATAATACTACTTTTTCAAAATTTAAAACAAAAATTATATTAAAAAATTATATTTTAACAATATTTAACTTTATAATATTTTTATTTCACTTCTTTTCTCTCATTTCTCAAAACCCAATAAAAAACTTTAATTTAAACTATTTTATTACTATTCACAAACTATTTTACTATTATTTACATAATTCTTATTTAATCTCACTTTCCAAACAAACCCTTAAAAAGTCGGGAGCACGAGAGGAGAAAGTGGATAATCCTTTATACTAATAATTTAGAAATTAGAACCACCTTAGTTTTCTCTGTTGATTTGAGCATTGGAAAGTTTATTATTGGGCCACTTTGTCGAACCTTTTGGCTCTGTGTTTTCTCTATATTTTCAGGCAACTAAAGGCGACTTTGGTTGTTCGACCAATTGCATCAATAATAATACTAAATTAATGTTAATCCTAGTCAGAATTTTTTGTCACCTGAATTTTTAATTTGTAAATTCTCATGTGAGTTGGTTTGTTTTCATAGTATTCATTCACCACAAGTAAGGGTTTTTAATAAAATAAGGAAGGAGTCACTCATGGATATGTAACCTTCGACTCTTCTTAAAAAAAAAAAAAAAAACTTAGTCAAAATTTGTGAATAAACAAGTTCTTGTAGTATCATTAACATTATATATTAAGTTATATGTGTTTTCTAGAAACCAAAAGCTTGTAAGAAAATTACGATATTAATCTTTAAAAATGAATAAATTAAATCTAGAGAGAACAGAAATATGATTGACAAGAAATCCATACTTCAATCTTTAATCCAATGCGTGTTTGGGCCAGGCCCATTTGTTGCCAGTCCATTTGAGCGTTCCCGAGCGATTTCCTCCCTTGCCTTGGTACCTGTTGCTTCTTTTGTCGTTTCATTTTTTTTAGCTGAGAGAAATACTTTAGTTATAAAAAAATTACAAAAAAAAAAAAAAATCACAAATTGACATGACTAAATGCAATACATCAGATTGTAAAGTTACTTTTAATATAAAATAAATCTAACAGATAAAACCACGTCATTTTGTGAGTTTATTTTTATATAATTTTTTTGTGACTATAACAATTCTCGTTAAGTAATAACTATAGGATGTTATTCATAACAAAAAATAATAATTACTTGTATATTTAAAATAAAACAGTATTGTTTTACTTATATATAATTTTAAGATGTGCAACTCTCACGCATTTTTTTTTCAAAGAAAGTGCGATGAACTTGCATATATACAAAAAAAAAAACTGCACAAATAATCTCTTTAAAACATTAGGTTCTGTTATAGGTTTTTTTTCTTTGAAGTGTAAGAATTCCAAACTTGTATAATGGTGTGCACTTTTCTAACATTTGAGACTGATGGGTTGGATGCAATTTGCAGCTGAATTTGGTATTGTGGTGTTAGACTCCCCGCTTGTCTTAACATATATTGGTTACGAAATAAGCTGGGCGTATTGTTATGAGGTTTTTCATGATGGGTGGATTAAGCATGGCACGCCAAGGGCACCAAGTAGGCCGGCGCACGGTGACTTGCTCTCGCCGTGGGAAGTTAACAACTCGAGCAGTCCACTAACAGTTGACGGGTTTAGGACTGGGATCCGTGCCTAGTCCTCAAAACCAATCCTTTTATTGAGGTTACATATTCATTTTGCGGACTTCCGTTGCCTAGATTGTTCCATTGACTAAAGGTTGCTCACTTTGGAGACCTGATGCGGCAAAAGTATTCAGTTAAGGGCCTCTATTTCTTAATTTTGTGGTCAACTTAGTTGATTTCTCAAAGAGTTATGCTATTCTAACGTTCTAATTGAGGATAACACGTAACATTATTGAGATGTAGCCATTGATATGAAAGAGAAAAATAATTGATTTAGTTGCCTGAAACTCCAGTAGTGTTACGACAATGTTAACTTCCGGGTGTTAATCTTATAATTTTTCTTACTTATAAAAAAAAAAAAAAAGAATTTCTCTTTATTAAATGACCGGAAACTCTTGAATGATCAAGGATGGAAAGTTATTTTTTGAAAAAATTCAAATTTAAAAAGGAGAAAAGAAGTAATCAGCAGCTTATATAAGTTGCTGCCATTATACTACAGTACTACTGCTATATCATTATCACCCAACTCTTCTATCATTTTTTTTTGGGCTTCTATTGTTGCAAGAAGTTCTTGGCCAATAGAAGAAATACATAGGTTGTGGACATTTCTTATTTAAAACAACTTGAAAAAATAGAAGCTTATCGAGAGCCTTCATTTTTTGGACTATTAATAAATTGATCATAACAGCATGCATGGTGAAATTTGGAGAAAAAGAGGGTTTGAGGAGGTAAAAAGTGAAGGTAAAGAAAGCTCTTTTGGCTTCTCTCTCTCTTTCCCCACTTTTTGTAGTTCTCCTGAACTGTGCTCCTTTCCAGCCATTGCTAAACGATTACCAATGTCAGTGTTTTTTTTTTTTATAGAGAAAAGATCTATGAACAGTGCAGATTACAGCATACTTCGATTCGTCCATTCATTGCCTTGCACAAACAGGTCCTCTCCTGTCTCAGCAAGTCTTGGTCTTGTGACCAATTCTCCAGGGCGCCTTTAGCTAAAGAAGAAAAAGGAAAGAAAATACATGACAAAGCGCTCAAGGCATACGAGGCTTTCGATTTTAATTATTCAGCCTTCTTGGCTCTCAGTGATCAGAGAGCGAAAAGGATCTGTGAACTCCGTTAAGAAAGGCCTTACAGTCAGCAGTACTAGCAATGGTGGGAATTGAAGAAGAAGAAGAAGAAGAAACTCTTGGAGATGCAGCACGAGAATTGTTAGGGTTAGCATCTCTTTCTTCTTCATTTATTGTATCCAACATCTTCGATGCTCTGTGCCTGATGACACTAATAAACTGCGGTGGTGCAACCTCCGAGACAAACCTTGCAATGCGTGAATTCGCCATTTTGTTTTGAGGTGAAACACAGAGCAAAGGATGATCAAAATATAAGGTGATGTTTGAATCCAAGAGAGAGAAGGGCATGCAAAGAGGTAGGCTTTGTTGGGGATGAGAATGAAGTACCCAAGGCATGCAATGGGATTTATAAGGCCATGTTAGGCTTTAACAGAGACAATAGTCCAAGAAGGGTTTCAGTATCATATTTGACAGTTTGTGCCGCCTTTTGCTTTTGATATTAATTGCGAAAAGCCTGGTTTTGTAAGAAATTTCCAGGAGATTACCTTTGCCTGGGACCATTTATTGGCATCTGTCTGCAGGAAAATGAGAGATCTCAAAAGATAAGCTTCTTGTTAGGATAGATAGTCCCCAAATTTGCACTTTATAGATCAGCAAAACTACAGGACCATATATTGGTATGTGTCAAAGTGTGGATGGAAAATGAGAGATCTCAAAAGATAAGCTTCTTGTTAGGATGGATAGTCTCCAAATTTGCACTTTTCTCAGTAATATTTTGGCCCATTTGAACTTTTTCATGATCTGACAATGATTTTTGGCACATTGATTGGATCCAGTGGTGTCGTTTTAGTAGCTTATCCTGTTTCTTCTACTTTGCATTGGTTGTTGTCTTGATTGGCTTGTGATAACAGTTCCGATTTGGGACGGTTGGGCTGATATTAATTAGGTGTTTAACATCCCTCAATCAAAACAAGCCACATATAAAGTTTTATTACACTAGACACAACGAATATGATCTCATCTGATTAAACCAACGGAACTCTGAATTCAGAAGAGAAATGAGTGCCCAAATTCAACGCTACAAAATCTACACGACCATAGTCTACACAAGAACCAGACCGCCGCCACACCAAACCAAGTCCGTCGCCGCTACAGCCGGACAATGCCGTCGCACCCACAAGTTACGTCGCCCCCACAAAGCTCTTTCTCCCTTAGCTTGTTNAACTCTGAATTCAGAAGAGAAATGAGTGCCCAAATTCAACGCTACAAAATCTACACGACCATAGTCTACACAAGAACCAGACCGCCGCCACACCAAACCAAGTCCGTCGCCGCTACAGCCGGACAATGCCGTCGCACCCACAAGTTACGTCGCCCCCACAAAGCTCTTTCTCCCTTAGCTTGTTACGTCACCCATCACAGCATTCGCCCACCACAGTAATTGTCCTCGTCGACAGAGGTCACTGCCATCGCCCACCACAACTGTCGTCGTCATGGTTTGATTTTTTCACTTATTTTCCTCTCATACTTGCCACGCATGCCTCTAAAAATAACTAAGGTAATTAGGACTGATTAGAAATGTAATGGAATGGATGTTCTTGGGTTCCACGATTTCTTGGCAAAATAGAATATGGAATATTTTAAAATGACAAAATATGGAATGCCGTGGAAGAAATTTCTCAGCGATTTACTTTTTTTTTTTTTTTGCTCTGCTTATTATTGGTTGTTGAGATTAAGGCTTGGTTTGGATAGTGAAAGTGTTTGAGAATGTTTGTGAATAGTAATAAAAAATAGATAAAAAGTAATAATAAAATATTGAATAGTAGTAAAAAGTAGGTGAAAAGTAATAAATAGTAATAAAAATAGATAAAAAGTAATAATAAAATAGAAAATAATAGTGAGAGTGTTTGAGAGTACCTCAGAGTACTTCACCACCCAAACTAGGCCTAAGGCATAATTTTGGAGGTTTGTGATTCTTTCTCAAAACTCAAAGGTACTAGGCAGCTTTTTTGGCTGGCAGCTGAAGTTCATATAAGAAGTTTTGAGCACTCATAAATTTCACAGCTATGGCTATCTTTTATGCACATATTGGTTCTTTAAGTATGAGATAAAGGCCTTCTCTCGTTTGATTATTGTTGAGATTAAGGCATAATTTTGCGGGTTTGTGATTCGTTCTCAAAATTATGTGGTACTGGGCTGCTTTTTTGGCTGGCATTTTAAGTTCTTATATTGTACTGTTTCATATTCTATCACGAAAGATCAAATTTGGAGTTCCAATAGTGATGAAGTTGAGATAATGATGAGTCAAACATGTGTAGAAGGTGAAGGATCTACGGCTTGAGGCTAAAAGTGTAGAAGAGCAATGTGATGTGAATGTAGAAGATGTAGTGAATGTGAAAGATGGAGTCCGTGTAGATGATGGAATGAATGTGGAAGATGGACTCAGTGTGGATGATGAAGTGAATGTGATTTCTTCTTCGAATAGTTCAAAGAACCCAAAAGAGATGCAAGGAACGAAGAAAAAACGTTGTAGCATTTGTAAAAATGAGGGATATGCTAGGAACAACTGTCATTCAATAAGGTATTGTAGTTTTAAAATTTTCATGATTTATTGGTTTTTAGTCAAAGATCTTAACTTTTTTTTTTGTGTTTTGTTATGGTTTATGTAGGGATATTGGGCATACAACTGAGGTCGATCGATTGCCAAAACTTGGATTCTTAATTGAAATTTGCTTATGTATGTGATTAAATCTTTTGTTTTTTCTTATATTATGGAGAATGTTTTTGCACTAGGCAATGTGACAGGGATTTTTTAAATTTTAACTTGTATGTAATCAAGTTTTTTGTGATTAATGTGACAGAAAGCTTGTGAAGGTTGTGAAGCTTTTGTAGATTGAAGCTTGCGAAGGTTGTGAAGCGTTTGTGTTTTGAAGCTTGTGAAGCTTTTGTGGATTGAACTTTGTGATTTATTGGTTTCTATTGGGTGGAGTGGATTGAACTTATGTAATTCTAGATTGAACTTATATAATTTTAAATTGATGGGGTTGTTTTGAAGTTATGTGATTCCCATATTTAATTGTGGATTGAATTATGTAATTCTAAACATGAATTTTGAAGTTTAACAATTTGTTTTGAATTGTGGATGTTTCTTGATTGGTTTTTAGTTTTGTGTAGCTATTCCAAAATATGTCTAGAACATTTTAAAAATTGTCCTTTATGAATTCATTCCACTCCAAGACCTGTTCGTAACATTTCAAAACCTATCTATAACATTCCAAAACATTTACCAAACACAACTCATTCCATCACATGTTCATTATATTCACCAAACACGACTAATTACATCACATGTTCATTAGAATCAGTTGTCTAAAAATTGTCATACAAAGTACAACATGTTACATGAGTCGTAGCACTGGCTGACATACACTAATATTTTTTGGATACATAAAATTGCAGCACAAATCACAATAAAAGATAACCACGATGTCAACAATGCCTTCAATGTTTCCTTATACTTCTTCTCCATTACTTTAAACTTAGCTTGTTCGATCGTTATATGTTCATGAAATAACCTTTCACTCCTTTATTGAGCTAACTCCAACCTCATCCTGTAGTATGAATTTTGTTCACTTTCAAGATTAATCTATTCAAAAAATCAACATTATTTATTGATCTTATAATTTGGACAATTATAAAATTTTCTGCCAAAACTATTACCCTTTCCAGAAATTCGTAGTTTCGATGAAATGCCACAATAGCAAAGTGTTCTGTCCAAACTTGTTTTGTCTCTCCCTCTTGAGGTCCATGAACTTGAACCGATATTGGTACTTGAACTTGTCATTGGCAATAAAACAGATAAATATTGTCCAATTACACACATCATCTTGTGATCACATAGACTCATTGTAACAAAATAATGGAAGTACATGTTCCACACCCCAAACTATTAAAACTATTTAAATGGAATAGGAAAAGAGTAAATAGTGAGTTGTATGATGTTCTGGAAATATGGATAGCTAAAATTGAGGGTGGTGGTTTTTCTTTGGCTAACATTAAGCTAAACTTTTGAAGAATAGAAAGGGTGTTCTGAGCTTCATTTGTTATTTTGTTAGAAACAAATTAGAAATCAAAATCTTCTTTAAGCATATGTGAAAAATATTAAATCATTCCTTGAAGTCTTGTTGCACTTACTAATTGTTCTATTTGGGTTAACTTTGCATTTTTCCCTGGTTTTTATTCTCAACCTACTGCATTGGATGATCACCTAGGTTGAAGAATGTGAGATAGTCTAATAATTTACATGCAAACCACACTTCAGTATTGTAGCAGCACCATTTTAGCCTAATATATCCACTACTTCAGTATAGTAACAGAACCATTTTTGCCTAATATATCAATTACTTCAGGATAGTAACCCTTTAATTTTAGCCCCTCCTTTTGAGTTAAATGGCCTGGGATTTATTTCATTTGTAAATTTGAGCCCAACTTTTATGTTCTCTCCTCTTAGTAACCTAATATTGATGATATTCGTAATGTACAATAACTTTAGCTTAGTTAGCGTGCACACTTGAATAGACCCAAGTATTGTTAAGATGTCCACTAGGGCACATTAACGTAGTGACTCAAGCATTTTGACAAGAAATGTTACTCACGTACGATGAAAACAACTAACTGGATTATAGTTTAGTGAATTGAAACTAACAAGATAGATAAAAATTGTTCTACCATTTTTTCTGTCTATTTGAACCCAGAAATCACTTGATAATGCTTCCTGAAATTGTCAATGTTGTGTTTATCAATTTTTTATTTTTACATTCATATCATTTTATTAGGATTTTGAAAAACAAAAGAGGATGAAGCAACAAACAATTATTCAAAAGATATCTTTGCCACCAAACGCCAGTTATGTGAATTCCAAACTCGAACAAAAGGGCATACTAGAGATTTTGGAGATCTCATTGGCTAAGAACGTCAACACACCAATTCCATCATTCGAGTATCACGTTGTTGGGGGTTTTGAGAGATGGAATCTGGTTCACGGTTTTGGAAGTCCACGATGGAATCTGGTTCATAGTTTGGTTTTGGGAGAGGGAAAGGGTGAATGAGAGAGGGGGAGGGAAAGGGGGCTTCAAGGAAGAAGAGGGGACGTCGCCAACATTGGTTCTGGGAGAGGGGGACGGTTAGGGCTTTGGTGGAAGAGGGAGAGGGGAATGAGATTTTCCCATGGGAGGGAAGGGGATTTTTTCACGAGGGAGGAGCTTTTTTCACAACTGATTATCAGCTATAGTCAGGCACATGGAATGTAATATGGTGGAGCTACATGGAAAAATTCTATTGGAGGCCTATTATTTGAGTTACAGCAGACAGACTGGTAGGAAGATCTCTTCTTGTGATAAAGGTACATGATAAAGTGTGTGTTCGCAAAAAATAACCGTAGTAACATCCTATCCATCAGGACACAGTCATGGGTCAAATGTTAGATGCTTAAATATGCAGCCTTTTCAAGCCCCGACGAGATCGGAAGAGAGGATTTAGCAAGAGACCAATTAGCGTAGTTGATAAGACCTTTTGTGGTCATGTAACAAACAGAGTAATGTTACTCATCATCCCAACTTCCATCATCCTGACATCATCCTATGATATATCATTAGATGATTGGAGATTATTTATTATATTTTACTTATAAACCTATCATCTAATGCCACATCATTGAATGATGGGAGGATGATGAAAGTTTAAGTGATGAATAGATTTTTTCTAACAAACATACAAAGATGAAGTAGTTAGGTTTGGGGTGTGATTGCTGTTAAGATATAAAATAAATAATAAAATCTATTTCACATGATATCAGAGCTTCTGACTTTACACTCTATCCGATTTAATTAAATATTTTATATATTTGGGTCCACTCATTGAGGGGAATGTTAATGTCGAAAAAATCGCATAACAGGCTAGAATGGGAGAGGCTCGCTATGATGATTCGTGCCTCGATCGGTATGGTCTAAAACCTCCAGTAGTGGTCTAGTGCGACTACAAGCCATCCGTGCATACATCAATGGCGGTGAATGGAGTATAAATGTAGAAAAAATAAAAGAGAAGGAGACACACATGTTTACCGTGTCATGTGCGAGCACAGAGCTTTTCTTGGAGTGCAAAGACCGGGTAGTTGAATGAGTTGTCCGCCTGTTGGGCATCTAGGGAGCCCGGCAGTCCCTAGCCTTTCCTATTCGTTAACTTGTTGTCGAAGATAACTCAGAAGATACAGTTGTGGCACGAGTGTAACACTCAGTGTTTGTTGAAGGAGATGTCATCTTAGAAGTAAGGCTGGGTAGCCGAAAGATTGGATCCGCACTTTGTTGTGAGGCAAGCCAGGTTACCATAAGGCTCAACTCACCTGTTGATCCTCAAAGGGAAAGTAAGTAGAAGATGTTTGATAGTGTTGCAAAAGTTAAATCGGTAGTATAAATAATCTCCAATCACAAGTGTGAAATTTGCAAACATGAGCTGTCTGGTTGGACTGTGGTGAGGGTCTGAGGAGGTTGTTGTGGCACGAGTGTAACACTCAGCTTTTTTTGTGGAAGATGCAATGCTGGTGTTGCTGTACAGGGTAAGGGTCTAGTCCAGTTTGGTTTTGAAAAAAATTTAGGGTCGAACCGGTATACACCGGTTTTGCATTTTTGAAAACCAATTATGCATCAGTTACCCTCCTAAACTGATATCTTCGGTTTTTCATTTTAATAAAATGGAAATTTGTTATAAAAAAAATTTTTATAAAAAAAAGCAGCTTTAAAAAAATTTATTTTATTAAAAATCTATTACTATTTACAAAAATCTTCTTTATAAAAAAAAATCTATTATGTAAAAAAATCAACTATCAAAAACTGCTATAAAACAAATCAAAAAACTGCTATAAAATGTTATTAATATATATGTATATATATATTATGTTTAAAGTATATGATCAAATAAATTTTAATGTTTAAGCTTAAAATTTTATGTTATAAATTATAATAACATTATCTTATATATAATTATAATTTATATTATTATATATATATAAATTTTATATAATATAAGAAATATCATATATAATATTTAAAAAATTAATTTAAAATATATAATATAGTGAACCAATCTGGTTCTAAAAAGCATAGAACCAGAACCGGACTGGTATTGACTGATTTTGGAATTAAGGGAACCGGTCTCGAACCAGACCGGTCAATTTTTACTCTTCTAGTCCAAGGGTGAGTCAAGGGACTCATCCTGGTGGCACAAAGGTTGATAAGTCAGTGGACTTATGTTCGATTGGCTGTATGGGCAAGTCTGGGGACTGGTGCCCAGCCTAAACTTCATGGTGAATTAAGGGACTCGTCTTGTAGCACAAAGGGTAACAAGTCAAGAGACTTGTATCTGATTGGCCATCTGGGGAAGTCAAGGGATTGGTGTCCAGCCTAAACTTCATGGCGAATTAAGGAGCTCAACTTGTTGCACGAAAGTCGGCAAGTTAAGGAACTTATGTCCGACAAGCCGTCTGGGAGAGTCTTGGGACTTGTGCCTGGCTTGATTTCTGACGAGTCAAGGGACTCAATTTGGAGCACGAAGGTCAGCAAGTCAAAAGACTTATGTCCGACTGGCCGTCTAGGCAAGTCTTGGGACTTGTGCCCTGCCTGTCTTCGTGACGAGTCAAGGGACTCAACTTGTAGCAAGAAACTCGGCAAGTCAATGGACTTTTATCTGACTAGCCGTCTGGGCAAGTCCAGGGATTGGTGCCCAGCCTAAACTTCGTGGTGAATTAAAGGACCCGGCTAGTTGGCGCGAGGGTAAGCAAATCAAGGGACTTGTGTGTGAGTTTTGCATCGTGGTGAGTCAAGAGACTCAGTTTTGTTGGCACGAGGGTCGGCAAACTCAGG
>QEOT01001784.1:1723-22024 GCA_003123785.1 Pterocarya stenoptera
ACTAGCTCTGGGAGTACTTGACTTTGTAACTGCATGCATTCCCCATCCAAAAGCCTGCATGAATGCGACGAAGTACTAACCATCACAATGCATGCTTCCTTTTTTAAAAAATTAAAGGAAAAAAATAAATAAATACTCGACCTAGCTAACCCTCTATTTATTAACATTATAATTAGCAGCTTGGAAAAGGGTTGGCACATTAGAATAGTTGGCCATTTTTTTTTTTTTAGAGTAAATTAAGCTGTACGTACGTCCTCTAGTTTGAGGGCCACAATGTCAGTAATGAGTTGGGTTCATTGCACAGATTATATACAAAATTAACTATAAATTAGATCTGCCCAACATAAACACAGATTAAATCATAAAAAACAAAAGAAAGCACATGAAATATATAGGACTTGAACACGTGATGGCCGGTGGGCTCATCTGATCGCTTTAAGCACAAGTAATGACTTATTCGTCTTTAACTTCATCTTTATATTTGTATAATATGTTCTTTAAATTCATTTCTATTGGCTTATGCATATTTAAATTTTTATATAGTTATGAATATTGCTTCTTCAAGTAAATTTTTAGTACATATTAATATTTATTGATCAAATTAGTCATTTTGATATATGAAATTAGTAATATTTAGATATATAAAATTGGTATTTTTGAGCACATAGTGCTAATTGTAGAATATATAAAAATAATAATAATTTTAAGAAAAAAATAAAAAAATAAAATATTTTTTTATTGTTTGATTAAAAAATGCGTAATTCAATTTGAAAATTTTTTTTAATATGTAAAATTAATCTTCAAAATATGTGATATTAAATATGCGTGCTCCAACCAATAATTCAGTCTGAACGTAAGCCTTTATCATGACTGGTGTCTTGTAAGTGTACCCGTATGTATGCGTATGGCCCTTGGCGCTTGATGATGTAGAGGTATTAATTCATAAACGTAAGATGCTCCAAAAATAGATTACATGTGATCTGTAACGGATAATTATGTGTTACAAATGGATGGATGCATTTGCAGGCTAAAAGTCGAAGAAATTGGTCCTTAATAATATGGAAATTGATACTGTGTTTTATTTTAATTTTTAATATTGTTTTTTACTTAATAGTCAAAGAAATAACTACTAATGTTTTGAATTTTTTCTTAAATGTTTAAACATATTTAAAAAAATATTTAAAATAAAAAGAAATATATATATAATTTACACGGGAGACACCGAGGTGGGCAAAAGGGCCTTGTTTGTTTTCAAGATCAAAATCTAAAACTTTGAAAACTTTAAAAACCTTCCATCTCATTATTACAATTTTTTCAAATCTCCATACAAAATAAGATAGTACACTACCCCAATAGTATATCATGGGCAATTATATCCTACTAACCATTCATGCAACCATTGTAGCTTGTTGGTGTACCACACTAATTTCACTGTTTCTAATGGTTTTTTTTTTTAATGTTTTATACTTAAGTATATTGCTGAAATATTAATGATACAAGCTTACACTGGTCCAATTGGTTTTGATCAAGATAAACTAAATGATGGAAAATTATTTGTATAATTTTAAGGTGTATAAATCTTACACAATTCATTTGAAAAAGTGGGACATACATAAAAAATATATTTTTTTAATGACGCATTCCAGTTTTTCTCATAAATAGTGTTCGAAACTTGTACGTCTTAAAATTATATTTAGTATTACTCAAAAAATTATTATAAGACTAGAGTTAAGTTTTTTTTCAAAGGTAAATATAGAACTATTTTGATCAATTTGTTGCTATGTTTTGAAGTAAATGACTCGTGTTACGTTGTGTTTTACATACTTTTATGTCAAGCTCCAACAATTTAGGTCTTCGGAAACAGGCATGCAAAAGATGAAGATAAATGCCACTTGGAGAGGACGGCCTTAGGGCCGGGTAACTTCTGATGCCAAAGTCGGTAAATATTCTTGAAAGTTTTCAAATAATTAAAGGAGTCTAGGGATCATAGAGACATCTTTGTATTTGGAGCTAGCTATTTATACCGTGGAAGAGGGGCTGTAAATCGTCTTTATCTTCACAAAGTTCGTGCCTTCCTTTCCGTTTCTTCTGTCAGATCTTCTTTAATGTAGTGTGGCTCTACGTCTGTTTGAGAAATGTGGTGTGTAACTTAACAGGAGTGCCATTAATGCGGCATAGTTCCCTGCCTTCGCGTCTAGTCCCTATGAGCCGTAGATGGTCCGATGTCAATTGGATCAATTTCCTTTCTTATATTAATTGAATAGAATAAATTTCAAAAAAATAAATTGCGCAAATGTAGACCGTGCAATTTTAGACTTGTGTTTCACATTATTTTAAAATTAATGATAAAAAAATTATTTTTTATTTAAAAATTACTTATTTTACCCTTTTAATAAGTTGTCTTCTATTTCTTTTAATAAACTCTACTAATAATATAAATCACTGCTGATCTCCTTCTATTGAAAGAATATACCTATAATTATATTATAACTATCTGATAACCTTTCTTTTAATAAACCCTACTAAAATGTTAAACTTTTCTTGATTTGATATTTTTCATTTTATATAATTTTCTTTAAAGTTATAAAATAATTATACATTTATCATGACAGAAAAACTCCTTCTAGAAGACCTCGACCTTGCTCGGATGCCAAGCAATAGCATCAAACACGTCAAGGTGCAGTATTTTTCTCGTGTAAAGTTAGATATAGTTATAAGATATACAAATTCAGCACATCTTTTGAAAATAAAAAATGAAGTTTATTATTAAAATATTGTTTTTATATTAATTTCAGATTTATCCAATTTCTCAAAGAGAATGTACTAAACTTACCTAAGACTCCAAATAATCATCTCTCATTTTTCTCTTGATAAATTTGGTTATCAGGTAATCGTGGGAAGTGGGTTAGGTTAATTAGATGCTGGAATTTGAGTCAGTAATGCACATTTTGACATCTTTTAGTTGGTCACTTTATGAGGCAGAGGATGCTAACTATATAATGCAGAGATCCCATTCAGACAACTTGTCTTAAAATAATGATCTCCTATTCACTTTTAAAATATAATGACTAGAATACCTTAATGACTAAAATATAATGATCTCCAATAAGATTTATTAAGAGAGTGATGTAGGCACGTTATTGCTTCTACATTAATAGAAATAACATGATCTTTACTGTATTTATCAATTATATTATATATCAAATGAAATTGAACATACATTGCCTCTCTCTCTCTCCCCCTTTCTCACTCAAATCTGAGTCCAAAGAGCAAGAGAAACTTGAGATATCAAATATGAACCAAAAACAGTTGTACGAGTACTATTACATCCACAAAGAAATTATATAAAAATAATCACACAAATTGACATTATTTTACCTGACCCGTTAGATTTAATTTACAATAGAAATAATTTTATAATCTAACGAATCACATCAAATTACGTCAGTTTGTGAAAATACTTTTATGTAATCCATTTATAGCTAAAGTATTTCCTTTTTAACTATAATTGTTTTTTATCATATTCTAGTATCACATCATATAATCAGCAGATAAATAAAAAAGAATAAATAAATTTTCAATCATTTCACGCTATAATTGTTAATAAGATGAATAGCATTACTCTCCAACACAAAAATATTTGATACCAGGAGGGGCTGGGAAATACAAGAAGAAACTTGCCAACATTAAAACAAATTTTCAACTTCCATCATTCTTTATAGGGAAATGCTTCTTCCACTGATGGCGGTCACTGATGGTGGCCACCAATTGAATTTATTTATTTATATTAATTAGCAGTTAAGTAAATATATTTAAATGAATTTATAACTTTTATTTTTTTTATAAAAAAAAATTAATGAGTTTAAAAAAATATTTGAAAATAAAAATAAGAAAAACATAAAACTTTTTGCCTATTCGGTGGCCTCCGTTTGTGGGAGTAGCACCACCCTTCTTTATGGAAAATGATAGAATTACCACCCTCCTACTACTCATTTACTATTATTTTTTTATTTGATTTTTTTATTAATATTTTATTTTACTTAATGATTAAGGAAGTGATTATTAATAAAATTATATATTTTTTTAATTTTTTATTAATGATTAAGGATGTTAAAAAAATAGTTAAAAAAAAGGATAAAAAAATAAAAAATTTCAAATATGATATAAGTAGTAAAGGAATAGTGAAATGGTGGTAAGTGTATCATTACCCCTTCTTTATATCCGTTCTCAGGCTACTAAGAATCTGCAATTCTCACATTATACAACCGTATCATACTATCCAAAAAGTAGAGTTTCATTGTAGGCTTTGGGTTGTTGAAGATCCCATCAATCACAGGCCACCATGCAAACTAGGCCATCCACAGTCTGTCTTGAAACGAAGAGGGAAATCTCAGTCATGTTCGTTGAACTCAACCCCAAAATTAACCTCATCCACCAGCCATTATTCATCATACTATTATAGAAGCTCTCTCATATTCTAGGCATATACCCATTAGCTAAGAAAGAGAAATTGCCATTTTAATCAGTGTTTCTGATCTCATACCTACAAGCAAAGAACTTGACTAGCAGAAGCACACATGCAATCCAATAGTGATAGAGGTAATATGATATTGTTATACTATCATTCTAATTTTCTTCAGCTCCCTAAAGCCTCTTACGTTCCAGGGTTCTGAAAGCGACAGTAGACTATCAGGTCGATCTGTCTTGTTATTGGACCCGCTCCCGCTCGTTGACATCATAGGAAAGGGTAATTTTGGGTTAGGCTAGCATTGACCACACTTCGTCGTTGCGGGAGTTGGGATAAGTTATTGGGGTAGGCATGAAGTTGATCTGGCTCTCCACTGTGGGAGGGATAAGGCAACCTTTTAGGCCTATCTTTCCATGTAGTATCCCGCAGGGAGGTAAATTGTTCACGCAGTCTTGTTACTGAACCCACTCCTGCCGGTTGACGCTCACAAGGAAGGTAACTGCTTTTTCCTTCGGGTAGCTGAGGACTAACACGCACTCCACCGCAAGAAGGATAAGGCAACCTTTAGGCCTACATTTCCCTTTGTTGCCCTGCAGGGAGGTAATTCAGACAGTGATGTGGCTGATCCACTCCTTTGCCGTTATGAGGGTCAAGGTAAGTTATTCGGGCCACCTCGGGACTGGTCCTGCTCTCCTGGACGAGGAGGCTGAGCCGCCTGCTCGCCTATCATCCTTCGTGAGGAGGTAAGTTGTTCGGGCAGTTTGTTCTGGACCTGCTTCTGCCCGTTGACATCATAAGAAATGGTAAATTTGGGACAAGTTGGTGTTGATCCCACACTTCGTCGGTTGGGGTAGGTCATTTGGGTAGCCGCGAGGCTAATCCCACTCTCTACTTCGGGAGGGATAAGGTAACATTTTAGGCCAACATTTCCCTGTGGTACCCCGTAGGGAGGTAAGTTGCTTGGGCAGTCTGTTACTGAACCCGCTCTCACCCGTTGATGCTTATGAGAGGTAAGCCTTTATCTTCAGGTTGTCAAGGGCCAACCTGTACTCCTCTACGAGAGGGATAAGGTAACCTTTTAAGCCTACCTTTCCCTTTTTATCTCGTGGGGAAGTAAATTGTTGATGGAGTTCTCGTTTTGCACGGTTAACTTTGTTGACGAAGATTCTGGATTCGTTTGGAGCAAGTTTGCGCCTGACGAGTTGTGTTATGTCCCTGAAATTAGCTATTGAAACAAGAGGAATTTTTCTATTAGGGCCCGCAGCTGGTGCATGAGTACATACAAGATTATAACAATAAATCGGCTTAGCAATAACATCTCCATAGATGCTCGACCTTCCATGGGTGAGGCAACTCGTTTCCTTAGGAGTCTCTAAGGGCGGTAGGAGCCCAAACGATTTGTGGCGATGACCACGTAGGGGCCCTCCCACCGAGGGCCCAGATTTCCCTCATCTCACTTTCTAGTTCCTAATTATTTGAGTACAAGATCTCCGACTCTGAATGTTCTCGGCCGCACACTCTTGTTAAAGTATCTCTCGATCCTTCTTTCGTTGGTTGCGTCCTTCTCTCGGCTTCCAATTAGACTTCTTCTAGCAGGTCTACCTGTTCTTCCAGCCGTCTATCATTAGACTTTTGCTCGAAGTGCCGAACCCTATATGTGGGGATTCCGATCTCCACTGCAACATTGCGTCGTGACCGTACGTGAGGGTGAATGGGGTTTCCTTGGTCGCCATTTTCAACATGACTCGATAAGCCCACAACACGGCAGGGAGCTCTTCTGCCCATGCTCTATTTCTATCATTGAGTCACTTATTGAGTATTCCCATCAGCGTCTTGTTGGTCTCTTCGACTTGCCTATTGGACTGAGGATGTCTCAGGGACAAGTATCGGAACTCGACCCCTAATTCTCGGCACCAATTTCGGTAATGGTCAAAATCGAACTGTCTTCCATTATCCGAGATGATGGTACGTGGAATGGCAAATCTGCAAACCACTGACTTCCATAGGAACCATGTGATAGCTCGCCGTGATAGTAACTAGGCCTCAGCTTCGACCCACTTGATGAAGTAGTCTACAATTACCACCACAAATCTGACTCCTCCTTTGCCCGGGGGGAGTGGTCCGACCAAGTCGATTCCCCACTGGGTGAAAGGTCAAGGCGACGTGATTGACGTCAACTGCTCCAGTTGACAATGGGGCATCCTAACGTACTCCTGGCACTTCCGATACTTCTGCAAATAGTCCTTAGCATCTCGTAAGGCCTGAGGCTAGTAGTAGCCCGCTCTCATTGTCTTTCTGGCTGATGCTTGTTCCCCCGAGTGATTCACGCAAATTCCTTCATGTATTTCTACTAACACGTACTACGCTTCTTCTAGGGAGATACACCTTAAAAGAGGCGCCGAGTGACCCTGCCTATATAGGACTCCCTTAATCATAGTGTAGCGTACCTATCTATTTCTAATCTTCCTCGCCTCTTGCCGGTCCTCGAGCACCTCGTTGGTTTCCAAGTACCTAATTATGTTCTCCGCCCAATCTGGGGCTCCAGGCTATATTTCCATTACTTCGATTCCCACAGCAGGTACTTCCATCGTTCAGGTCACTATATTTTCTGGCAGGGGAGAATCCTCCTATCCAAACGCCACACACGCCAACTTGTCCACTTTATGTTTTTCTGTCCTCGATATCTGATAAACTCAAAAGCATTTGAAGTAGGGGCATTCAGCTTCTATTAATGTCAGATATTTCTTCAATTTCTCGCTCTTCACAGCAAACTCCCCTCGTACTTAATTCACCACTACTTGAGAATTAGCCCATACTTCGATCTCGGTGGCACTTAAATCTCTGGCCACTTGTAATCCCGAAAGCAGCGCTTTGTACTCTGCCTATTATTCGTCGTTTTGAACGCCAACTTAATGGCGTAATTGTGATCTTCTCCCTCGGATGCCACGATATGCACTCCCACTCCCACTCCAGCTGGGCAAGACGGGACGCGCATCATCGTTCTCTGCTGGGAAGCCAATGAATTCAACAACAAAATCCTCTAACACTTGCCCCTTTATGGTGTTTCATGGTGCGTAGTCAATGTCGAGCTTGCTCAACTCTACTGCTCAATTCATAAGCCGACCTGAGGTATCCGGTCGTTGCAATACTTTCTTTAGAGGGGTCTCCATGAGGACCCATACTGGGTGAGCCTAAAAGTACGGGCGCAATTTGCGCTTAGTCACTACTAATGCAAAGGCTAATTGCTCTATGCGGGGGTACCTGGCCTCGACCCCCAGATACGCTCGGCTGGTGTAGTAAATAAACTTTTGGGCTCCCTCTTCTTTGCACACCAACGTTGAGGAAGCTGCCTGAGGGGAGACCGCTAATTACAAGTCAATGTTTCTCAGCACCGGGTTTGGCTGATGAGCGGCGGGCTCGTGAGGTTTCTCTTAAGGGTTTCGAAAGCTTGGTTGCACTCGCCATCCCATGCATTCGCTTTCCGCAAGACTCTGAAGAAGGGTAAGCAATTGTCAGTTGATCTCGAGACAAGCCTGTTGAGGGCAGATATTCGCCCAGCTAGCCTTTGTACTTCATTTATACTTCAAAGTGGAGCCATGCTGAGGATGCCCTTAACCTTTTTGGGGTTGGCCTCGATATCCCATTCGAACACCATTAACCCTAAAAACTTCCCCAAACCGATACCAAAAGCGCATTCAACTACATTTGATATTGTCGCAGTATCGCAAAAGCCTCCCTCAAGTCGCCCAAGTGCTGCTCTAAGGTTCTACTTTCGACCAACAATCCTTCACGTAGACCTCCATATTTCTTCCTATCTGGCCTTTGAACATACGGTTGACCAGTTGCTGGTAGGTGGCCCCCTCATTCTTAAGCCCGAAGGGCATCGCCGTATTACAATACAAGCCTCGGTCAATGATGAATGAAGCTTTCTCTTCGTCCTCTAGATTCATATAGATTTGATTATACCTAGAATAGGCATCCATGAAGCTGAGCATGCGATGGCCCGTCGTTGAGTTGACAATGAGGTGATGCAAGGAAGCGAGAAGCTATCTTTCAGGTAGGCTTTGTTGAGGCCAATGAAGTCGACACACATTCTCCATTTGCGACTTGACTTCTTTACGAGCACTACATTAGACAACCACTCTGGGTAGTAGCTTCCCAAATGAATCCCGCACTCAGTAGTCGGTCCACCTCCTCGGCTATGGCAGCGTTCTTCTCTGCACTGATACTTCGACGCTTCAGCCTCACTCCTTTAGCTTTTGGGTCTATGCTTAGGCTGTGTTGTATAACCTCGAGCGCTATTCTAGGCATATCCCCATGACTCCACGCGAACATATCATGGTGCTCAACGAGAAGTTGCCACATGGCGCTTCAAGCTTCAGACGTCATTTCGCTGTTGATTGTCACCTTGGCTTCTGGCCGATCGGGATGAAGAGTAACGAGCTCCAGTGGTCCGATTGGCTCCTCCTTCCAGAGTTCCTACTCATCTCAGACCTCGCTTACGACCTTTGCGTGACCTGGACCTGGTGGTAAGGCTTTGGCATCCTCTATTGGATGTTTCACTTCACCAACACGTGTATGGCTTCCTTCTATTGCGTCCACTTCACTCCCCTGTACTTGGTTCTCTATCGGGCTTACTCCCATGCCTCTGGTAGTCCCGATAAGTTTCTGAGTTGCCTGGAACAAGCTATCTCAAAAGCGCAAAGTACACGCAAGATCTATAATGATCCCATAGACGGCGCCACTGTTAACGTCATGTTTTGCACACCTTTGGGCCAGGTTCTGAAAACTCAGGTTTTCAGAAATAGGCTTGCAAAAGATGAAGAGAAGTGCCACTTGGAGAGGGTGGCCTTGGGGCCGAGGAACCTCCAATGCCGAAGTCAGTAAATATTATTGGAAGTTTGCAAATAAGTAAAAGAATCTAGAGATCAGAGAGACATTTTTGTACCTTAAGCTGGCTATTTATACCGTGGAAGAGGGGGTGCAGATTGTCTTTATCTCCACAAAGTCCGTGACTTCCTTTTCGTTTCTTCTGTCAAACATTCTTTAATGCGGCGTGGTTCTGCATCGGCTTCATAAATGTGGCATGTAACTTAGCAACGGTGTTATTAATGAGGCATGGTTCCCTGACTTCGCATCTAGTCCCCATGAGTCGTAGATGGTCTGATGTCAATTGGATCGATGGCCTTCCGTATTTCTCGTTACGCTCTGCGCAAGTCTCTGAGTTATGAAAGCGACCATAGACTGTCAAGTCGATTTGTCTTGTCAACTATTCGGCACCCATTCTTGACAGACGTTCCGTCCACTAAGCAGAATGGGGGCCCTTGGAACTGACATTGGGCCTAGACCCAATGGACTTTAGGCAATAGGGAAAATCCCTTACAACTCGTATACTCGTTTTGAAATGGAAAATATGGTTGTAATTGCTGCAGCATCATTCACATGCTCTAAGAGCTGAGAGTAAAAAATATACGTTATTTGATTTGTTGACCGACAGCCATATATACGAAATTCTCCATTTCTCAATGTGCCATGCATGCATGCATGCTGGATATATAAGTTTAAAGGAGCGCCTAGATCTAGAGTTTCATAATTATAATTAATTGGGTTTAACGATGCATGCATGAGACTGCAACATCTTCCTCCAAACACAACTGGAGCTCATAGAAAATTGCAACTCCCCTAATTAATTAACTCGTCTTGGTATTTCCACCTTCCACTTTCACTTTCTTCTGCTTTCTACCTTGATTCGAGTGTGCATTCCTCGAATCCAACCCGTTTTTCCTTTTTCTAACACCGAAAGCTCGCTGATCTCATGATCATATATTAATTCCTTTAATGTATGTGATTTAAGTACTGATCGAGGACCTTGTAAGAGTAGTCTAATGTAAATATTCCCTTAAACTCTACATAATTGTTCCTCTCCAACAAGTATATGCTTTTATGTAAGGAAAGCAATAATAATAATAACAACAATAACCATAACAATAATAAAAGAAAAACACTACTCCTATATATCGAATTTATCTATCGAATTTTTTACCAAATTTTATTTTATTTTTTTTAATTTTTCTTTTTACTTAATGGTTAAATAAGTATTTTTTAATAAGTTTGTAAATTTTTTTAAAATATTAAAAAATGATTTTAAAAAAATTTGAAGAAAAAGGTTTTTTTTTTTTTAAATGCACTGTTCATACCTATTCGGTACCTATTTTTCGGTGTGAGCACCACTCATGATAGAAGGACTCTTTCTACCTAAATTTTTAACTAATTCCCAACACTACTAGCATTATTATTATTATTATTATTATTTTTAAAAAATGATATTTTCTGACTTCAAACTATCACGCTTTTATGGGTGACGCTACTATATCGCCGACTGGTTACCGTTGGGCGGGTCGTACAGTTTTTTTTGTTTTATATTTTTTTAATATATTTAAATAATTTTAAAAAAAATATCAATATATTTAAAATTATTTTTTTAATCACTAAATAAAAAATAAAAAAATAAAAAATTTTTGACCAGCAATCAAATATAGCGGTCAATTGGAGAGGGCACACAAGCATTTTCCTTTATGAATCTCGAAGCATCAAAATTTCAAAATGCACATACTCAGTTTGAAATGTGGAAACAATGAGCATTTAATTGCCACGTGACTTCTTTTCAACACACGAATAAAGAATACATATTTTTTTCTTTTGAATTTATTGTACTTAATAATAATAAGAAACATCGACCTTTATATAGTTGTATTCTTTTTATAGAGAAAAGTTAATCCATGCTTATAAATGTAAAGTTGAGACGACGCTCTCACGCACCTCATTCGCTCAGGTCATAAAAAAAAAAACACAGCAGGAAAGCCGAAAAACACACTCCCAAAACTCACGAAACCTCCCGCTCACAGAATGATTGAAGAGAGACAAGGCGGCGCACCCCACGGCGTCTTACTGGCCGTGGTGGTGGCCCTCGTGCTTGTGGTGCCGTCCCTCGTCGGTGACCAAGGTGAGGCCATCACCGCTGCCATCGCCGAGCTGCTGAGCCCTGTGGGACTTCTGCTCCTCCCCATCGTCCTCCTCCTCACCATCCAGTTCCTCTCTTCCGAGCGTGGCTCCTTCATCTCTAGCATCTTCTCGACAGGCGAGCCCGACACCATCCACAGGGTTAGCGGTTCGCCGGTGGGAGTCGCAATCGTTCTGATCATTATTTTGTTCCTCCTCTACAATCGCGTATCGATCTTCGGCGGTGGCGATGATTCCGGTGAATAGCAACACTTATGGTTGTGTGGATCTGGGTTTTTTCTAAGCTTATTTGATCTCTCTCCTTGTTTTTTGGTTTTTGACTTCTGCTATCTGTACATCGGTGGTATTGGTACGGTACTTTACGGACGTAGAGTTTTCATGGTCGACGGTGTTCTGGTCATTGACTATACTGGAGTTTGAGAGCTTTGATTTGTAATTCTGTAATTACCTTTAATGCACCTGTTTAAATGCAGTATTGTTTATAATTTTAATATAATTATGATGAGTTGGAGGACATTATCGCCTTTTCGAAGAGCTATACGAAAGTTAATTGGTGCAGGGCTGAATGTGAAATGACATCTGAGGGTCAGCGGTCGGGGCCTGGTGGCGCGGGTGTCTCTGGTGGCTATGTCTCCCTCTTGTCCCCTTCTCTCTCATTACTTTTTGTCGTTTGTTGGGGTTCTTTTTGTGGCTTTTCTTGACTCTCTGTTCAGCATGCGATATTCTTTGAGAAATGTCATGGAAAATGCCAACCGCTGTCCTATTCCAGTTTGGAGTTTTGGGCAGTCTGAAATTAAATAAAATATTATTTTTTAATATTATTATTTTAAAATTTTTTAAAAAATTAAATTATTTATTATATTTTATATTAAATTTAAAAAAATTATAATAATAAGATAAAATAAAATCATTTTGTATCCCAACGAAACTTAATTTTGCCCTCATGTATTTTAGTTCTTTTATTTTTTTCTTAATTATTAATAAAGTGACTACTAGTATTTATAAATAAAAAAAAAAGTGACTATCAGCAAATTTATAATTTTTTTTAATGTTTAAAGATATTTAAAAAATATTTAAAAGAAAAAAAAATTTATAAATGCACTAGTAAAATAATTATAGATTTATCATTACAGAAAACTCCTTCAAGAAGACTTCATTCGGATGCCAAGCAGTAGCATCAAACACGTCAAGGGGCAGTTTTTTTGTAGAGTAAAGTTAGATATAGTTATAGGATATATAGTTATAGGATGTGCAAATTTAGTGCATCTTTTGAAAAAAAGAACAAAATTTATTATTAAAAAATTATTTTTATGTTAATTACATATTTATCCATTTTCTCAAAGAGAATTACATACTAAGATTGAAAATAATCATCTCTCATTTTTCTCTTGATAAACTTGGTTATCAGGTAATCGGGGGAAGTGGGTTAGGTTAATTAGATGCTGGAATTTGAGTCAGTAATGCCAACTTTGACATCTTTTAGTTGGTCACTTTATGAGGCAGAGGATGCTAACTATATTTTGCAGAGATCCCATTCAGACAACTTGTCTTAAAATATCATCTCCCATTCACTTTTAAAATATGATGACTAGAATACCTTAATGACTAAAATATAATGATCTCCAATAAGATTTATTAAGAGAGTGATGGAGCCACGTTCTTGCTAAGAGCATTCCCAATGGTTTTTGTAACTTATCCTTTAAAATACATCATCAAAACTTAATTTTTCTATTTTACATACTGACTTTTACAATATACCATACATCAATTTATCTATTTTTTCTTTATATTATATTATCTAATAGTTTGTTGGAAAATAAGTACAAGGAAAAAGAAATTATTGTGAAAGATAAAGTACATGAAAAGAAAATGCATAAATAAAATATTTTTACATTTGTGAACAGTTCATGCTAAATGTAGCTGAACGCTGTAGTGAAATGTAAAATAGAATTGAAAATAGATGATCCGTTGGAGGCACTTTTGAGCTACTTTTCTGCAAATTTTATATAAAAATGAGTTTTACAAAACTCATTAGGAGTGCTCTAGACATAACATGATCTTTACTGTATTTATCAATTATTATATATCAAATGAAATTGAACATACATTGCCTCTCTCTCTCCCTCTCTCACTCAAATCTACGTCCAAAGAGCAAGAGAAACTTAAGATATCAAATATGCACCATAAACCATTGTACGAGTACTGCTACATTTACAAAGGAATTACACAAAACAATCTCACAATCTGACATTATTTCATCTGATCCATTAGATCTACTTTACAATAAAAGTAATTTTATAATCTGACGAATCACGTCAAGTCACGTCAGTTTATGTGATTATTTTTGTATAATCCATTGGTGGCTAGAATATTTCTCTTTTAACTATATTCTTTTATCATATTCTAGTGTCACATCATATATAATCAGCAGATATATAAAAAAGAATAACTAATTTTTCAATCATATCATGCTATAATTGTTAATAAGATGAATAGCATTACTCTCCAACAAAAAATATTTGATACCATGAGGGGCTGGGAAATACTAGAAGAAACTTGCCAACATTAAAACAAATTTTCAACTTCCATCATTCTTAGATTCGTTCCCAGGCTACTAAGAATCTGCAATTCTCACATTATACAACCGCATCATACTACCCAAAAAGCACAGTTTCAGTGCACGCTTAGTGATGTTGAAGATCCCATCAATCACAGACCACCATGCAAACTAGGCCATCGACAGTCTGTCTTGAAATGAAGAGGGAAATCTCAGTCACGTCCGTTGAACTCAACCCCAAAATTAACCTCATCCACCAGCCATTATTCATCATACTATTATAGAAGCCTCTCATATTCTAGGCATATACCCTGACTAGCTGAGAAAGAGAAATTGCAATTTCAATCGGTGTTTCTGATCTCATACCTACAAGCAAAGAAATTGACTAGCAGAGGCACACAGGCAATCCAATATTTATAGAGGTAATATGATCTTGTTACACTATCATTCTAATTTTCTTCAGCTCCCTAAAACCTCTTACGTTTCAGGATTCATAAGATAACCATGTTGAGGAAATGTCACCAGAATTTAACTCAACTGAGATATGCATAACTAACACCATATAAAGAATAATCACCAAAATTTACCTCAACCAAGATATGCATAAATAACACCATATAAAAAATAGTAACCAAGGAAAACAACAGTAATATATAGCTATTGGCCATCTAGCAAAGAGAGCACTTCAGTTTACCTTCATGATAATCCTAAGTTATGTAGCTTATCGCAGTGAGGAGTTGGCAGATTCTTATTCCATTGACGCCTCTGGAGCTCTATGTGACAGTAGCGCCAAAGCATATTTTTGTAATCCTTGATCACACTGTCCTCGATGTTGGCTCGAGCCTGACTTGCAAGAGGATAATTCTTCTCAAATGCCGATGATTTAACATAAAACTCCACTCCATAATTCTCAGTCATCTTAGGAATTTGGTAGGAGTGATTCTTATGCAAAGAATAGTCGGGCTCAGAGAAGGGCAGATAAGCCAGCAAGAAAATTATCAGAAACGGTAATAATTGAAGAAGTATTATTAAATTAGGTCCTCTATGAAAATCCTCCCTCTGATGATTGTTCATCCCTCTGGTCCTATAAACACGGCCTGCTCGAAACATGTCTCCTTGACCAAAAAAGGCCCTGAATATCTCATCAGCATCAATATCATCATCAAATAAGTCATGCCCTGTTCTCCTCCTCCGCCTAACATTGTACTGTTGGTTGTGCTCAAATTCCTCCACCAAACCTGTTTGATCATAGTGTCTCCTGGAATCATCATCACTTAAACACTTGAAGGCCTTGCTTACTTTCTTAAATGCCTCTTCTGAACCTGGAGCCTTATTCTTATCAGGATGAACTTTCAGCGACAATTTTCTATATGCCCTCCTTATCTCCTCAACTGAACAATTCTTTTCAACTCCAAGAATGTCATAATAATCCTTATTCCTCTTAATCTGCATGACCAATTGGACGTGTTCTTCAGTGCAATTACGCTCGCCATTTAATCCACCACCAGACTTTGCTGGACCAGGTTCATTCTTACTCCCACTGACAAATTCTCCGTTAATTGAAGAAACAGAAGACTTCGAATCGAGTTTCTCACAGGCAGCCACAAGTTCATCTGCTTGCAAATTATGGTCTAGGCGTTGGGCAATTTTAATAAATTTCAAGGCACGCTCTTTATTACGGGAGGCAATCGCTTCTTCAGCAATGTGAACACATCTCAACGCTTCATCCTTATTACCATCCATTATCAAATATTAACTTCAAAACTAACAAACTGAGTCCACCAAAATCGCCAAAAATGAATCCCAAAACTTCCCAACACCAAAATTCACAATCCCAATTCCCAAGAAAATGAATCTCAAAATCGGTAATTCCAGTTCAACAAATCCAATTAACAGAAATCCAACTCAAAAAATTCCAAGCAACAAAATTGATAACCCAAAAAATAGAAAAATACAATTCCCACTCCCAAAACTCACAATCCC
This sequence comes from Pterocarya stenoptera, assembly GCA_003123785.1. NCBI lineage: Eukaryota > Viridiplantae > Streptophyta > Magnoliopsida > Fagales > Juglandaceae > Pterocarya > Pterocarya stenoptera. The sequence continues at coordinate 17,752 of QEOT01001784.1, forward strand.
GAGATCAGGATTCCAATCAAGTGAATCTCAAGATTTTAGAGCTCTCAACAGAAACAAGTTTTAGGTTTTTTGAAATCCTAGGCCTTGATTTAGCAGATCACCAAGTAGATATAAGGAAATGTAAGAATAGAGTTAATATACCGAGTCTGAGAGAATGAACAGTACCGGAGAGATGGTATAGACTTGCTTGGGACAGGGATCGAAACCTGAGGGTCAGCGCCAAGGCCTTCTACGCCGACGCAATGTTTGTTCGTGACTTTGGGCATCGGCTTTCCAAACATGAACAAAAACGTAGTGTGTTTTCATCCGCCAAGATCTCTATTCTTTTCCCCGAATAATAGTAAAAAAAATTTATTATTAAAAATTTATTTATTTTTTATATAATTCTGTATTTATTCGTTTATAAAAAAATAATATACAGCATATATTCACAATTGTAATTATCATTTTTCTCTCTCTTCCTCGTACCCAAATCCCGAAAGCAAATTTGTTATTATAAATTTGTTACCGGTTACGTTTACATCTCATTTTTTTCGTGTTAACGTGATTCGAGGGATTAAATATAAATAAAGTTGATTTCAAATGAGTAGTAATTGGTTAAATTCATTTATTTAATTTTCACTCAAATACGAGTTGACCTCAGGCTTTTACCAATACGTTATAATTTATGTTATACAAGCAAGTTTAAGCTTTATTCATAAAGTTCATTTTTAACAAAATAGATTTTTACAGTCTTATGATTTTATATGTAAACAAGGCAAATTATTTATATAATTTTAAAGTGTCTAAATTCTGCACACTATCCTTAAAAAAAAAGCCCGCTGCAATTTACTGTTAGGCCAAAATCACATTTTTATTTTTATTTTTTTTATTCATATTTTTTTATCATAAAAAATACAAAAAAAATATCAATACACTAATAGTCACTTCTTTAATTATAAAGTAATGAAAAAAAATTAAGAAAATTAAAATACATGAGATGTCAAAATGAGGGACAAATTGAGTGGACAAAGTAACATATTATTCTAAAAAAAAAAAAAAATTGGTATATTTGAGATTCACCTTAAAGAATCTATTTTTTAATGGTGAACTCCAGTTTTCTTCAAAACAAAATACACGAGACTTGTCCATCATTCAATTATATTTAAAGCATTAAACCTTTAACAAATATTTTTTTTATACAATTTATATATAAATATGTTACTGATCATATTCAAATAGCTTAAGCACTTTATATGCTAGTAAAACAAAAGTAAGATGCATGATATTAGGAATAAATTTTTCTATATGCTTATAAATAATTAAAAATAATACGATAAAATATAATAAGTACGAAATTATTGGAATTTAGAAAAACTTGTATATGAATTGTTTTATACTTGGTATCATTGAATAATTGATCAAAATTTACGTTAAAATATAATTTAAATAATTAAATCTAACATTTTTTGTTTAGCTTTCGAAACAAGTTTTTTTTTATGAAACTCATTTTGATTACGTTGTTCAGTTGGGAAAACCGATAGTCCTGGATACAAGGACAGAGTCCCCACCTCGAGGGAAAGTAAAAGATTACAAGCTGCTTGGATTATTCCTTTTTTTCTTTTTCTTTTATTACTGTAGATGTGCATTATTCTAAAAATACTCTTGGTATATTAGATGTTGAGTTGAGATGAATTGAGTTATTAATGAAAATAATGAATTAAAATGATAGAATGAGGTTTGTAAAATTCACCTAAAATGAGTTCAGATGTATTTAAATATTAACATGAGTTTAAATGAATTTATTAGAAATTAAAAAAGATAATAAATCCTGTAAAAAAGTATCGAGTTGAAAAAAATTATGAGTTAACGTGTAAAGAAATTTTGAATTGAGATAAATTTGATAATTTAAAAATTAAATATTTAAATGTTAAAACTCAAATTCAAATTCAACTAAAGTTCAATTGAAGTTACAAACGAAACCTTAAAATAAGGTCATTAATATACACACTATATCATATTCTAAAAAAGCCCCAAGATTCAGTGAAATCTTTTTAAAAAAGAACAATTTAATTGTAAACGATTTACTAACCACATCCATTCTGATCAAAAAATAAATTTTAGTAAAAATCATATTAATTTAAATTTAAAATATAAAAACAACAATATAAATAAACTTTTACATAACAAAACTTCTTTTAAGAAATAATCGAATGAATCAAACTTTATAACCCAACAGTTTAATGAATACAAATGAACTGAAGAGTCCATTTTCGAAAGTACAATTTTTAAACTCGAATTGGGTGGGGTGCGCCAGGCCCGTGCAATAGTGCAGCGCATGGTTGACGCTTGAGGGCCCCAGTAGCAAGCTACTGTTATGAGCCTTCCCCCTTGAAAAGTTAATTTAATATCGTGTGGCCCATTGGACCACGTATCAGATATTAAACTGATAAGAACAGATACTACACTTGATCTTAGCCAAAAGGCCGAGAAAGGTATGCTTGTTCTCGTTGCTTGCTTCTCCTTTTATAGATCGCCTCTGGCTTCTTACTCTCTCACTTAATCCATGTGGGATTAACAAAAACTGGAGATTTATCGTAAAACGCTTAAGTGGGCAAGTCATTCATGGGGTCTGCGTCTGCATTTGTGGCGTTCTAGGTTTCCCGTCAAATAATGCTAATTCTTTTCTGATCGAACAAACTTTTAAAGATCGTACAAAGTGTTACTTTTTCGAAGACCCACAGAATGCCCTTGTTCTACAAAAATGTTGGAATGTTCTATCTCGAAAAAGAAAGTTGAATGTGAATATTTCCATTGAAGTAGAAATGAGAAACAAATAGCCCTTATCTTTGAGCTTTATACATTGGCTTCTTGATGGGAAATTTTGTTATTAGAGGCATCAGTTTTCTTCATCAGAATCAAAAGATTGTCTTTTCCTCAAAGATTCTAATACATCTAAAGGACGATCGCATTGTGAAATGCTCCTGGCATTACAAGACTTGAGCTTAGGCACACTTAAGGATCTAAGTGGCGGTGTGGATGCTCCCTTGTTCACTTCACTTAGCACAGAACGAGCTGTGGCCATAGCTGCTGCATCTGCCATTGCTGAGGCCAGTTTTGAATCATTTTTCAGCTTATCCTGGGCATGTTTTCTGCTCGCAGCCTTAGAAACATCGGGTGACTGATAGCTACTTGGTTTTTGCATCTTGGCAACTGCCTCAGCAGCTGTAGATTTGGTCTTTGCTGCATCATACTTTTGCATGTCATAAATGAGTTCTTTTTGAAGTTGCTGATCAGCAACCAATATGTCATCAATCTCATTCTTGTAGTCCTTGAGAAGGATTCTGAGGCATTCCATGAGAGAGCCCACCAGGGGGCTGTTCTTGCTTTCTAATAGACGTTTCAGCTCTATAAAGATGGGAATTGTATTTTGGATAAGGCCCTTTCTGACTGCTTGATTTATAGCCCTTCCTCTAGCAGCAGCTGCAGGTGCACCTCCACCATCTACGCCTTCTTCATCAATGTCTGCCGGGTCAGATGCTGCTCCACGGTTGGATGGAATTCGGATTTCTTTGCAGGCAAGAATTCCGAAAGCATCCTGCTCCCTCCATTAAAATGCAGGTTTAAAATTAAAACTTGAGTAATAAAAACTGACACCTTGATAATTAGCCAGGATCTCGTAACCAAACACCAACCCCCCTCCCCCCCCCCCCCCCCCCAAAAAAAAAAATCTACTAGAAAATTCTTCTTCTTTTTTTAAAGATAGTCAAAATGAAAGTTGCTATCTCTTATTTTTGGACAAGCAAGAAGCATTTCAGATCTACATATTCACCATTTGGAAGTTGATGGCAGTGAACCTCAATGTTAATATTTATCAAGCTTTCATGATTGAAGAGGAACTGAATCCCTTTGGTTGGCTAATTACGAACTTGTTATTAACAAACCTCTCTAAGTACTTAATGACGAAAACATCAATGTCACCAAAGACCAAGCCAAGACATCCTCCACAAATCATGACAGAGCATCCAAGGATCAAGCCATATCTGCACAACATGATATTCAGCCGAATATCAAGCCTCCATGATTCATGGAGTTGACCCACTAATGGCTCATCCTGTCCTGTTTTATTTCTGTAATTGTGTTGATTATCTTGTATATAATACTGTGACTGTAAACGTAAAGACGTGCGAGCAATAATATTAAGCTATTCAATATTTCTTTCGTACGGAAGCACATCATATATGCAGGCTTGCAGTCATCGAGGTACCATATTCCATGATAAGAACATGGATAA
>QEOT01001784.1:23875-43627 GCA_003123785.1 Pterocarya stenoptera
ACAATGTCCCCCGATTAATCCCTGGAAAAAAACCAGAAAATATTATTTCACGCTAGAAAACCCATAATGTAAGCCCACTGAAGGCATGAAAGCCCAAATTTTAGCCTCGTAAGTTCACAATCCATATAGTGAGACCAATCCATACATATGTAATAGAGATAGTCAAAAGAATCATCGCTATCAACAAAGTTACAAGAAACTGATATAAAATAGTTTTTGAATAACAAACTTGTGTTTCGGGTGGTCAATACTAGAGGCCTATTACAAGGAGTAAACAAGCTCACATTGAGGCAGTTCAACTCTAATATATTAGTGTTGGAATGCTGATAAGTGTCCAAAAGCATACGCTGTCACAACTATGTAATAGTGGCAAACCATTCATATCAAGTAACAAAAACCAACATCAATCCATCGAATGGGAAAACAGTAGACGAAGCAAAAGCAGTAAATTTACCTCTGAAAGAGCTGAAATCGCCGCTTTCCTTATGCTAACAAGAGGATCCGAGCAAGACATGCCCATGGTCTTGAGCACAATTTCATCGAGGGCACCATCTAGAAGGGCAGTCAACTTGGAAATCAGAAGAAGTGCAGCCTTCCTGACTGCTGACTTCTCATCCATACACCTTTTCCTCAAAAGATCGTTCATACCACCTTCCACCCTTTGCACACCCGCATTGCCAAACCCCATAACTTCTTTCAACACAGCCCGGCTCCTGTTGTCACCTGCCAAAAACCCAACCAGCTGCGCCAAGTTTGACAGGGCCCGAGCACGAATTCCAGCATTCACATCCGAACAACGTAGGATCACAGCCTCCATACACCTCAAACCCCATGAATCCTTCACTTCAATGTCCAAATCCACACCGAATGGATCCCTCAAAGTCATCATAAGCATCAAAATAAGGTCAACCGCCAGCAGCCTAAGGTTAGCCTTTCCTTGTGTCATCTTCACCACATACTCCACAAACCCAATTTGATCATTGAATTCCATAACCTTAACAATCTCCATTATGGATTCCACAGCTAGAGCCCGAGGCTCAGATTTCTCCGGCGCCTTCTGTGCCAAATACCTCGGAAGATTCACGACCCCTTTCTTCACTCCCTCAGGACGCTTCAAATCCATCATCTGATTCGTTATAAACCCCAAAGCAAACGTCCGTGCCTGCGTTTTTAGCCGAAGAATTAACGGTGACAATGACTTCAACACCTCGGCCGCTGTATCCGCCGGTTCCCCATGCTCCGGCCTTAAAACTTCACTCAAAATCCGCGAGCACAAATCCGTTAGTCGGTTATAAGCACCGGAATTATCACAGATCTCAACCGCCATTACTGGAACCTCGGCCACGGTTTGGACTAAAGACTTCAAACTATCCGGAAACCGGTCCAAGTGAATCAAACCCATTACCAATTCCAACCTTTCGAGCACAGGAAACAAAGCTCTAACATCGAATTCACCCTCTTCGTTATCACTCCTGTCAGTGTACGAATTTCTGGCAGTACTCCTCAATCCCTTGCCTCGCTTGCCACCACCCTTCCTCTTCCTATTAGCTGCAGCGTGGGACCCCTCGATATCGGGCGGTGGGACCTGTGTCCGACGCTTGAGAGACCGGCGGATAGAGTGAAGGAGAGATAGAAACGCCATTGGAGCAAAAAGAGTGAAAACAGGGGCATTCGGCGAGAGAAGCAGCGAGACGTAGACCTTGGAGGCCAAGAGGGACAGATGGATGGGGCCCGAGTCCATGGCTGAGGCTATCGGAGGGACGAGGTGGTTGGGAGAGAGCGATTTGGACGCAAGGTCGCCGTAGAAGCGGTCCAGGAGTTCGGAATCATTGGAATCGAGGGTCTGGTCGAGGAGGGTTTGGAGGTCTAAGAGCGTGCGTTCGGAGAGCGGTTGGGGTTGGTACTGTGGATTTGTGGGCTTGCCCAAGTACCGGATCTCTTCGAGCTCTGTGATTATCCGGGATGTCGACCCCTCCATAGATGTGGCAGTGAAGGTCTTAGTCTTTCGCTTGTCACCACGAAGATTTCATTGTATAATCTTTCTCTGCTTCATGTTTCCACACCGAAGGCTTTAAATTTTCGTCGTCCCGCCTAAAGGGATTCTTTGAATTTTAACGAGTGTTGGAAAATAAATAAAGAGAAATTTAATTTGCAGTTTTAAAAAAAAATAAATAGATGATTATTAATGTTAGCATTCATGATATACCTAAAAGAATTAGCCAAAATTAAGATTCTAGGAAATGTTGCATACTACACTTTCATCTCACTCTTATCTCTTTATGATAAATATACATTGTTCATTAGTATTGTTCATCCAGACTGGAACCCAGGTTTCAAAATCGAAGCGGAACCCGAATTGAAACCGGTTTTTAAAAACTCAGAATTCGGGTTTTGAGTTGCATCCTTTTTTATTTTATTTTTTAAATCAAAACCTACATGTTGTGAATATTTTTTTACGAAAAAATGTTGATGCAGCATTCAAATTCTATTTATTTAATTTTTTAAATTAAAGCCTACATGTTCTTTGATCATCAATAAAAAGTCACGTGGATAAGAAAGTAAAAAAAAAAGCTATAAAATGGCTGATTCATCAGACATAATATGTATTTTCCTTTTGAATTTGTGTCAATTTAGTTGCTAGAAAGGAACACAAAATCAAAAAATCAAAACATTCAAACCGTCAAAAAAAGAAAAAAAAGAGGTACCAGGTTGTAAACCCAATACTTAGACCGGGAGTATCTAGATTTTTCTATGCGGGTACCGGGTTGGAACCCATAATCAAAACCCGATTATCCAAATTCCAGACCAAGCTAGAGGATGAACAGGCCTATTGTCCATCAATTTTTAAATTTGTTTCAAAAAACAAATAATGAATGATATAATGATGATAGAAAATGTCACGTTTAAAAGTTATTATTAAGTACTCCCAAATAAGAAATGTGTGATACTTGCATTTTATCATTGGATACTTTTCAATTAAGAAATTGATGATTGTGTAAATAATTTTAATTATGTGACATATTATAATAACATGGAGTACTGCGTCACCAATATTCTAAAAGTATTTGATAATTTTCTATATTTATATAATAAGATAAAAATAGAATAAGAATATAATATACAACATTATTATAATTCATTCATCAGCATGCATCTTAGATAATGATTTGGTGTCACAACCCACGAATGAAGTGCTTGGGCCACGGGCCTTGGGCCACTTTAATTCCATTTACAATTGATTTTATTGTGATTTAGCAGTTTATTTAGACTGCAATGTAGCTAGTAGGCTTGGGCCTTTAGTTTTATTTTTTTGTATGCTTTTAGTTGTGTTAGCCTGAGTCCATGTAGAGGCCATCTTCGTTATGTAAGAGCCAAGGGCTCTAGGGTTCAGACATTCATAAAGTTAATGAAAATTCATATTTCTTTTCTCTTATATTCTTCTTCATTTCTTTTATGGAGGTGTTCCCCTCGAAGTGAGCAATTTCAGTCTATTTTTCTTTAAAGTAACTAGAGGTGTGTTACAAGTGGTATTTAGAGACTACCTTTCCTTTGCAGCTGCTTCATCAATCCATAGAATTGAAAGAAATTTTCTCATCGTTGCTCAAAATCAAGGAGCAGCTTGAACAATTACAATAACGTTTTGAAATTGTCCTGTAGACATTCAAGGATGTCAAGAACGACTTTGAAAATTTCAGTAGCAACTTCGACAAAAATTTAACCCACTTGGAACATCAACTTTATGTGTTGCAGGAGGATGAACTCGAAGAGATGATGAAAGAAAAGGAGGAATTCAGTCACGAGATTTCTTTTTCCTTTGTTCTAAAAAATTCCTCGGTTCTTCCATTTCTTCCCCTTCCAACATTTGCACTAGGCCATAATCAAGCCATAGTAAAAAATAGAGTGGAACCAACGATGGGAACCATTCTTGGCATCAATGGTAAGGATTTTGGCACCCCCGTTTTCCTATGCACCAGAAGGGAGTTTGACTCATGTGGTGTTTCTTTTTCGTGTCTCTGCTCCTCATCTCCTCAAGCAATTTTCGGACATATGAGAAAGGATTTCCCTCAGATTTATTTCTTTTCCTAGACTTTATCGAGAAACAAACACATATTTTCAAGGCCTTTAATTAATTTCTTCCTTCATGGCATGTACATCTGTTTCCTCACATTTCTTCTTCTCTAACCTTTGTCTTTGTCGATGTCACCTTAAATCCGAAAACCCAACAACTTTTATTCCACTCCTTGCTATCTTTCTCTCGTTTATTTCCTCTCTTTCCTGTGTTTTTCTTCATTTCCATTTGCTGTTAAGCGAACTTGATTGCCAAAAGATCATCAATGTGAGAGCTGCAGGTAATGTGTTTGATAAAAGGTCAAAGAAAATACCATAAGCTAAGGCACGACTCACAAGAGCTACAGAAGCGGGAATGGGATCTAGAATGGATACCCTTCGATTTTCAAGATCAAAGTGAAACAACCAACCTACATGATTTTCATGATGCATGAACCTAGCTTATAGCAACCTCGTTAGTCTCAATGACATAGCTTCCATTATCAACTCCTTATGACTCACAAGAGCTTGAAACGTTCGATGGCCATGGCAGTTCAACTCCATCTGCTACTTGGACCTGTAACGCAGGTCTAGAAGCTCATGTTCAAAGATCGCAAAAAATATTTTCACTTCCCCACGCGATCTGCAACCCATGCAAACAAATCTTCGTCCCAACAAAGATTATTTGACCCAAAATAGAATTATCTCGATGCCATGCTCATTCTCATATCTAGTCTTTCTGGAAGTACAATAATTGCTCAAAGTTAGGTTTTTGTTGGAATGGGCTTGCTAGTTGGGTCAACTATTATGTTTCTTACAATAATATGGGGAACATATGTCATAGTTGGCAAATGCGACCTTGTTGATTCAGCTACATAAGATGCAAAAAATACAAAAGGGTTTAGCCTAACTGAATCGGGCGTTAGTACTAATATCTGGACTAACTATGCTGCAATGATAATGGTTATACTTGTCATCCATTTTTAATTGTGCAAATACTACAAATTTTGGATTCAACTTCGAGGAGGCACTTGGTAGTCTTGATTGTGCTTATTGTCTCTCTCTTACTATTGGTTTCCTATTACCTTTATCAAGACCTTCAGCCTTGGATCCATAGGAGAAAAACTGATTATGTGAAGCACAAGCATGTTATATTGGGACTGTTAAGGCATTTAAGATAGCATGCACTAGGGAGATTTTTAAGGAATGATGGTGAACCTGACAGAGATGTCATTGAAAAGCTTTTTGCTGCAATTGACGCAAATGGTGATGGACATGTTTCACCGGAAGAATTGAGTGCATCAGTTGTTGGAATTCGGTTTGAGGAGATTGACTTGGATCCCTGTAGAAAAAATACTCATATGTTTGCAAGTTTTAGGAGATACAAAAATCACACATCAACTGCTTGATTTTTTGCCAACCGTACCCATTAATATTGAAGATGCTACTAGTAGTGAAAATGAAGTTGAGAGGGCTTTACAAGCTGGAATCATGGAGCATTCCATTGCTTTTCTTCCTTTGATTGAAATTCTGAGGTGGAAACAATGGGACTGTCGCACTAACTGTAGATACCACTGCATGCTATCTAGGAAGGAAGAAAGAGAGCAAATTGGTGATAGGCCTGTCAAATATCATGGGAAATGGCCATTTCAATGTGTTTATGGGATTCAGGAACCTGTTACATTTGCTATGTCTGCCCTTAATCTTGCTATGCAATCTCATGATTGGCTATCCTTTTTCATCCTTTTATATTACAAATTGCCTTTGAGGCCTAATAAGAAAGCATATTATGAGTATATTGGCTTGTGGCATATCTATGGAATTTTATTGATGAATGTCTGATTCTGGAATGTTGTTTTTCACAGTTGAGATGTGGAGTTGATAGAGAAGCTAGATTTTTCATCTGTAGTGGCCTTTCTTGGGTCTAGCCTGATTGTAGCATTACTGCAAGCTTTTAATGTGAGGGATGAAGCTACAAGGGTCATTCGCTGCTCCGCTGCTCACATTTGTGACAACACATATCTTGTATCTGAACTTCTACAAACTTGATTATGGTTTGAATATGAAAGTGTGTGTAGCTTGCCAATCTAGGCTAATGTTGTCCAACTTGTATCCATGGGCTGGTGTTTGCAATCTGAACTTTTACAATCTTGTCTCCATGAGTGTTATCCAACTTCTTGTATGGTCAATCTAGGTTGGTGTCACTTGCCACCCATCACGCTGGAAATTATGGTAGGTGGTGTTGGGTGTTTGGTGTCTTCATACTTTGGCTCACTAAAAGGATAATAATTGAGAAGTGGAAACAGACTTGAGAGAATCAGTAAAAAGACCCTTCCTTGCAGGTGCTGGGTCTTCCCTGCAAGGAAGGGTCTTTTTAATAACTAGTCATGAGCCATTTGACAAAAGAAGTAGAAACAGATTTGAGAGAATCAGTGAAGAGGCTTGGGTCTGCACATTGGGCAATGCTGAGATTACAGTAAAGCCCCAAAAAATGGGTGGAACATGCATCATTTGTGATTGTGTTTCCAAGAAGATTTTGGGGTATGCAGCAACACCCATTGATGATATTATTATTATGAAACATTAGGTACTTGGGCCAGTTAATTCCATTTACAATTGTTTTTATTGTGATTTAGCATGTTATTTGGACTACAATGTAGCTAGTGGGCTTTGACTCTTAGTTTTATTTTCTTGTTGCTTTTAATTGTGTTAGCCTGGGCCCATATAGGGGTCATCTTCATTATGTAAGAGCCAATGACTCTAGGATTCAGACATTCATAAAGTTAATGGAAATTCTTATTTCCTTTTTCTTATCTTCTTCTTCATTTATTATATGGAGGTGCTCCCCTCAAAGTGAGCAATTTCAGTCTATTTTTCTTTGAAGTAACTAAAGGTGCGTTACATTTGGTAAGTCAAAAGTAAAATACATTCATGAAGTCTTCTCTATAGCATCTCATCATCCTTTTGATTTCATTAACTATATAATCCTTTTGTGTATACCAAGAGGTCAACCATCACTCGAGGCTCGTTTGAAATCTGGAAGTGAGAGTATTTCATCTCATCTCATCATTACAATTTTTTTAAATTTTCACTCAAAATGTAATAAACAATTCAATTTTTTTAAATCATAAAACAATAATAATATTAAAAAATAAGATTCTAATAATATTTTATCCAACTTTTATCTTATCTGAACTCACTATCTAAACCGCACATTAATCTGATTGTTGTTTTATTTTACCATCAATTAACATATTGGTTCATATTAATGAAATATTGATGAAATGAGTTTTTTATTTTTTATTTTTTTCAAATCGTAACTTCATTAAAAAAGTCTGAATATTTATTACAAGAACATTTTAATTTAATTTTCCAAATCAAGCAATGTAGGGAAAACCATATAGATGGAAGAAGTTCCAACTTTTGTTTAGTCTGTTGTACTGAAGGATATGGCTTGTATTTAAGCTTTTGTGGTTTATGTTGTAACGTGAGATATTGGTTGTAGTTTCTCTTATTAAGAATGTAAAAGAGCAAGGTTATAAAAAAAAAAAAAAAACATTATAGATAAATGATACGTTTACTAGTCATAAAATAAGAAAAATATAATTTTAGAGTCATAGCCCATAGATAACTCAGCCCAATCGGTGCCACGCTGCTACTAAGACTTCTAACAAGAGTCCAACACAATTTCAATCCCATACGATTAGGCTATATTTGATTTGTGAGATCACCTCAAACTATTCATTATTAGTTATAAACTACTCATTACTTTTTATTACTATTCATTATTCTTTCATTACTATTCACAAATCATTGAAGATCACTTCAACATTCAAATATAGTCGAAGAACATGCCAAGAACTCATTGGCCATGTTGTCGTTACCCCCAACTTCGGTGAAATGATAATTTATTTCAAAGTTTAAGTTGATGTAGGGCTGTAAATGAACCAGTATACTCGATAGCCCATTCGGTACTCGCTCGGTTAAACTCGAATCGAACTCCACTCGTAAAAAAAAAAAAACTCATTCATGAAAGTAGATACCCGCTCGATTTGTAAATGACGCATACCCGACAAAATTCGACTCAACTCAGTTAAGGCTCGTTAAAGCCCACTCGTTTATGCTCAAGTCGACTCGATTAAAACTAATTCTTGTATTGATAAATATATACATATATATATGTATTAGTTAATAATATAAGCATACCACTTTTATAATTAAATATATAATATGTAATCTAATTACTTATGTCTATATAGTGAAATACTTTATAGGTATATTTTATAATTTGTATAATAATTAGTCGATAAGATTTAATAATTGCATATACTAGTATATGGAAACTATATATGAAATAGATATATGCTATCATATTAAGTGTATGTATTAATAATATATGTGGGCTAATATATTGTTATTTTAGATAAATATCAACTAGTTATATATTTTAATTATTTATAAATTTTTTAAGATTTTATAATTTAATAGAGGTATACTTGTTAGTTGTATAAATTCAATATTAGATATTTATTTTATTAATTATTAAATCTTATTAAAAAAAAACAATTCGAACTCGAACTCGAGCTCGAGCTCGGCTCGACTCGACTCGAACTCGGTTATGAGACAAGCTCGAGCTCAAGTTAAGAGTTTATCTTATCGAGTCGAGCTCGAACAAAGAATAAAAGAAAATCTCGAGCTCGGGCTCGAGCTCGAACTCGAGTATTTTGAGTCGAGCCGTGCTCAGCTCGATTACAGTCCTAAGTTGATGGAAAGTGATAGATTTAGTTACTTGTATTATATTTCAACACTCATAAAAACCTGTGGATTAGAATATGTTTTGATGACATAAGTATAGGGACAAATATCTCCTCAATTGGACTGGGCTCGAACCACCTTACGGAGGCCCACAAATGGAATACCACAGGCTCAGGGAATGAGAAATAAGGGACTGCATCGTATATCCACGTGAAGATATCAACAAAATATTCGAACCCTAATTGTGGTTTAATAATGTAACCGTCGAGGGAATCTTAGACCATCCTAAAAAGGATAGGCATCCAAGATACTCGCCCATGATATGTTTCCTTATGCACCTATCTAAGGCCTGATATTCAACACCTCCAAAATCATTGGAGGAGATCATGTGGTTATATTATTCTTATCAGTCAAGTAAGCATATATATATTTGGCATCAATTGGTGATTTAAGGTCATTCTCACAATTCTACTGATTTCATACTTCTCCATCCTAATCATTAACTTAGGTGTCGAAGGTGTTTTCAACACATTGGGCCCCTATGCTTCTTTTGGTATAGGTTGAATGCGTTCGTTGGTGATGGTACAAAACACGTCCTTAACAGTTGGTGTTGTATGTGGGATTGATTGAAAACATCAACGTTCTTCTCATATGTATAATGACTACTATGATGCATTCTCAGGCAACGTGCGATCAAGAGGCTACTTAACAAACATGGATGGGAGATTTGCAGAGATGGAGGAGCGGATGAAGAAGATGGCGTTGTAGATGGAGAATGTCCAGCGAGAGAACGAGACTTTAAAGCAAAGAAACATGTAATATGGGGAAGGTGCTGACCAAGCCAAAACAAGCGAACTGAGGCAAAGTCGCAAAGTGCTGGTGGAGTGGCTATCGATGATGAGGAGAAGAAGAGGATGTACCACAAGTTGCGCAGCCTCATGGAAAAGTACGAGGAGATAGCCGAGAAGATATGTGTGTTTTCCTCAGTCAATCAGTTGCTCAATAGCACAAATTCACCTTGCGGTGACGAGGTAATGGCAATGCTGCTCCCTCTAAAATTCAAGGTCCCGCAAATTAAGATGTACAACGAAGAATCCGATCAAGCATTTAGAGATATTTAAAGCTCACATAACACTCAACAGTTTTATCGAAGAGATTGCATGTTGAGTTTTTCCATTGACGCTCAAAGGACTCGCTAGACCCAATTCCTGACCAACTGGAGAAAAAGGCGGCCTACTGCATATCTCCTTACCAAAAAGCAACGGGATAATGAAAGTCTGAAGGCTTATCTTTCCAGATTCAACAAAGAATGCATGATGGCTGATGACCAGGATGATAACGAAAGACCGCAGTACACAGACATCATCTTCCAGCTTGGCCCTACCGTCAACAATCCAAGTAGCCAATGAATCGACCCCCTAACACACAAAGGAAAAATCAGTCATTAGATGAATGATAAATGAAGAATGACTGAATGTGAGCATTGATAAAGCTTATTGAGGAAATGAAGCTTCTAAGTTTGTCAATTGATTCATGAACAAACTCAACCCTAGAAGGTCGACCTCAAGCATCCCAATTGCCAAAGCTAGTAGGATGGGGGAGGGGAAGAAGCCCAAGGAAGGTTTACACCCTCGGAAACATCGAACCCTTGCTCTCTCAGTGGCTCCAAGTCACCTGGTGACGAAGTTGAGGGCATGGCTTTGGCCTCCGCCAAGACCGTTAGGAAAGAAACCTCTTGCCCTGAAGAGATACTAAAAGTTGAGGAGGGTATTGAGATGCCATCCTCACTCAGTCCACGGTCAATGGCTTGTCTTGGGACAAACCCCTAAGGTCAAATGGAAGAATCAGAGTTTTTCCACTGACAACGGTGGAAGGAATAGAGCAAGGGGTGTGAGAATTGTCATCAACCCCATCCCAAAGAATGCCAACAATCAGTGGAGAAGGCATCCCGAAAGTCACATCGCATGACTCGAGGCCATTGCCCAAAGGTGTGGGCACATCCTCGTCACCCTCAAAAGGCACGCCCATAATAGGTTCATGAGAACCACTTGGAATAGGTTTGACGAAGGTTGAATAAAAGGTCATTTCAATTTTCTCGTCATCCCGCCTAGAAGTCTCGACCATCCTCTAACCGCCTAGTGGGGTAGAATGCAGAACCAAGGAAGGCGATGGGTCAGAACGAAGATTAGGCAAAGCACATTCGAGACCCAGCACCATCACCAAGTCAACTTTCGCCTGTTTCAGAATGTCATCAACGTTTTTCAAGATGGGTGAGTTGATGACAACCCCCGATGATGGATGAGCCTGCTAAAATTAGCTAGAGCCACCAAATGAGAGAGGAGCCTCCTGCTCAAGCCCCGAACGACCACAGACTCTCGCCGATTCGCAAATAACCTAATCCTCCATGCTAGGTTTCTTCCCCTTCCCTTCCAGCAAAGTGCCAGAAGGCCTCTTAAGGCCACAAGATTCAAGCGACTCCCTCAGGAAGTAGTGGCTACTAATGTACGATCGATCCGGCATCATTAAGAATAGTTAATGTTGACTATAGTCAAAAGGGTGTCAGTCTAAACTTTTTCCTAGTGTTTTTTGACCCAGGAATGAACTTACTTCAAGCGAGCTTGCTCCCGATTAGAAAGATTTGGGGAAGAATCCTTGTCGTCGGGAACAACTCCCCACACAACTCGAATGAGAAACACCTGGCGGGCAGCCTCATCAACAGGATTTCCCAACAATGACTAGACACGAAAAAAAAAAAAGGAACCTTTTAAGCCAGTCATTGACACAAGAAATAAGGGAATCCAGGCGAGCCACCCGATATTTGGTAAGGGAGAAGAAGCTACATAAATAGATGTCGTGGTACCGTATCCCATACGTATAAAAAAGGCCCTAGCAGTCAAGTCAGAGTAATCCTCATTGTCGGCTCCTAAGACCAAGTGCAATACAACGCAACATGACAGAAGGATCCTCCATGAGTTAGGATGAACCTGTGAGGGAGCCCAGGCCAAATAATTCAGAACATCTTGAACAGGACAGTAAAAAAGAAGCTGCAGTCCGTTCAAGAACATGGATAGATATAGTGAGACCTTCTCAGCATATCCCTCCAAATCAACAATCTTGCGGTGAGCTCTGGGCACTTCCAAGACAGCAGAATGGGGAACTCCATAAGAATTCCTCACCGTGTCTAGGTCAGTCTGAGTGGTTGTTGTGGACCAGTGGCACCCCTCGAAATAAGGAGGACTATTATGGCTTGAAGTCCCAAATTTCCTGGAAGACCCCTCGAGATGTGTTGAGCGTGAACCCTAAGATGAGAAACGGGAAGTGTTATTGGGTGCCATTGATGATAACAAAGAAAGTAAGTAAATACATATTTGATTTTTTCTTTTTAAAAAAGGTAAAGGTGGTAAACAACAGAGTGAAGAAAAAGCTACGAATCAAGGATTGGAAGTTAAGTAGAGAGACAACGGTGATTAGATGACCCCTAGTAGGAAAGTGACAGGTATCACATGGGAGGAGATGTCGCAAGCAAATCTTGTGATCCTCA
Source organism: Pterocarya stenoptera (assembly GCA_003123785.1). Classification (NCBI taxonomy): domain Eukaryota; kingdom Viridiplantae; phylum Streptophyta; class Magnoliopsida; order Fagales; family Juglandaceae; genus Pterocarya; species Pterocarya stenoptera. Next base: position 36,219 of record QEOT01001784.1, read on the forward strand.
CCATAAATGGGTATTGTCAGCAGATGAATGGATATTGTCGAACAAAATTTATGGGGAAAAGACAAAATAAATATGGGTAACTAATACGATGCAAAACAATAAAGGAAATTCCCACCATACTTATACGATAAGAATTTATGGGATAACTGGAGGGAGAGCTTTCTCCCCAGTTGGATTGGGCCCCATCCACCTTACAGAGGCTCACGAATGGAATACCACAGGCCCATCGAATTAGAAATAAGGGGCCGCATCATATAATCATGTAAAGATATTGACAAAATATCTAAACCCTATTAATTGCAGATTAATAATGTAACTATCGAGAGAATCTTGGACTTTCCTAAAAAGGATATGCGGTTATACTATTCATATTGAACAAGTAAGCATCTATATAATTGGCATCAACTGGTGATACGAGGTAATTGCCACGATCCTACTGCTTTTACACTTCTTTCTCTTAAACACTGACTTAGGCATCAAAGGTGTTCCTAACACATTGAGCCCTTCACTTCTTTTGATGCAGGTTAATTGAGTTTGTCGGTAGTAATACGAAACACGTCCTCAACAATAAGGCTTTGTGCCTTATGTTTTTTCCGAATATTTTGCTTACAATAATGTGTTTTCTATGATTCAATGGGTATTTATGCTGGAATTTAGTTGAAGGCTCTAAGAGTATAAATTAGTCATATAAATGAAGTATAATAGGAATGAGTATCATTTAGTACCTTTAGGGGTCTTTGACAAACCAAACCAAGATGGGGGAACAAAAAACATGGCAAGATTTACAGGACAATATGCACATTATTGCCATCGATTTATTTCTACAAATATTCTTTGCTTTTTCAAAGATCATAGTTGCTTTTCTCTTCAAATTTGTCTCCAATATGGTTACAAATTCTTACAATCCCATTTGAAAAAAAGTACAGTTTAAGTCGTCCGAATTTGCAAGAAAATAGAACAAAAAATATGCAAGATGGAAAGAGGTATATATAATAATTTATAATTATCTTAATACTTTCTTTCACATGTGGGCCAGACTCCTCTTAATATGTAAACTCAACACACTGAATATTTAATTAATGAAGAGAAGTGTAGAGTCATTATTCAAACTCAGGGTCTCTGTTTTGATAGCATGTGAAGTCTTTACTTGTCCCAAAAATTTTAGATGGAGAGAAATGATTGATTTAATTATTTATATTTATCTTAATACTTGGGAGCATGACTCTCATTGGGAGCAAAAAAATGGTGGAGATTCCACTCTAGAGCATAGAACCTACACTCATTATAGATGTACGGATGGTTTGGAGAGGGCCGGAAAAACTATGCAGAGTCTATTAGTAGGATGGTTGGGATGATCAACTGGGCCTCAACCCAACAATTGCGAAAACTAAGGCGTTGTTTGTTTTCAAGACCAAAACTCAAAATTTTGAAAACTTTGAAAACCTCACATCCCATCATTATAACTTTCTCAAATCTTCATACAAAATAAAATAAATAATTCAACCTTTTCAAATCCTAAAACAAATATAATATTAAAAAATATATTCTAACAATATTTTATTTAACTTTTTAACTTTAATCTCATCTCATTTCTGAAAACAACGAGGCCTTAAATGTTTTTTTTCGATGGTGTTCACAACACAAAGTTGAGCCTAGCCCAAATAGAACATCAACATTTTTGTTTACAACAAAGAAAAGAGAAGGATGACAACAATAAAAGAGAGTTAATTTTGGTCTTTTTTTCAAAGAACTTTTGGTCTCTTGAAGATAAATTATGTGCAAAAAGAAAAAGAAAAAGAAAAGCTAAGCTAAAAATAAATCTTAACAATAATTTCTTTTATGTTTTGCATGAGCTTACCTTTTTTCAATACCCAAAAAAAATCCTCAACTAATACATCTTTTACACGAGTTCCACCAAATATGGTCTAAATATTTTGTACAATTCCAATGAGCATTTAAATCATTTTCTATTATTGCAACCTGATAAAAAGGTTGTTATCTTGAACTTATATTAGGGGTGGACACCGAAGGGGGGACCCCTCTACCCTCGCCTTTGTCCACCTCGCCCCAGCATCGTGGGGCTGGCAACCCTGCCTGCCCATGCAAAGGCGGGAGCTATGCCCCCCATCCCACATGCATACATTTTATATAAATATATATTTATACATATTTATAAATATATGCTAGTAGTTTTACTATATATAAATATAGTAATATGTATTAAGTATAAATGTTACACTTATTACACTACAACTTGTACAAAATATGCACTAATAAATTTAAAAATTATTTTATTAGTTTTTAAATTGTGGTCATATTTACAAGTTTAAATTTACAATTTGGGTTAAAAAAATATTTTTATCACATTTGGGTCCAAGAATTTTTGGGCCTAGTAGGCCATAGGAGTGGGCGAGTGGCGTGACAAAAGAGGGTTCTGCCCCGCCCCCACATCCTGGGGGTAGGGTGCGGGGGTGAAAACCCAACCCTTCATGGGCGGGGCCAGGGTTGACTTCAGGCGGGGTGCAACCCATGCGGGTATCACCCCTAACTTATCTCGTAAACACCTAATTGAGTATGTAGGGCCTTGCGTAGGTGATAATTAGCTGATAATGCAGCAGCTCATCACCTCCTCTAAATAATTACCTTTGATCAATGACTATCGTACGAAAGAAGAAAAACGAAAAGAAACATAAATTTGAAAAGGTTTTATACCGTCTCTGACGAGGTTGAGTTGAATATCACGATTCACAAAGGATTAGAGCTAATTCATATTAGAAAGGATAATGTTAGAGCTGATTCGATCAAGAAATGATGAAACCTTAATTCAAATTACCACTCCTAATTGTTGGGTCTCAACCTCACATGCTTTAACTTAAAGCAAGGCTTTTTATTAAAAAAGAAGTGCATTGGAAGGTATGATAGGTTAGGCCGAACTGGAAAAAAAAAAGAAAGAAAGAAAAAGAAAAAGAAAAAGAAAAAAAAGGTGGGTCTCCTTCTCATTCAGTTGGGATCCAACAGCAAAGTTCTCCTTCTTGGTGGCCCCACAATGATCACAACAACACACCCTTTTAGCATAAATAAAAGTAGATAAAATCGAATCAATATACAAAAATACTCTCCACCCAAATAAATATTCTCAATGATATATCTAACAAGTCTTTTGAAGGCATTTTATATATCGCCCGCACAAAAGGTCACCAAGGAAACACAACTTTTAATGCATGTGTGCCATTGTGGTCATCATCATTTTATCATATTGTTTATGCTTCGCGAATACCCATAATTATTATCGATATTGCAGTTATACCAAGGAATTGACAAATATCTTACTCGGTATATTGACAACATGTACATGTTAATTAATGGGTAACTTTGAGATCTCCATTTTGACATGGGGACTACTAAAGTTTGACATTTTAGCACTCCTTGTGTCCACGAGCATTGTGTACATAATTTGTTACAAAGATATAGTATTCTGTCTCCTCTACCTCTCTCTCGCAAACTCATGAGGGGTTACAAGCTCACTCGACAGCAATATGTAACCGAAGCTCTACACCTACCAAGTAATTTAAACTTTACACCAACCCGTAAATTTCCTTGTTGTAACTCGGTCATATTAATTCAATTTTATCTTATTATTATTATTTTTTAATTTTTATATAAAATATAATAAACAATTCAATTTTTTTAAATTTTAAAATAATAACAATATTAAAAATAATATTTTATTCAACTCATTTATTATCTCAACTCATCTCTAATATTTTGACAATATTTTTTTATTTACTTATTTTATTAATAAAATGTTTTTTAATAAATTTGTGATTTTTTTAAATGTTTGAAGAGTTTAAAATATTTTTAAAAATAAATAAAATGACTGTCGGCACCGACTCGGTGGCTGCAGCAATACTGGAAGAAATGTATGATTGTCCTTGAAATACAGAACCGTCGGGCAGTGTTCCATTATTTTGGAAGCTAGGGCGATTCCACAAAGAAAGTCACGGCCGTCTGCAACTCTGCAAGTGAGATTGAACGTTTTGGAGGTGCCTACAGCTTGGCAATTACACAAGCAGAAGCCAGACCATTCATGGTTCTCTCGCATAATTTTCAGAGCCACAGAAAACAAGCGGTCGTGAGTGGTCAGAAATGGCGTGGGTGTCACGTGCTACGTGTTTCTCCCTGGCCAAACATCCGCAGTAGTCAGTAACTACTGCCATCTCTCCGGGATTCCAGAATCCAAAGCGAATCGTTATCCGATTGATAACTAAGGGGTTAAGGGTTGGTTTGATTTTGCATATAAGATAAATATGAGATGAAATGATTTTAGATGGATTTATTAAAATATTATTTATTATTATTTTAAAATTTTAAAATATTAATTTATTTATTATATATTTTTTTATATAAATTTAAAAAAATTATAATAATAAGAAAAGATAAAGTGAGATAATTTCTGTATTTAAACAAATTTTAAAAATCTGTTTAAATAGTGATATGAATTGAGATGATTTATAAATAATAATAAAATTATTAGTTAAAATAAAATAAAATAAGATAGATGAGTTATATCGGAATGAAATCTTATAGTACCGAAAATAGCATGTTATATAACTGGTGATAAAAAATAGTATCAATTTGGCAATAAGTTTTTTATTTGTTGGTAGGGAAAATGATAGTCTCACTATCTTTTACTATTTATTTATTATTTTTTTATATTTAATTTTTTAAAATATTTTATTTAATGATTAAGAAAGTGATTATTAGTAAAATTATATGTTTTTAAAATTTCTTTTTAATAATTAAAGATGTTAAAAAAATATTTAAAAAAAATGATAAAAAATAAATACATTATAAATAGTAAATGAATTGTAAAACCCTTATCGCAGACTCGTACGTACACGTTTCTCACCAGCGTGCGGGTTTAGCAATTTTTATAAGGTAAGTGCTACCAAAAAGATAATAAGTCTATAAAATCATGTGCCTTAATGCAATGCTTTATAATAAAAATTATTTTATAATCTAAAATATCTCATGCAATATTAGTTATTTAATATTTATCTCTCTAATTTTTTTTTTCTAAACAAGTTAATTTTATTAAATTAAAAAAGTGATACATGAGGAGGGGGTGGGGATCCCCAACAATCACCCTAAAAAGCAATAGAAAACAGTGCAAAGTGTTGAACGAATTTATTTAAGACCAAATTCATGGTCCCTACCCATGTCCTATAAAAGGACGCCGTCTTATAAAAAGACAAAAATTTGTTCGCAAAAAAAGGAACAAAGGTACTACCGTTGGAGACAGTGAAACCTCCGCTGGAAGCGGTAGGGGTGGTGAGTGCACTGCCACATATTGTCTAGAGTTGATTTTTGAAGAGGTCACGATCCCTCGTACAAGATCACTGGTTAGGGAAAGCGGTAACATAGGGTAGCAGCCAGAAACCAAGCCGAATCGCCGGCGCCAGATCAACACAGGCAGTGGCGGCGCGTGCAATACATGCACCACCTGAGAAGGAGGACGGAAGAACAGATCCGCAGGATCTGGGGCCGCTGAAGCTGGTGGGGCTGCACGTGGTTGCCAGAACCGCTCGAGGAAGTGGCTGGGGATGAAAACCCCGCACGGCAGAAGTGGCGCGTGTGCCAAAATCGCCGAGCAGAAGAAAGATTTTCTTCCACGAACATGCAGATTGGCGACCAGGGAGGCTGAACTTGCGTCGCGTGTTGGTCGAAGGTTGCCGATAAACAATAGATCGGCGATGATTGGCGCTATGGAGGAAAAAACTAGAAAATACCTACGGAATCCAACAACAAAAAAGCCCTTTGGGCTGGCTAGGGGAGGAGGTGGTCGGAGCCTAAGCTCCGAACCCCCTCTACCTAGTGAATGCAAGGAAAAAATTCAGAGAGAAAGGGAGAAGAGAGAGAGAGAGAAAAAAAACTCTACCTACTTGGGACAGAAGTACTTCATTCCCAAACAACTATATGATATTTATCTCTGTAATTATAAGTAAACAAGTGTGAGATTTGTTAATTTTTTTTTTATAGTTGAAAATGTAATATACTATTATTTTAATTGAGTGGTGATAAATCCATGGGTGCCCGGACTATGCATGAGTTGATTTGACAGTCCCATATATTATTGCTATTTTGGTTTCCATAATGGTTAAATTAATATTTCTCAAAACCGAGGTTGCATGCCACCTCAATATATTCATGATATGTGTTGACATGGCAAGACACGTGTCATGCCACATCATCATTGATTGTTAATGTTAATGGTCAGCACTTGTCATTCTTCAGGCCTACGTAACTGTGTCACCTAGCACCATGCCTGCCCATACACATAGCATTTTTAAAGACATATTTAATAATTAAAATGTGGGATAGAATTTTTCAACTATGCGATATTTATTTTCCTATTCTTAATTTGAGTTATTAGTATGATTATTTATTGTACTTGAAATTTTCAAAGCACAGTATATTAATCTGTGTGAAAAATCAATTATAAAAACAATAAATAAGTTGAATATATACCACATCAACAATATTACAGTTAAAATTACACATTTTGTCGAGGACGCACCCGAAAATTACGAAGAACCACGAGGGTATATTAGTCTTTGAAGTCTAGTTTGAAATATCCGTTTAATTCTCTTTGAAGGTAACATTATATAACAACCATTGTAATTTTTACGCATTTTGTCGTTGACAAGTAATCTTTTATATGAACAAGGCGTAGCAGTCTCTCGCGTGGAGCCTCGGCCATTTATCACACACGCAGAGGAAAGAGACATTTGATCCTTTCCCGTACGATTGAATTAGGGTTTTGCTTTGTCATTTCGCTTCGGATCCGATCGCAACCCAGAAGTTTATCAATTTCAAACTACAGATCTTGATCGCGTAAATCATTGTCTTATCGCAACCCGGTACACGTGATTATGCGTTCGAAATAATCGTCGTTTTAACCGTTTCGGTATAAATTCCGGGAATTGGAGTGGATATTTTTCCGGCTGAAATCGGATTTAATTGGATTGCAGATTCCGTGGATTCGATTACTCTTTCTCGCGTCATCATTTTCATGTTATACTTTGAATTCGATTTTTCCCCTCCTTGTGAGTACCGTTCGTTCAGATCACCTGCTTCAAGAGTTTCTTCTTGTTTTTTGTTTTGATCTTTCGTTGGATTTGAAGTTTTGATGATGTTATTTTGACCTTATGATTTTTATTTTCCTTAATTTTGAACTTGATGGATAATGTTGCGTGTGAAGCGTTGTCTAATAGATCTTGAAAATTGGCTCCTCAAAGACGATACCAGCGCCACATGGGTGGCCAGATGCAGCAGAACAATGCTGCGGCCACGACTGCGCTATACGATCACGCCGGTGGCGGGCCTCTTCACAATGCAGGCCCCGCAAA
>QEOT01001784.1:47070-143715 GCA_003123785.1 Pterocarya stenoptera
ATGATTATTAATATTTATCTCAATGCATGACATCTTTACATGTTACTTGCTACAGGTATACAGGGTAACTGTTGAACCAATCATTCCTACCATTTTTGACCGAACAAAGGCTACATGTTTTGCATATGGCCAGACTGGTGTGTTGAGATTCTGATCACCTTGCCATATGACCAACTGTTGTCATCATCGGTTACCTTCTTTAAAGCTTATCCTGTTGAATCATTTAAACTGTTCTAAATGTTGGGAATTTGGATGCGTCCCAAACTGTCCAAGCTATTTAACTTTTCTGTTTGTGGATATATATCACAAATGGTATCTTGGAATCTGTAGCATCTGAATCGGCTCGTGTTATTTGTTGCTCTTTTTTTTTTTGTGGCAAGCGAGGTGTCAAGTTTCTAAACAAAAGTGTTTATCACGTGAAGGTATCTTCAGAAAGTAAAATTAAACGTTATAAAGTTTAAACCAAATTTTACTATAGTTAAATTTAATAAAGATATTTTTGCTGAGGTTATAGATGGAGTGATAAAAATGTTTTTGAATTTTTAACAAATATTTCTTGAAACAGTTGGGCATTGATGTATATCAATTTGGGGTCCCCTGTATCCCATTTCTTGTTGAAACAATCAGAACACTATCATAGAGGGAAACTAACAAGTTTCATTTAGATCATGTGTGCAGTGTGTGCAATAGCAATGGCTAAGGCATAGATATGAAGTGTCTTTTCTTTTCAAATTTGTATTTGATCATTAACTACTCTCTTCATCCCACATTAGATGCGAATTTATAAATTACATGCATTTTAATAATTCTCTTCCTAAAATGCCCTCTGCTGAGTCAACAAATATTTGAAAAGAGGTGAGTTCAAATTTAAGAGTAATCTGGAAAGTCTATATGCAAATGCTTTCATTTTTGGAGCTTCAATTTATTTTCTGGCAGCTTAAAAGAGGAAAGATCAAAACCTATTGTGGATTGGAAGGAGTAGTGGTGGTAGTGTGTTGATTAGATGGTTGCTTAAGATTGGGAAAAGAAGTTGTATTGTATGAGTTGGTAAGATGGTAATGCATACTGATGAAAAACAAGGTGGCAAATGCATTAAATCTTGCCCCATGTTTGGAAGTTTCTTAGATGGAGCTTCATATCTAGTTATTAACACTACATTTTTCAAAGTACCTATTGACCTCTCTCTAGATAATTTATAATCTCTACTTTTTGCTGAATAAGTTAATTAACTGAAATGTCCTGATTTCAGGTAGTGGCAAGACATTCACAATGCAACCGTTGCCTCTCAGAGCGTCAGATGACCTTGTTAGATTGTTACATCAGCCATTCTATCGTAATCAGAGATTTAAATTATGGCTTAGCTATTTTGAGATATATGGTGGAAAACTCTTTGATCTTCTCAGTGACAGAAAGTTAGTAGTTTCATTGTTTTTGGTTTTTCATTTGTTATTTTGTTTTTGTTTTGGCTTACTCTTTATTGGAAAAATTCATGCAGAAAACTTCCTTATGTAGTCCTTGTTTTGATGAATGAACTATTCTTTAGATTTTTCTGTTTTCTTGCAAGAGCTGAAGTTATATCACTTTGTTAATGGCATTGTTTCGTGTGTTTGTAAGTGGAGGAATTAGTTTCAGAGTCTCGCCTATTTGGAGTATGTGGAAAATCATGTCGGGGTGCTGTGAAGCATTTGTTACTCTGGTCACCTACAAGCAACGTGTTGTTGGACATCTACTAATTCTCTTTGTGTAAATTTGTATGCTAAGCGTTTGTGGCAAGGGTCAATACTTGGCAACTATGCCACCCAGAGTGTTTGTCAGGATGGTAAACGATTTCTTGAAAGGCCATCCTGAGTTTCTACAAGCAGTGTGTCCCACATCATGCATGCATGGGTTTTGTTGGATATAAATGCATGTACCATATTAATAAAATTACACATCTTCTATTATGAATTTGTCATTGATAAATGACTGTTCATTGTTCTCCATGCCGTATTAATAATATTACAGATCTTCTATTATGAATTTGTATCCATTTGTATTAATGTTGGCTGTGCAGATGTTCACTATTATGAATTTGTCATTGATAAATGACTGTTCATTCTCCAACAGGAAACTTTTTATGAGGGAAGATGGAAAGCAACAAGTTTGCATTGTTGGACTTCAAGAATTTGAAGTTTCTGATGTACAAATTGTTAAAGAATACATTGAGCGAGGTAATGCTGCAAGAAGTACGGGATCCACTGGTGCCAATGAGGAATCTTCCAGGTCACATGCTATCTTGCAGCTTGTTGTCAAGAAGCACAGCGAGGTAAAAGACTCCAAGCGTAGCAATGACGGAAATGAGTCTAAATCTGCCAAAGTTGTTGGGAAGATTTCTTTTATTGATCTTGCTGGTAGTGAAAGAGGTGCTGACACCACTGACAATGACCGGCAAACAAGGTTATATTTGTGTATTTTTATATTTTTCCTTTTTCTACTTCCTCAGAAACTAGGCTGAGATCCAATTCTTTCTGCAGCTGCATTAATATAATATGTTCTCTGCATTTACCTTATTCTTTCAAGCACATCCTTGTTATGCCAAATTCATTTTTTCGTTCCCTTGCTAGATGTACTGTACATGTTTAAGAATTATTATATCTATAATCCTGCATGACTGGCTAAATTTGTAGGAGCAGGATTTGTTTAGAGATGTTTCTTTTGTAACTTCACCAAAAGAACATGTGAAACATGAACAGTGTATAAATTCGTTCAAAACGATTAGTGCATCTTACCGTTTATGCCAGACCTGAAAATGGCATCCTATCATTCAAGGCCATTGTGCTGCTTTATTGCTTTGCTTGTTTTTTGCATTCAGAACATAGGTATTTTAATTGATACTTGTGTAAATAATATTCACAGTGCTAAAAGCTTACGTCATAAGCAGCAACTGAAAATTTCCTTGTTTCATTAACTTCCTTTTTACTAATGATTAAACTTGATTCATTAAAACCACTTGGAAATGAAAATGGTACTTCTGTTCAGAAACGCAATGTTCCAAATGTTCCTGGAAATTATTGCTCCTTCTATTCAGAATCATTAACTAATTTCTCAAAGTGACGGCACAAACATTGGAAAAGTAAATTAGCTATAAGAGGAGATTGCATTAATATATTATTTCAGAACCAGCAGCTCATTAACGGTTTAAAAAAATATAGAAGTTTAGAATTTATAGTCAAGTGCACAAGAATTGGAGTGTCTATTACTGCAAACAAATCATATTAGTTACTGGCAGGTCTGAAATAGGTTTTAATTTATCTAGCTTAAGATTTGAACCAGGATCTTATAACCCATCAACCTTGAAGCTACTCTTATTAGAGGTGGTTGCAGCTGTTCTTGCTGTTAATCTGTCTCTTTGGCATTGGGCCCTGCCATAACTCAAGCCTTAGAGCTGAATCTGATGGTCATGATCGACCAATCCTGGTCCACTTGAGGTGCTGAATTTTGGTTTGTTGGTCTAGTTTTAGGGAGCATCAGAGTGAGTTTTTGACTCTTTCACTTAAGTTGAGTTCTTATCTTTTCCCAAGTATCTACCACGAGACTGAACACTAGTCACTACTTTACTTTGGGTCCAGTGTGGCCTTGAAGGGCATTCGTGCATACAGCAACATTAACCAGGTGTATTAAGTTGTTTTGATAGAGTTTCCGTAAACAGATCTTTCCTTGCTAGACATTGGTTCTTTTTCTAGCCTGTTTTTACAGCTGTTTTATATGTGGTGTTAAGATCTTGTTTTATTGCTGTGGAAATTGACCTCATATTTGAATTTCCCGGATTATTTGGTATGCTGCAGGATTGAGGGAGCTGAAATCAACAAGAGCCTTTTGGCTCTCAAGGAGTGCATTCGTGCTCTGGACAATGATCAGATCCATATTCCTTTTCGTGGAAGCAAACTCACAGAAGTGCTTCGTGACTCTTTTGTCGGCAATTCAAGGACTGTTATGATCTCTTGCATTTCTCCAAATGCTGGTTCCTGTGAACATACGCTCAATACTTTGCGATATGCAGACCGGTATGCTTTTTACCATCATGACCGTCAACAATTTGAAGTACGTCAGTGTTGGTGGTCTGTTATATTTTGTTTTTGTTTTTTTACTGAATAATGGATATTCAATGAACAGGGTTAAAAGTCTCTCCAGAAGTGGAAATGCAAGAAAGGATCAGGGTATCAGTTCAGTACCATCGACTAATAAAGATGCTTCGTCACTATCATGTTTGCCAGTTTCTGTTGACTCAGAGGATGTTTGTGACCAGCGGCAAGAGGTGAAAGTAGCAGATATAGGAAGAAGGGTTGTGGAAAAGGAAAATTTTTCATACAATTCTACTGCTGAGTTTAGTAAACAGCCCTCCTCTGTTTCATCTAGTTACCCCTTGAATGGGCGAGAGGAAAAAGGGGTTGCTTCTGGCTCAATGGACAGAGAGAGGAATGAAATGAAAATTTCCTATGGAGATTCTACCATTGAGAAGACATACTCCTCCTATTCCCAAAACTCAGTAGAGACAGAAGAGAAAGTGCAAAAGGTGTCACCACCTCGCAGAAAAGTTTCTAGGGAAGAAAAGTCGGAGAAGCTGGGGAACTGGCCGAGAAAAGACCGTAACGGACCAGATTTTTCTGCCACAAGCACCAGGCAGCAGAATACAAGCATTTACAGCACAAATAATGTTGGACCCCAACGATATGATCCAGAACTTCTTCCTGATGGAAATATTAATGAAATACTTGAGGTTGGTTATCTGTGTGGCCCTGTTCTTTCATGGCGATCTTTCTATTATATTAGAGGTTTCTTTTTGTCAAGTTAATTTTTGGTAGATAATAATGTGGGGGATTGAACCCTGATTCACCCAATAGAAATCAGAGCTGGTGTCATCTGGGCCAAGGGTCACTGGCTATATTAGAGGCTTCGCTTTGCGGCTTGTTTATCTCATGTGCTATTTTGACTGCTGTAGGAAGAAGAGGCCTTGATTGCTGCTCATAGAAAAGAAATTGAAGACACAATGGAGATTGTTCGTGAAGTAAGTGAAAAATTGATCAGCTAAATAGGTTTCTAATTTGGGAGTTCTTTTGGTTTTGATAGGTTTGTTGTTGTTTATTTCATTTTTTGTGTTTTTGAATTCTCAATCCCTTCAGCATATGAATTGCTTCCCCTCTGGGATTTCTATAGTATGCTTTGATAGTTTCCTGATGTGATTAGAATCATGACATTGACTTTCTAAATAAATAATCAGAAAAGGAGACGTTGTCTCCTTTCAATTATGTGAGTTCACTCCTGGTTCATTATCGCCCACCAAACATAAGTAAATGAAAGCCTGAAAGTTCCAAGAAATCGTAATCAGCTACAAATTTTTTTCATGGTCTTTCAAACTTAATTTGAAACACATGTTTAATGTCTGAAGTGTTCTCTGTGATCTGAACGGGCATCCCCTATGTTTTCTGGATTCTAGGAAATGAAACTACTGGCAGAAGTGGACCAACCAGGCAGCCACATTGACAACTACGTGACCCAGTTGAACTTTGTGCTTTCGCGTAAGGCAGCAGGCCTGGTTGGTCTTCAAGCCCGCCTTGCAAGGTTCCAGCACAGATTGAAAGAACAGGAGATACTTAGTCGGAAAAGAGCGCCACGATAAGGTATCTCTTTGTTTCCTTGCTTTTAATAATCACAAACCATATCCTTACATGTGATTTCTCTTTATTATTTTGCAGTGTTTTTTTTTTTTTTAATTGTTGAATGGATTATTTGATGTATGTGAATCTTTTCTGGCTATCGAGTTACACTTCTAATATATACTCTTTTTTTCTTTCCCTCAGTCACAATGCACAAGCTGGGTTGAGGTACTTTTAGGAGAAGAAGGATATAAGGTAATGCACAACCGAACTGTACTTGAGGGCTATGGTTCTGTAACTTCCAAACTTTTGGCTTGAACAAGGAGGTTCCATGTCTGTTACCAAAGATTGTAGTGTAGTCAAATGTGTTTTTTAGATGGGTCTGATGTGATCTTCCCCAGATTTTAAGGGTTTGTGGACCGTTGCTATTGCTTACAGGTGTCTGGATTTGATTCACAAATTATATTCAAGAAAAAGGAAAAAAAAAAAAAAAAAAAGGAGTTGAAATGCATGCTCCATCATTTCCTTAATGTTCTGAAATTATTTTCTCCACCTACACACCTTGTTCATTAAGCAATTCTGCTTGAAGACTGATCCTGATACAAATGGTTCCTAGTATTGATTCAGAATTATTATTTGATGAAAGACTACCTGAACAATAATTCTATGCTATTTTTTTTTTCTTTTGCTAATTGGTTTATACTAGCTCGTATGTATGAGAATTATATTGCCGCCTTACAGATAATTAAGGGAGAGGGTGGGCTTCAAATCGTTGTACTTGGCTAATCTTAAACCAGGCGCATGCTTTCATTTTGGTTGTTGGCGTAATCAATTCTGCATTTTAATTGTAATCCAAGAAAAGTTATTTTTCCCTAAATATTTCTTTCATAGTCTATTCACAATGAATTACATGAGGACTCGCCTGAGTTACTTCTTCGAACAACCCTTCCTTCCCTATCAGAAATATAAGTTATATTTGAGAACAATTCCATCTCAGTGATCATCATAAGCTGGTGCTGTTTGTCTCATTTCCGTGCAACATTCTTCAGTCCATAACACGACTGACGAGTTTGGTGGTGAAACAAGCACCACCAATCAATACAGTTGTTTGATGCACCACATTAGTGCCATAATTATGACGTAAAAATCTGTAAGATGCAAGCTTTGTGAATGCAAGGGAACGGGGATAGAAAATTTGCAAACTTTGATTTACCGATTTCTAAACACACCGAGATTAATGGAATAAAGAACATGATCAATCAGAATGAAATATGGTAAAACCTTGGAAAAACAAACAACGATTTGATCTAGCCTCATTCATAAGTTGTTTGCTACATGACAAAATTAGTGTTTTAGTGCCACAGTCCATATCATATCTCTGCAGAGGTAAATGGTCCATTGCATAAAAGGAACAACCCAGAAAGCAACTCTAACTGGTCCATTGCCACTGGCATGGGAATGAGTTATTTGAACAAAGACTGCTTGACAAGTCCGACCACACGAGTTGTTGCTGACAGCAACCCATTATAATATCCCAAGGGAAACACTACCTATGAAAACAGAACAAGCAAATTCTCAGAAGACTCGGGACAAGGATATGAAGCATTCGGTAGGGGACCAGAAACTTACGATTACATTTATAAATGTCGACACCAAGACTAATGATAGGCAAAAAGATGACTCAGCTCACTAGGCAGAAAGAAATCAAAAGGAGACAAAAAGGAAAGGGTAAAAAAAAAAAAGAATGATAATGGATGTTGCGTGTGAAAATTACCAACACATCCTAGCGCTTGCAAAATAACACTTGAAAAGATAGGCTCTCTTGTATGGTATATACAAGCTACCACTTTAGACTCATGCCACCAGAGATGTCGTTAGGAAGTCAGCTCACACCAGGATGCTGCATGGCAATCACCCAGGTCCTGACTTCATACTCATCACTCAATGATGTGAAGTGTTTTCTACTTGTAAAAAAAAAATGATGTGGTGTTTTATAAATTCCTAATTTCAAATGGTTGCAATAGCATATTTCTAAAGCAGCAGGCTGACATTTTCAATTAGTCAGCTCTTAATCTGAGAATCTCCTTTGCAGTCCTCTGCCGAAAATAGGGCATGTGTTCCTGCAAGTAAAAGAAATACAGAATTCAGTTGCACTCAATTGTGTTGATCCATTGGAGCAAGTTATTTGAGAGCAATTTAACTAGTAGAGAAAATTATTCATTGTGTTCATGGTTGCAACGGTTTGTTTGCTGGCCCCATCAAATTTGGCTTCACTGTCTCTAGCGTTGATTTAAGAGAGAAACTATCCTCTCCCCATTCCACTCCCCTCTGTTAGTCCTTCAACTCCTTGCGAGTGTCTAGGGAGGAGGAAGGAGCTTTGGCTCCTTCCCACTACATATCCCTCCTCCGTTCTTTTCTTTTCTTTTTTTGATGATGTGGAACCTCAACATAGCAGGGCCCTTCGAACTTACCTCTGCAATGTAAACCCCAACTTCACGACCCCAACCACCAAAAATTGTGTACCTGGTAATCAATTACACTTCTTATGCATAATCAAATCTACATACAGCTCACCTCAAACATGCCCTTTGACCAATAAAGGGTATCCAGTCGGTCCCTCTCCCTTGTCTCCTCTCTCTGTCTCTGTCTCTCCTTTCTTTTCATCCTTTTATTTTGGAGGATAAATCAGCAGTCCCCGCTCTAACTCTTCCAAGCACTTCTCCATGGCCTTTCTCATCTCCGACTCCACCCACCCCAAAACCACAAATCATTGTGTGCAGCCCATGCGCCACATCATTGCTCGTGGGTTACAGGCACCGTCTCTCTATCTCTCTATCAGTGGACCACTCCTCCCATCCCCTCCCTCCTATTTTCCTTCTTCCTTTCATTTTGGATGTCATATTTGTAGTAGATCTCAGTGCTGCTCCGAAATGCAGATCCATGCAACACCTCCTGAGTAGCAAACCCGTGATATGCCAATACATCCAATGTCCTCAGCTCATCTACCTTCAGACTCCTCCTTCACTGGACATTGGAGTAGAGTTCCTCAACAATAATCTCAGCCCAACAAACCTCAGTTCAACTCTGTTAAACAGCCAAAGCTTACAGACTGGTTCAGTTCTGGTGACCACGCCCCCCTGCGCATCTTGGTTTATGGGCCAAGAACAATTGGACTGGACTAACTATTTGGTCCATTTCCAGTTTCCTTAGATTTTATTTGGTTAGTGTTTGCATTATTTTTGGGGGGTCAACCCCTTTCTAGCATGCTTTCTATTTTGTTGAATAAAATGAACTTTCTCAGAAAACATAGTGGGGCTATCAGTGGAAGCCACTGGTTTTCAACTGATGCAAAAGAACATATTTGATCATGCAAGAGGAGCATGTCTACAAGTGCCTTACCTGGCTGAAACAGAGGCCAATGTCTCTGCTATAAAAGTCAGCATATTTGATCATAAACATGCCACAATCAAACCTGTTCATATCCAAGTTCGATTAGAAAAATCTTTCCGTGAGCAGCACTCTCTTCAATTATAGTAATAAGTTTGTAATACTTTCTAGGCAGTGACTTGCAAAAGAAGATGCCTGAGTAGCATAAAATATACGAATACACACCCATTCTCCTGTTCAGGAAGGTCTTCAACAAATTCTTGTTTCCAGGAACTTATATTGACATCTTTTCCACTCTTGTCCTTCACTTCATCCACAAAATATCTAGCCTGGATGAATCAATAGTTTAACATAAAATACAAAAGTCGATGAGTTGAGCAAACTTGTTTTTTCTTCGGATGACCTTAGAAAAGTACAATCATTAGGTGGAAACACACTACCACAGTATTTTTTTTTTTTATCAGTAAACATTACTTTATTAATCATAAGAATAGGCAAAGAGCCCCAAGTATAAGGGCACAACATAGAGAAGGAAATAGCTTAGAGGTACAAAGTCCTGAAGTTAATTTGAAGCAAAAAAGATTATGCAATAGGCCATACTGATGACAAAATCAAGCTTCTTTTATCAAGTTTTACATGCCCTTAAAACATTCAAGGATGAGGATGAGATGGGGGAACTTTGCATTAAAAAGTGCATATAGTTTTTACTTCTCTTTTTCAAACCCCTTATGTATCACCATGTGCTCCAAAAATGGGAATAATAGCACAAAATATCTAGAACTATAACATGACTATATAAATACCATCTTTAGAATCATAAGTACACAGTTATAAAAATGTTTTACACAACACATTTTTTAAGTATTTACACAAAATCTTAATGTCAACTGTAACTTATAAAAACAAAATTGCCTTCTTGTGTCCTTTAATCGACAAGTCAGGTTTTATTGAGTTTGAAAATGAAGGAAACGAACATCCCATCATCTTGAAATTTCACAGTTCAGATGAGCATTCTATGCTGTTGGAGTACCGCTGTGATTGTGATGATAACAATCACCATGCTCGTGTGGGGAATGTTCAGGGTAATGATCTGGCATCAATGCCATTGGTTGTGGTAGTGGCTCCCAAAAAGTGATGAGGGTATCAATGAGATGTAAGTGGCATACAGATGACTGTCATGTTGACAGCAACCATGGCAGCAGGTGTTGGTGGGTAGTTGGCAGGATGGAAGTGGTATGTGGTTGCATGATTGATGCCAGCAGAATATAGGTCGGCTTGGTGGCGTCAACTAGTTGACCTCATTTCACTAGATTTGTTCATTTATGAACCACAGAATCTTTTTTTTTTTTTTTTTGTACAAGTAAAGGAGATTTTATTAATACTGAAATAAGCATAGCCCATATAGCAGGAAGTACACAATAGAATACATCTAATTGGGAATTTATAAACCACAGAATTTGACAGCCCATTATATTATACAATTATTTCATGGGACTGTAGTTTAGTCAAAGAAAATTTCCACAACTATATCAATTGCTGATGCTGGAATCTATAGTACTCTGACTTAATTCTTGACATCAGCGATTGAAACATAAAACTAAACAGGGAATGACCAAAAAGCATACCAGTACTTTCAGCACTTGGGTATCCATCCCTCTTAGTGAATCAAGATACTGAAACTTCTCGTCTTTCCTATTTATAACTGCCAAGCACCAATGTATCTCTCTATGGATAGGGACGAATATCTTCAACAATGAAAAAACCCAATTTAAACTTCAAAGCAATGGTCAATCAAACAAAATATGCACGCAGAAAAAAATAAAAATAAAAGGGGGCACACAGGAATTTACTTTGTCACACTCAATGAGGCCATATCCCAATTTCCTTTGGCTCGTCCATCTTCTGACAGATTTATAATCATAGCCATTCCTCCCACTTATTAACTGGGATTAGCAGTTGAGTCAAGAACAACAAAAGGCACGAATGGTTAAAACGAACATCAGTCATAAAATCATAAAGGGGAAACATATGAGAGTGTGGAACATATTCCCGAGGCTAGCAAATATGAAAAACAAGGCTTACTTTGTGAAGTCAGACATGGAACACAATCAAAGTTGGTAAATGAAATGCTAGACTATGGTGCTACCAAAATATTTAAAAGAGAGAAAATGAGCCTTATAAATTAGGTAGCTAGAATTTCATATTTTAATGCTTGGAACTAGAAACTAAGATTCAACAAATAAAATTGATATAAAGGAAATAATTGAATATTCATACATCCGTAAGGCGTAAAGGGGAAAAAGGGCAAACAATATTTCAAGCTCTGTAGGTAAATAAGCAAAACCAAGAATGTGAACAGAACCTTCCATAAATCTTGAGAAAAAAACCTATGGCACGTGAATGAATGAAGCCATTTGTAAAGAAAAAATAAAGTTTACCACAAAGTTGAAGAAAAGGGTAGGAACATTGGTAACCAACCTTTTTGTAGAAAAATGTGTTGAAGAAATGGCACCTTAAAAACCTTTGCGGCTCTCTGTTTTCTCTCTCTTTCAGCAACTCAAGGTACACGTTTATGACCTGCAAACGAAGGAAGAGAATAATTATCAAGAAACTAAATTTTTTTTGCGAGTAATTATCAAGAAACTACATTACCAGCTCAACAGAACCAGTTAGTTCCTATCCAAGCTTACCAATTAAAAACCCTTAATTATTGCTGCTAACATAAATCGTGATACCAAAAATTACCTCATCATTCAACCATGCCCCTGGTCTAAAGCACTGCAGAATTTCTCCCGTGATCTCAATGTTTGAGTTCTCATGAGTGACTAACCGCCTGTAGCAGTCCACCCAATAATGTTACAGTTACGAAGACACCCATAAAAGAAGAGAGGAGGGGGATGGGGGGACATGTATCAAAGCATACCTAGTGGATTTAAATGCACGTCCAACCATAGCCTCTTCCTCCTCTGTAAGCGGGAGGAAAGGTTCTCGCGGTAAATCCTGAAAATATAAATAACTTATAATACTATTAAGCATCATCTGGAAGAACATTCAAGTCAAATTCGGAAGCAGTAAAGCTAATTACTAACCGAAAGGCATCTAAATAACCAAGAATCTTAACGTTACTCATTAAAAGAGAGCACATAAAAGAATTTCACCTCCACGGGTTTCTTTGCCGGACGCAATTGTTGAAGCATAGACCTACGCTCCTCATGTAACTCAATCTCAAAATTCAAGTTTCTCAATTTCGGAGTACGCCTTTCCGTAAACTCCAGTAACTTCTTAAATGCAGAGACACTCATATCCCGCCCAGAATTCAGCTTCAGAGAATCCAACATTTTCTCGGTATCGTTCACTCTTAAATTCCCATTCGTCAAGTGTGACGCCGCCGAAGACGATGATGTCAAGAGCCCATGATCCAAAACCTTGGCATCCAATTCCTGCACATTGGCCACGGCCCCATTAAAGACCTGCCCGTGTTCCGACGCCGCGGACCGCCCTTCTAAGCCATCTTCCACAACCTCAACTTCCTCAATACTTGAATCTTCGGACACTCCACCCTTCTCATTATCCGTATTTACTACGATCACCTCCTTCTCCTTTGTCAGGTACCGAAGCGTTCGCAGTGCACTATTCTTTGCCTTATCGTACTTGACACTCAAAATATTGCCCATTTCATCAACGGGCTCCTTCTTTTTATAAACCCCGCTAGTCCTCCGCCCTGAGTTCCGACTCAAACAAGTCCAGAAAAACCCGTAATTGAGTATTCTGCAAGGGGCGTGGACTTCTCTACCCAGCCGAGGGGTTGCTTCGGGGTACCGCGAAAGTCTCGCGACGGTGCTATTCGAGGATACAATGGGTCGGTTCGGGGTCTTGTCAATGGATGAGAATCTCGGTCTCTTTGAGATGTGAAAATCTGAAGAATTTTGAGATGCATAGGTGTGATTAAAGCTCAAGCACTCGCCATCGCGCTTACGGTTGCTCGTTCGGGCACCCATTGACCAGCCCGGGAACTCTGAATCCTAGAAATCAAAAACCCATCTAAATAAAAGCATTCTCAGAGAAGTTGAATTTGAAAATTAGGGTTTTGTTTAGAGGCGGCCAGACGCTTTGAGCTGGTTAAACCCTAGCTGCGACTCAATGGGACTCAAAGTTGTGCTTTGGGGATGAGCCGTAGAGAATGTTTGGAGCGAAGTTGTTGTAAGATAGGGAAGAAAACAGTGAATTTGAGAAACCCGAAATCCTATTAGTGCATCGGAGCGGCGGATTTGAAGCAAAATCCAGGACAGTGTGCTCAAAATGCAAACCCACGAAATTTTCCAGGGTTGGAAAGAGAGAGAGAGAGCGAGCGGAGTAAAGAGATGGGAGATTTCAGCGGCGGTGAAGTTCTCGTTGATGTTCGGATCAATTTTAAGGACTTTCCGATTGATCGAGAATTTGATAACGTTGTGTTCAGTGTTCAGTGTTCAGTTGGATCATGGGGAAGGGGTTTTAATTTTGGGCCCCGCACACCTTTTAAAAATACGTAATTTTATTTTTTTATCCTCGTATTTTATATTTTTAAAATATGTGATTATATTTTTTTATCTTTATATTTTATAATTAAATATGAAATATAAAATTTATGTTTCGAATTTTCCTTTATTTTTATTTCAATAATTTTATTTGCGCACACGGTTTAGAATCTTTGTATTTAGCATTTTTTGAGTTAAAATCTTTATATTGAACTAACCAAAAGGAAATTTTCTTAACTTTGAGTTACAATAAATTTTCTCTGGCCATAGTTGCATAGTTGACGAGCTACTGTTGAAGGATCATATGCTTATTTTATTTTATTTTGTGTGCAATTGTCCTTCTTTTTTTCCCTTGTATTTACCTTTTTTCTAAAACTCTTCTTTGTTTGCCTTTTTTTCTAAAACTCCTCTCCTTTTTCTCTGTTTTCTCTCTTCCTCGGCTTGGCTAAGTATGCAGCACTCTCTCTCGGTTTGATTTTTGCCACTATCGAAACTTTATTTGGGTAAACTTTTTATTGAGTATTTTGAGTATGAAATAGCTATGAATTTGTGAAATGGGTATCAATCTATTGTGCGATGGATTTTTCTTAATTTTTAAGTATGAAATGTTTGTGCATTTATCATTGCTGATTTTTCCTCAATCCCGACTACGACCTGAAGATGCCGACAACATTCGTGCCCCTCTCAACACTAATCCCACCTCAGATCTCAAAGAACCATCTCGTGATCCATTGCCTGCTATTGTAGCTCCTTCTTGTTGCTCCGATCCTATCAAGGTTGTCTGATTACATGCACCTCCTATTCATCACATCTTTCATTACCCCCTGCTTTTCTTTAGCATTTCTTTGCTTTTCATCACATCTTTTCTTCCCAATTTTTCGGTAGAAAAAGGAAATGGAAATATAATGAAATGACTAAGGTTTTCTTGGATTCTTCTGTGTGTATCTGTGTCTTTCTAAAGAATTTTTTTTTTTGGGCGAGATTGGAATGTTGGTTTGATTGACATGGATTTGTGTGTTTGATTATTGTAATTTGAATCGCAGATTATTAAATACAGATTTGCATTGTTCTGGAAATTGTTTGATAAATGGTAGAAATGATTGGATGTCAATTAATATATAGATTTGCATTGTTCTGGGTTTTTTGTTATGCAGAATAGGATGTCAATTTTTTTTTTTTTAAATCTTTCAGAAGTATTCTTCATTGAGTTTGTTGTTGAAATTTAAATAAGGTTTGGAGATTCCCAAGTTCCTTTGATGTATCATGAAGAGCTTAGGTTCTTTTGGAATATCATCAATCCGCAAAAATAAAATACGTGGAATTTAACATAACCCTTACATTTGATCACCCAAGTACTCTCGAATGTGGTTTGCTATGTGGTTTTTTCAGAGATAATCCATTTCTTGACTCTTTTTTTTTTTAATTTAATTTAATTTAATTTAATTTTTATTTTTTGTGTTGCAAAGATCATGTGGGAATTGTTTTCATTTGTGGAGGATGGCAACTTTCATTTTTAGAATACTTGCTTTAGAAGAAACATACAAAGTTATGCTACAAAATATTTTGTGTTCGTGGACATAAAGTACATTATTTTTTGAACTCATAAAATCTGATAATTAACTTATTGAAGATAAATTTTAGATAGTGATTGATTGGTACAAGAAGTTGTGAGAACTTATATTTATTAATCTTTTATTATAAATGTAATTGTTGGATAAAAAATAAGAGTTTGTGAAACTGTTTGTTAGTTTAAAGATATCTAGTTGTGATTGTTGGGTGGAATAAATGTTGATATCATGTGTTTGTTGGCTTTACAAAATTTTAATTTGATCCTTAACTATTTAACTTCAACTAAAAAAGTTGGCAAAAGAAGAAATGTTGACAAAAATTAGTTTGTTGGTTTCAAGAATTGCTGTATAATTTTTTATTTGTCAAATATTATTAAAATATGTAATATTATATTATTATTTTGACTTTAAGATGACTAGTTTAATATGGATTTACCTAGCTAAAAGTTAACTTTCTAGCCAAACCTTGGACTTGTCAATGCTCTTATCAGGCAAAATGAGCTTAAAACTGCGTTTGGATATTGAGCTGAGTTGAGTTCTTTATATAGTAGTGAGTTAAAATAGTATAATGAATTTTGTAGAGTCCACCTAAAATGAGTTTAAATGTGTTTGGATGTTAATATGAGTTTAGATGTATTTATGAGAAGTTGAAAAAGGCTGTGAGTCTCACGTGTAAAGAGGTTTTAAGTTGATATGAGTTTAGTAATTTGAGAGTTAGGTGTTTGGATGTTAGACTTAGTTTAAAATTAGACTGAATTGAGTTAAACTTAGATAAATTTAACAACCAAACGAGACCTTAAAAGAAATTAGAAAAGAGAATGCCAAATATGCCCTTTACTTCATTGTTCATTTTCACAGTTTGTAAAAGCCTAGAAGCCCTTCCCGTGCTTTGTTTCGTTGTGTCACTCCTTCACTTAAGTGGTTGGAAAATGATCATATTCCTCCATTATTATTTACGGAGTAATCATACATACAACATATTATTATTATTATTATTATGATTATTATTTTGTAAACTTACCCAAAAAGTTGAGCAAGAAGGAACGAGAGAGTAGTAGGCAAACAATTTGTTAAAACAAAAACACATTTTCATAATATATTTTATGATAATGTTATAAAATAAGAATATTTTTATAAAATGATTTTACTTTTATGAGGTATTTTACAAAAATATCCCTTATTTAAAATATAATTGTGCAAAATATTATGAAAAATGTTGTGTATAAATTATTTTCCTTTTTCACGTGGCTCGACTTATCTTTGATTTTTTTAGCCTGAAAAAATACGTTTGAGAAAAAATATTAAAATGATTTTCGATTTGAGATTAAAGATTTTTTCCTTAAACATACTTTTTAACTTTTTTGAATTAAAAAATATTTTAATATATAATAGTTAAACAATCTAAATTTTCTATTAAAAAGATTTTAAGAATATTTAAACATTTTATAAAACTTTTAATACAACCTCAAAAGGACCCTTAGGTAATATTAGAGGATTCGCATTCGGCGCCCTAAACGTTATTTTCCCTTATAATTTGGGAGAAAGTTTAGGGTTCTCATCCCAAACTGTCCTCCATCCGAATCCATATTTTAGGGAAAGCTTTTGGGATGTGAACAGTGGTTCCTTATATATAGAGAATCATTATTCATCCCTTAAGTTATTTTTTATAAATATTTTATTCTAATAAATAAAATAAATTCTTATTTCAATCTTCTACACTTTCTCTCATTCTTATATTTGTTATAGTTTTAAATAATAATTTTAAAAATAATTTAAATAATTACTCAAATGTAAAAAAATTGATTTTAAAAATATTACCGTACCAACAAAAAAATAATTTAATTTTTAAAAAAAAATATTCACTAGAGAGTAGTTGTTCAAAACATAAGAAAAAATATAAAATATTGAGTAGTTAAGTTTAAAAATGGAAGTAAGAGAAAAAAAAAGTAATAAAGAAATAATAGAGAAATATTATTTTAATAAAATAGAGATCTGATAGGGAATATGATGTAGGAAGTTTTTAAAAGATGAGTAAATTTTAGAGAAAAATCTTAGGGAGTGTATTTTTTAACTAAATTTTAGGAAAATTTATAGAGAATCGAATGTGAATACTCTTAGGGATTAGTTTGTGGTTGAAATTCGATTTGAGAGAGCGAATGCGGCTTTCCATCGTCTAAATTTTTTCTATTCAATTTGAGAGACCATGTGATTGGTGTTCTAAAGGGTTGTTTGGGTTGAAAGAGCCTATCAATTCATCTCATTTAATTATTAAAGCTTTTTCAAACTCTCACACAAAATACAATAAATAATTGAACTTTTTTAAATCTCAAAACAAAAATAATATTTTATTCAACTTACATCTCATCTCAAGTCACTATCCAAACATATCCAAAGAGAATGATTTTTCAAGAAAAACTCTACTTGCAACCGGCTAGGGAACCCCCACGTAACCGGGTGCATAAAAAATTTTATTTTTTTCTACCTCTCTCATTTCGTTCCCTCTCTCTCTCTATCAATTTTTTCATTCACTCATTCTCCCCCCTCCCCTCTTTCTGCTTTCTCAAGATCTGTGGCAAGGAGATTCAGTGGTGAGCTTGTCGGCGACTTCAGTGTTTTTTTCTTCTCCCCCACTTCACTCCTCGCACGCCCCCCCACCATTCATGCCACTCCACTCTCTCATTTTCTCTTTCCCCCAGCCATCTACATAGAACCCTCTTCCTTCTCAATTTTCTCTAGTTTCAGACACACACACACACACACACACTCTTTCTCTCTCTTCTCCCTTCCACTGCCGCCACCACCAGCCTCAAGCCATGGTAGGCCGAGAACCACTCTAGTGCAAGTTGTGCTCTACCCATCTGGAGTCAAGCATCCCTCGGCAGCAAGGCCACCGGAAGCTCCCTTTCCCAATTTCTCCCTCCCTCTTGATCTCCTCTGTGCCAAGCCGTTAGCCCCGGTCCCGCTAGCCGGTAAGCCTCACTCTATTTCTCTCTCTCTCTCTCTTCCTCAGTCGATCTCTCTCTCAATCTCTGTTCAGATTGGGGTCTGTTGCCCCTCATTGTGTCGTTGTCATCCAGCTCCTAGCAACCAGCCTTCATGGCCAAACCACCTGACTCCACGTTAGACCACGGAAAACACCCATGCCATCACTCACAAAAGAACCAAACCCGCCGCTTACCTCCATCGCACACAACATCCCCTGTTTTCACAGCAACCTAGCAACATCTCCATCACATCTGACGCCATCGTTTAAGAAGCTCTTCCCTGGCGACAGACAACGCTGGCGAGCTGGGGAAGTTGCTTTCTTTGCTTTAGATGAATGGAAGGGGAAGGACAACGCCATCTTTGCTTCTTGTTTTTTTTTACACACAAATTTTTTTACAACTCTTTTTGGAACTCTATTTAAATGGAGGATAGATATGTTAACTCTGAAATTCAATTAAAAAAGCTTGTTCAAACAGTGAAATTTTCAAATTTCTCCTGTTAAAGAAAATTGTTAAGGAATCATGTAGAAGCTAGAAACATACACTTGACAATTCCATTACCAGAATATTTAAGTGAAAGGTTTGTGCATTGATTGCATTGCTTCATTTTTCTTATTGTTTCTCACAGATTTATATGATGCCTAAGAGTAGTGAGAAAGGAGAACTTCGTCTTTACCGTGCACTCAACTTTCTGTTGCAATGGCCACTGGAAAAGGTCATCATGAAGAAGCCCCTTGTCGGTGTTGGTTTTGATTTTTAATATATCAGCTGACGTGGCATAAAGTCACGTCAGCCGATTACCCGGCAATCCCACACCACCGGTTATACGTAGTAGAACTGATTTTTCAATTTGTCTAATAAAGATAATTTTCGTTTGTTTCTCTATTTAGTTTGTGTCTTTTGAGGTTTTGCTTTATTAGCTGTTTCTTTTGAACTGGGATTTCTTATTCAATTTCTATTTGAATTTTTTTTTAGTTGGGTTTTTTTCTTCTCTTCTATTTAAATGATAAAAATAAGTGTGTTAACGTTGTGTTTCGCACACCTTTGGGCCAAGCTCTAACAACTCAGGTCTTCAAAAATAAGCCATGCACAAGGTAGAAAATACTACGATTTTGAGGGGTGGCCTTGGGGCCAGGGAACCTCTGATGCCAAAGTTAATAAATATTCTTAAAGTGTAGCAAATAAGTAAGAGAATTTAGGGATCAGAGAGAGCATCCTAGTACCTGGGATCATCTATTTATACTACAGGTCTGAAGAGTAAATCATGCATTCTTTCATGAAATTTGGGTTTTTCGTACTATTCATTTTGTCAGAGTCTTTAAATACGATGTGGCTCTGCGATGGTGTCATTAATGTTGCGTGGCTCTGCGACGGCGTCATTAATGTGGCGTGTTATTCGGGTGGAGGAACCATTAATGCGGTGTGGTTCTCCAACCTTCTTCTCTTAGTCTTCCTTCCTCCTGATCCATTCATGCATTCTCTGTCAGTAGATCAACAGTTCTCTGTATATCATGCCTGTCGTGCAAGTGGACACTTGAGAACTGGATACTATCCTAGGGATTCTCAGATCGACGAGTCCCATCCCTGCAACACCATCCCTTTTAAAGGCCATGTATATGGGGTCCTCCTAGTGGGGCCAAGTTCATGGCCTTTGGCTCCGGGCTAGGCTTGAATAGGCCTCTTGGGCCTTGAGGGAAAAATCCCCTTATAGTTACCCCGCTAATTCTCACCGGATAAGTATGGTAGGAATATATCATGATTCGATCACACCTTTTTACCAAGGCTAGGCATTTTATTTAGGTTTTATGAGGTCCAGGGAAGCTTATGCTGATTGGCATTTCTGACGGCGTTCATATTTTCCATGATGGGCTCACATTTTCATTACATCTTTTCAAACTCATTAATGAGGGCGTATCAGGCGGCTTTTCATGTTTGCGTCGCTTCGTAAACCACATTCTATGAAATCTAAACGATCCTTGTTGTTACAGTGTATAAGAGTCTATTTGTCACATTCTTTTATAAAACATGGGAGTGGAACCTGATTTCTTCCCACTACGTTGTGATTATCCCACCATTTTTGTCCCATTGATTTTTCTTCTCTTCGACCAGTCTTCTCTGTTACTTTGTGTTCTAGTAGTGATGGCCTCTGAAAAATCTGTTCACCCAGTGTTTTCGACGAGGGTTCTGCTAATATTGGGCCATTGTTTTTGGGTAGCGGATGGCACTCGACTACTAACAAGCCAACGCTGGCCTCTTTAGCCCTCACCTATCAAGTACCGGAGTCCACTTCCTTCGAAGTTCCTAGCCCTGATGAATGCTCTGCTTATGTAGAGGGTCATTCTACTAAGTTGGCCCTATACCCTTCCACGTTCTCTTGTGGCTTGAGACTGCCGTTCCCTCACCCTGTCCGTGACCTTTTGAACCATCTCGGCTTGACCCATTCCCAACTTCATCCAAATGCCTGGAGATTATTGATTTGCAATAGCATTATCTGGTGGTTAGTTCTGTTGAAATCCTTTCCGGACGAAGTGGACCTTAATAGCTGTGAGTTTCTTCTTGCCCACTGGGTGCTACGCCTAAAGGAGAATGTATGCAGCTTCAAGGCATCCCATGCCCTAGTCACCTCCATGCCCGATACTTTAAGGTAAAAGACTAGTCTTTCAAATTCTTCTTTGTATCTGGCTGATGGAAGTTTCTGGTAGGCCAGGTGAATCATCGGGAGTTTCCCATAAGGGCAGACTGGGGAAAATTTTTGAAAGATAAGGCTGTGTGTCTGACAGCCACCCCCTATGAGGCAAAGTGCCTTGCAATCGTGCAAGAATGGTGTAAAACCATCCAAACAATGTTTTCTCCGAGGTCTTCCTTTTTGAAAAGAGTCTGAAGAGCTCTCTACCTCTCCTAGGACACCTTCCTTCTGATGATAGGCTAGTCGTTACGCGGCCCTAAGTTGCTCCGGTTCATAAGCATTCCTCGAAGGGGAAGAAAGCTAGCCTCTTCCCAAGGTTTAGGACCCTTGAATGCGAGGACCAGTGACTTTGGAGACTAGCAATCTGATTACTGTGGCGGTCCCAGCACCGATTGTGGCGGGAGAACCGATGAGTAGTTTTCCCATGGTGACTCTTCTGGTGGCGATTGTTGAGGTACCAGGGGGCGAGGTCGAGATGGACGCTCTCCTTCAAAGTATTTTCGCGTCTATCCCTCCCGATGAGGGATAACATTCTTCTTCATGGATCTCTCATCCATCTTCGTCTCGTTCGGCTGTTCGGAGTCACTCTCTCGATGCGGTCGATAAGGGGATGGAGGCCTCTTCCAACAATCGTGTGAAGGTAGAAGATTATACAGGAGGTAAATCTCCTCCAAACGTTGCAGTTCTCGAGAGTCTGAAGAGTCTTGTTATAGATTCTTTTGTCCAGGCCAAAGATGGTTAGAAGAGACCGGTCATTAATGCACTCATCCAGGTAGAGTTTCCCAAAAATGGCAATTCTGCAGGTGATATAGCCGATGAGGGTTTGCATGATGAATCGCTCGCCCGAGCTGAATATCCATTGGTAGACAACTTTCATCCTGATGCCGAGATCGGCCCGCGCCAGGGGGGTTTAAGTGAGGACCCACGTGTTGGCTGCTCCTCCTGAGATTTCTGGGGGACTTCCTGAATTTGCAGGTCTTACGGAGGCCTTTCCTTTCTTGTCCCAGCTAGCAATAGAGGGGAGCCGAGAGGAAGCTATTGGCTGGGTTGTTGAATACTTGTTGAATTCTTTCATGAGGTTTGATCATCATTTTTCTGCCTTTTACTTTTATTTTCCTTCATTTTCTCCCTTTTTCTTAGTCTTTCCTTTACGTCACCAGGGTACTTCTTAGCTTGCGGCTTTTATCGTGGATGATCAAGAGGCAGCCGCTCGGGAGATCTTGGACTGTGCTTGCAGTGACAATGAGGAGAGGGAATAGCTGAAGCACGAACTTGAGAAGACGAGACTTGACCTGTCGGATGAGTGCAAGAGAGCGAAGAAGATGGAGCGTCGTCAGTAGAAGCACAAGCAGAAGTGGGAAAAGGAGAAAACACGATTGGAGCAGCTTAACCTGAGTCTCCAAGGCAACTTATCTTGAGTGCGGGAGGAGAAAGACCGATTGGAGTAGCTAAACCAAAATCTTCAGGATGTCAGCCTCTTCTTACAAATGCAGCTAAGGTGATTCCTGATGCTTCGCGACCAAGCGCGGGGATGTGGGGTTGCTGAAGGCCGTAAATCAATGCGGTCATTTCTTCTAGAGAGTCTGGAGCTGCATTCGAGATCTTTTACCAAGTACCTTTAGTGGCTTGTGTTTGGTGATATTCCCACCAGCGAGGCATCCTTTGAAACCAACCATGAACTAGGAAGGAAGGAGATGCCGAACGCTTTCCCTGATCCAGTCGCACCTACGCCGGTGGTAGTGGAGTCGGCCAACCTTGTTCATGTTGCCGCTAAGCTGGCCAAGCTTGTTCCCGCTGCCATTGAGCTAGTCAACCTTGCTTCTATTGCCTCTGAGACCGATGCTCCTGGCACTAAGACTTAAGGATTTTATTTGTTTCATTGTACTCTTTCCTTTTTTTTTTTAAGACATGTATCTGCATTTTGTTGCTCAGCGGCTTGTACATACATATACACTGACTAATGCACATATCTTTGTTCGCCATGCCTTCACCTTTGCCACTTTCTCCTTTCTTCTTTTGTTTTTGTGTGGCTGGCCTGGGGGACCGTGGTAAAGGGGTACGTAGAGCTCCTACCCATCCCGCTGGCTGGTCATGATGCACTTCCTTATCCTTTATGATATTCGTTTTCGGAATATGGCCATTGTTTTAATCGTTATTTAGGTGGTCGTGTCCGACTGTACCTTTGAAGTTTATCGACCTATCCTGCTGGCATCCGGTTTAACCTTTTTGACCCCGTTAGTTGCTTAGCCTTTGAAGTTTCCCGACCCACCCCGCTGGTTTGCTTCGTTTTTTTTTTTTTTTTTAAATTTATTTTATGCTTTGTGCAAATTTCTGGGTTCAGTGGCCACAGATTGTTAGGCTGACCTGCCTTATTGACTATTCAGCGCCCTTGGGCCGGGTAAGGGTTAGAAACCCAACAGGTTCTAAGTAATAGGAATAAATCCCTTATAATTACCCCCATTAATTCTTTTTGGATGAGTCCAGAAAGAATTCTTCTTATTTTCTCCTTCATCTACGCCCTGTCAAGTTCCCAGCTTTCCTGGTCACATGCTGAGTGACCGTTTGCATTTTGTATACGTGGCAAATAGTACAGTGCCAGTTATGTTTCCGCATTAAATGACGTCCCTTCGATTTCCACGTCATGTCTCTATTCTTTATTGACATTAACTCTGCATATTGTATCAGCAGATACGCTCTGCAGTGGTTTCAATAATCAAGGGATTCTGGTTCTCTAAGGGGGGACACAAGGTGAATTATGGTGATTTGTGGAGTTATGACGCCTTGGCAGGCCAAGCGTTGACCTCGCCTATATAAGGACCTTTCTCTCAGTTAGAAATTTCATTATACTCACTTCTGCATTTCTCTTCTATTATGTGACTCTTACTTTACTGCTTGAATTCTTAGTTCCTTTGCTTTCATTCCAAAGTTCCTTTGTATTTTCTTTTATCTTTCATGGTTTTGATGAATCATTTACACCTTAGTGGGTGACAGGTCATCTGGTGGCGCTCAGGCCGCTACTGGCTGTGGCAGTCTGAGCGTTAGAGGGTGGAACTACCCATCCTTCGTTGTTGGGGTCTCAGACCCTTTGTACACGTTCTTGCCCTTTTGTTTATTGTGCCTCACTCGTTCTCGCCCTTTTGCTTATGAGGCTTGACTTCAAAACTCTTCTCCTCACTCGTTACCTGCTTGGTCACAGTAAAGAATGGCTTTTGTTGTTGTGGTGTCGTGGTGGGCGTCGTTGTCTGACCCCGAACTCATTTCTTTCACCCGAAAACGTAGTCTACAGCTTAGGCCTTTTGGTTCCCTTGGGTCCAAGAATAGTGAGGTCTTTTGGATCTTTTAGGTCATCCCTGGCAGCTTTACGGTCTAGATTAGACACTAGAACTTGTTTTGCTGAACATATAAGCTTCACAGTGTAACTTGCTCCTTGTAGTCCTATGGCCTTGTGCGGCCTTATGATGTAACTTGTTCCTTGTAGCTTTGCGACTTTACAATATAATTTGTTCCTTATAGCTTTGCGACTTTACGATGTAATTTGTTCATTGTAATCCTGCATAATTAATAAAATGATTGTGTATTCGGCTGTACTGTTTCTGCATTTTTCTTGTTATATTTATTCCTGTACTTTTTCTTCTTTTTTTTTTTACTAATTTTGTGTGCCGTTGTTGCTTTTCCTTGTTGATGCTTGTGCAGCCTTTTTGCAGTACTTTGCTTCCTTTTTGTAGATTTTTCTTACTTTTGGGCAGTTGTAAGACTTAAACCCGCACTTTATTGAGGAGAAGTCAGGCTACCTCAAGTTAGCCCCCCTCTTTTTGGTTTTCCCAATGAGGTAACTTTTTCGGACCGCCATTGGGGTGGTCCGTTCTTTTGCCATGATATGAGCTAGGGTGAGTTTTTCGAGTTGTCTCGAAGGTAGGACCCGCTCTGCTCTGTGGGAGGGATAAGGTTGCCTTTAGGCTAGCTTTTCCTTGTTGAGTCCCACAGGGAGGTAAGTTGTTCGGGCAGTCTATTACTAGACCCTCTCCCACTCATTGGTATCACAAGGAAATGTAACATTTTAGACTAGACTGGTGCTAGACCCACTCTTTGCCAGTAGTTGGGGTAAGGTTTCGAGTTGCCGCAAGGGCCAAACCCATTCTCCTCCACTGGGAGGACAAGGTAACCTTTCAGGCCTACCTTTTCCCTTAAATCCTGCGGGGAGGCAAGTTATTCAAGCAGTTTGTTACTGTACCCACTCCCGCCTATTGACACTCACCAGAAAGGTATATATTCTGATTTTGGGTAGCTGAGGACTAATCCGCACTCCGTCGCGGGAGGGACAAGGCAACCTTAAGGCCTACCTTTCTCTATGGTATTCCAAGGGGAGGTAAGTTCAGACAACAATTTGGCTGACTGCTCTTCGTTGTGATAAGAGCTGGGGTAAGTTCTTCAGGCTGCCTTGAAGGTAGGTCCCACTCTCATTTGCGGAAGGGACAAGGACGTCTTTAGGCCGACCTTTCCGTCCTGCAAGGAAGTAGGTTGTTCAGGCAGTTTATTACTGGACACGCTTCTGCTCGTTGATATCATAGGAAAGGTAAGTATTAGGTCAAGTTAATGCTGATCCCATTCTTCGTTGCGGCGGAGGTAGAGGTAATTTATTCGGGAGCCTTGTGAGGCCTATCCCATTCTCCTCTACGAGAGGGATAAGGCCACCCTTGAGTCGACCTTTCCCTATAGTGTTTTGTGGGGAGGTCAGTTTTTGGACAGTTTGTAATTGGACCCTCACCTGCCTGTTGATCTTCGTAAGGAAGGTAAATGTTTATCTTCGGGCTGCCATTGGCTGACCCGTACTCCATCGCGAAAGGGATAAGGCAACCCTTAGGCCCACATTTCCCTATAATGCCCAACATGGAGGTAATTTGTTGATGATCCTATTGCCGTACATTTCGTTATCCATGCTTCTTTTTTCTTTTTGTTGGCATCTTACTGGTAATATGAAAGCATGGAGTAAATGTTTTGCATTGTCCTGAAAAATTGCGTTTTATTAAGTAAAAATGAATGTACAAGCTAGATGAAGAGGTGTTACAAAATTAAGGACACGGAATCCCAGTTTGGGGAGGTCGTCGTTCATCCTTCTCTCCAAAGCCGTCCACCATCCCTTCCCCCCTTGAAACTAGCAGGGCGAGTTGTAGACGGAGGCCTGCTGCAGTTTCTTCAGTGGTGCCTAACCTATTCTGTTCTTTTGGTGCCATCTAGGGCAAGCACTTCGTCTTTATGCTTTAGCTCTTGTACGTAGCATTCACTAGCCGATACCTGCTCTTTTCGGACTTCCCCCACTCCCTGGGAGTTGGGAACTTCATTTTGAGGTGGTAGGTCGACGTGACGACCCTTAAGTTGTTGAAGGTGGGCCTCCTGATGATGGCGTTGTATGCCGATGGAGTTTTCACCACCAGGAAGTCGACCATAATAGGGCATACAGGGGCTACTTCCCGCCTGAATGGATAGTGTGATGGTTCCCACTAGCTAGACAATGCTTCTAGAGAAAACTTTTAAGGGCATTTTGGGGAGGGGGGCAACAGCCAGGAGGCCTTAATACTCATCTTGATGAAAGCTTCCCAGAACAGGATATCCGCGAAACTCCCGTTGTCGATGAGGATTCTGTGGGTGGTGAAGTTGGTAATGAGCATTGTGACCATTAGGGCGTCGTTGTGGGGGTACAGAACCTCTTCTTTGTCAACCTCTATGAACTAGATTATCAGAGTGGGGTCACCCCTTCATTCTTTGGCGGGATGATACTCAGCTGAGTATACCTCATAGTATCGGGCCCTCCTGACATGTCCTTTCTTACCTGAAGAGGTGACGCCCCCGCTCGCAAACCCTCCAGCTATGGTTCGAATTTCCCCAAGGGAGGGCTGTTGCCTTGGTGGCAAATGGGGGCGACTTGGCGGTAGCCCCCTTATCGCCAGTCGTTGAGGGTTATTCGCCAGTTTGTGCCGGTCACCTTGGTCCCAACTCCTTTCCCTCAATCTTCCCCTTGTCTCTTGCTCTTGCTTCTGTCCAGGGAGCGGTGGCACCTCTGCTATTCTGCATATTCCTTCCTTTCTCTCAGGGAGAAGCAGTCTTTAGTGTTGTGTGAGGTGGACCGATGGTACGTGCAGTAGCGACGCATTATTCCTTGGTCGTCTTCCTTTTGAATGGCGAACGTGGGCCAATCGTACTGTGGTCCGAGCCCATTTGCCAAGACTTCCTCCCGCCGTTTCTCTTGGGAGCCCTTCTCCCCTTTCTCATGGGGCTTGGCCTTGGTTGGGGCTTTCTCTTTCTTCTCTGCGCGCTCCACTTCATTCCTTCGCGGCTTTGTCAACGCCTGGAGAGTGTCTTCCGGGTTGATGAAGTTTGTCTAGCTAGCTCTGCCATGAACTGGGAGTGCGGCCAGACACCTCCCAAGAGCGCTGCCAAGGTTATCTTCTCGTCTTGGTCATTGGTGGTCATGCGCTCTTTGTTGAACCGGACCAAGTAGGACTTCATGCTTTCTTCCTCCGTTTGTTTGATAGTGAGGAGGTATGCAGCCGGATGTCGCCTTCTCCGACTGGACATGAATTGGGTTAGGAACAGCCTGGCTAGCTCACCAAAGCTGTCCAATGATTTAGGTGCTGGTGGCCCAAACCATACACGTGCTAACCCCTTCAAGGTCAATGGAAACACCCTATGAGCAATTTCCTTGGGGAATCCATGCAGCGTTATGTGAGCCCTGAAAGTTTCAAGGTGCTCAAGGGGGTTTCTTCCTCCATCGTACACCTCCATAGCGAAAACTCTAAACTTTAGTGGTAAGTGAATTGTCATTACTTCTTCAGTATAGGGTAGACCTGTGCTCGCGAGCAATTGGTCCACCGTTGACGACCTACCCACTTTCTGTGCTATTTCCTCATATTTTCCTTTGAGGCTACGGAGATCGTCTTGCATGTATTTTCCTTTGAGGCTGTGGAGTTCGACCTACCCCAAGTGCTCAGTGTCACTGTCCTCCCCGCCATCTTGCTCTCTCTGGGGTTTTCTGAGCTCTTCGTTTTCTTTGCAGAACACCTGTACTTCGTTAGTTAGCTTTGTCACCTATTCTTCCACAGTTTTCAATCTTATTTCCATGACGTCTCCCATGTTTCTCCTGAGTTGTTTGGAACGGGTTTTCGCAAGCATGAAAAGAACATGCAAGATTTGTTATGATCCCACAGACGACGCAACTGTTAAAGTCGTGTTTCACACACCTTTGGGCCAAGCTCCAACAATTCAGATCTTTGAAAATGAGCCCTGCACAAGGTAGAAAATACTTCGGCTTTGAGATGGCAGCCTTGGAGCCGAGAACCTTCGATGTCAAAGTTAGTAAATATTCTTGGAGTATAGCAAATAAGTACGAGAGTTTATAGATCAAATAGAGCATCCTCGTATCGGTGATAAATGTCATCTTCTCTTCATCCGTTTGGTTCATGCGAATCTGATTTATCTTGAATACACGTCCATAAGACTTAGAACTCGGTGTCCTGCCATGGCGTCTACAATCATATCGATCCGTGACAAGGGGAAGCTTTCCTTGGGGTAGACTTTATTTTGGTCCCTGAAGTCCACACATGTCCTCCACTTCCTGTTAACTTTCTTGACTAGCACTATGTTGAAGAGCCATTCTGGATAGTATGTTTCTCTTATAAACCTCACAGCTAGGAGACGATCTAACTCCACTGCTATGGTTGTGCACTTCTTCGTGCTAAAAGTTCTTCTTTTTTGGCATACCTTCTTTGCCGCTGGGTCAACACACAAGCTATGCTCTATAATGGCATTGTCAATTCCCGACATATCTTTATGACTCCAAGTGAACACGTCTGTGTGTTCGATCAGCAATTGTTTTAATACCTCCCTATATTCAAGGGGGCCTTGTTCCCACCCGCATCTTGGCGTTCGGCCGATTTGGGCGTAGTGCTACAATCTCTAGAGGCTCATTTGCCTCTTCCTGCATTAGGTTATTCTCATCCCTTACTTTCATGTCTTTGTTGGCTGTGATTAATGGTGGGGGTGGCGACTTCCTTTCCAAACTTTTCGCGACACATAAGCCTAGCGCCCCTGCTCTAAGTTCTTGCATGTAGCTGTATCATTCTCGACCAAAATTTGTTCTCCTGAATCTCGTCCATGCTTATCTCCGTTGGGAACTTCATTTTTAAGTGATATGTAGATGTGACAAGCTTTAGATTATTCAAAGTTGGGCGTCCCAATATGGCGTTGTAGGATGATGGGGCTTTGACTACCCATAAGTCCGTCATTGTTGTTGCCATATGTGAACTTGGTCGACTGTGACTAGTAGTGCGATAGCGCCCTAGAATCCCTTTAGGGGAGTTGGTGCCGGGCATAGCTTGTCAGGGCTAATGCCCATCTTGGCGAAAGCATCCCAAAATAAGATGTCAGTTGAGCTCCCGTTGTCAATTAGTATCAGCTTGGTCGTGTAGTTTGCAATTAACAAGGTGACTACCAAGCGTCAACATGTGGGTATAGGATCCCCGAATTTCTTCATCTCCAAAAGAGATGGTAGGCGTGGTACCCAATTTGGAGGGTTTATCTGCCATGTATACCTCGTGGTACCTTGATTTACGGGCGTGACATTTTCTATTGGAAGCCGTCACTCTCCTGTCGGCAAATCCTCTTATTATGGTGTGGATTTCTCCCCTGGGAGCTTGGTCTTGATTGTGAGGTTGGTGGGGGGGGGGGGGCATCATGTCTTTGTTCCCTTTCTTGTCTCTATCTTTTTGGACTACTGCTTTGCTAGGGCTCTTGTCCCTAGCCATCTTCTTTTCTCGATTTGATGTGTTTGGCCAACATTCACTTGAGTTCCCCACTTCCTGCTAATCTAGCCACTCTTTTCTTCATGGTTGAGCAATCTTCTGTCCAGTGGGTGTCCGATTGGTGGTATTTGCAATAGCATTGGCCCTTTGTGGGTGGGCATGCTTCTTTCCTTGTGGTTTCCACATTTTCTTGTACACTCAGATTGTTGTGGATGAGGTGAGAATTTTGGTCTCGTTGGGTGGATGACCTTTCTTGCCGCTCATCTTGATGACTTGGCCCAACCTTCCTGTCTCTCACACTATTCTAGGTCTTGATCTCTGACTTTAACTCTTGCTTCCTTGGTTCTAAGAGGGCTCATAATGTGTCCTCACGTTAACATAATCATCTTCCCTGCCCATGAACTCCCTCAGAGTCAAGGGAGTTTTCCTAACCAACTCAGTCATGAATGGACTTTGGGGCCATATACCTCCCAAAAGGGCGACTAGGGTGATCTTCTCATCCTGATTTTCCATGGTCAGTTCCTCCTTGTTGAATCCAATCAAATACACTTTTAGACTCTCATCGTCCCTTTGCTTAATGGTGAGAAGATAAGCGACAGGGCGTCGAAGTCTCCTACTTGCCATGAATTGTTTTAAAAATTGATTGGCCAATTCTTCAAAGCTGTTAATAGATCCTAGTTGTAAAGTTCCAAACCAGCCCCGTGTTATTCCTTTTAATGTTAACTAGAAGACACAACAAGCCACCTCTCTCGGGAAGCAATGGAGACTCATGTATGCTTTAAAATTTTTCAAATGATATCTACAAGGTCCCGGGATCCGTCATATATGTCAATCTGGGAAATTTTGAATTTATGCCAACAAAGTCATACCAAAGGAAAGAAATTCTTTAAGTGTTGAGTCATCTCTCCCGCTACTCCATCTTGAAGATGGGAACACAAGTACGAAGCCCCCCTTTCTCCTATTGTGGCTTGCTGCCCCTCCACATGGGCCCTCCCCAAAGAGTGTGGCAACGACGTAAAAGAGGTGGTCGGAACCTCTATCTCAGGCATGGAAGCGCCCTTGTCTGCGATAGTGACAAACTAAAAACTATTGATGGGTTCGGCATCCTTCCTGCAGCTATCTCCTCCGTCTCAATCTTCTTCATCCCCTGTGCCCCCTTTCCATTTCACCTTCCCGTGATGGCCCACTCCCCTCCCCAGGGGTTGAGGAATCCACGTCACCTCTGAAGGAGGAAAGTGAAGGGGAAGGAATGGAGACTCTCTCATTGTCCGTAGGCGGAGTCTCACCCCTTGGAGACAATTGCAGGGAGGGAACTTAGGTTGGAGCCTTGGTCCCCACAGTCATCAATGTTGCACCTGGGAACACAGAGTCCATGGCACGACTCTGGTTGGCACTACCGGTAGGAGTGTAACTTTAGATGCCGTAACCCCAACAACGCCCATGAAGAAGACGTCATATATGTCAGATGCTCACTGCCACTGGGAGTAGAGACTGATGATAGGAGAGAAGGGAACTCGAAATGGGGTGTACCCATTGAGTTTAACCTCTTGAGGGCAGATCAAAATCAAAGGTTGTGGCCAAATCTACTAGGGCTTGGCCCATGAGCCCATCAAGGTCGTCAAGCCTAGGAGACACAGATGGCGACACATGTATTGGAGAAGCAGAGGGCTCGACTCTCTCCCCCCCCCCCCCGGGGCGGTCGGATTGGCATAAGAGTCAGTGGCCACTTCTGGCCTCACATCGTCAGTNAGTGAAGGGGAAGGAATGGAGACTCTCTCATTGTCCGTAGGCGGAGTCTCACCCCTTGGAGACAATTGCAGGGAGGGAACTTAGGTTGGAGCCTTGGTCCCCACAGGCATCAATGTTGCACCTGGGAACACAGAGTCCATGGCACGACTCTGGTTGGCACTACCGGTAGGAGTGTAACTTTAGATGCCGTAACCCCAACAACGCCCATGAAGAAGACGTCATATATGTCAGATGCTCACTGCCACTGGGAGTAGAGACTGATGATAGGAGAGAAGGGAACTCGAAATGGGGTGTACCCATTGAGTTTAACCTCTTGAGGGCAGATCAAAATCAAAGGTTGTGGCCAAATCTACTAGGGCTTGGCCCATGAGCCCATCAAGGTCGTCAAGCCTAGGAGACACAGATGGCGACACATGTATTGGAGAAGCAGAGGGCTCGACTCTCTCCCCCCCCCCCGGGGCGGTCGGATTGGCATAAGAGTCAGTGGCCACTTCTGGCCTCACATCGTCAGCTGCACCTTTGATGTCTTTAGCAAGGCGATTAGCAGATGTCTTGCCCTCAGTACGTTAAAGATGTTTTCTAGGAGTCTCAAAAGGCAAGGAGATAGGCCTATTCTCAGAAGGCGGGGAAGTGGGCCTCTTTTTTGCAGGAGGCATCACAACCTTTAATTTATGCCCCTTAACGTGGAAACAGTCAGGCATACAAGGGATCTATCAATGTTGGCGGGAGTCAAGAGCTTTTCAGTCCACAAGGCACCCTCATTATCTTTGGCCCAATTTAGGACTATGCCGATGCGAGAAAGTCCTTGGTCAGTCAGATCTATCATAATGTTTTTGTCATCAGGGACCTTGCCCTAATTAGTTCAGATGGGGAAGTCCTGAATGGTCATCTCAGGGGAGTGAAACTCCCAGCCACCACCAGAAATGAGAAAAAATTCTTTTACCACTATTTGGCATTCGAATGGCGGTTTTTGAATGTCGCCAAACATTGCAAATGAACATGAAAACTACAAATGTTACTTGATAGCCCTTTCATAGAATAGAACGACAGGAATTCGCGAGTAATCATAACCATACGAAACACCACGCATGAACACAAAAGTATGCGCCAAAACGTGTGAATGAAGTTGGGTAGGGGCAAATCGAAGGAAATCAAGGACATTGCGAATGGGGTGGATGAATGGAAGGTACAAACTGTGCATTAGGGCATAAACAGGGAGAGCAACCCTCCCAGAGAAGCCTTTCTCGTCGATAGCACCCTCCGCCGGAAGAGTGTGAACCACGGTGTTGGTAATACGATACGAAGTTCTCAGCTTTGCCAAGTCTCGGGCGACGAGCGTGGAGTGCCACTAGAACCCTTCAAAGAAATGTAAAGTTTGACTGTTAGAGGATTCAGGCGCAGAATGGGGAGAAATCCTTGATGGGGCTTAGGCGGAGGCACGGTTTGGAACAAGAGAAGAGCCACGTTGAGCCATTGTTGAAGAAATGGGAAGAGACAAGATCAAACTAGTGAAAGGTAGTGAGTGTTTGAAACTTGAGAAAAAAGCGAGAAGAGGAAATGATGCAAGAAGATGAGAGAAGCAGAGCGAGAAAGAGGGGTGATGGTGAGGGATTCTTGGGAATACGAAAGGGTTACAGCGTCGTCTTTTATTATTTGAATAAAATAAAAAAAATAAATTAAAGCGCGGGAACAGTTACGGATGACGTGGGCCACGTTTTTAACATAATGGAAAGATGAATTTTCTAAAGCTCACACCTTAGTTAGAATAGAAACTAGTGGGGTAGAGTGAATGCATAAATTGATAAATTTCCCACGTGCAGGCATAAAAGAAATTAGTAGGGTCACTGGAAGAGATATTTAGGGCCTTGAGGGAAATAAGCCCATGCGTTGGAAGGCTCAAGTTTGAGACCTCAGGAGTTGAATCAGCTCTGCAAGCCTAGAGATTGGATCTTTAACCACGTGGTGAATAACATAAAGAATAGATAACATCTCTGATGGATCAGGAAAACTGATTTATTCGAGCGTTATACAAGATAATTCTAGAGTTAGTCGTTATCAACATCTTCATACTTGTATAAATAACACTTTAAGGTAACACATTGAGATTCATTCATATACTTGTATTGAGAATATTTCTCTCTAACTTAGGCATTGGAGGACCCCCAAGCACCTAGTGCTGCCATCTTATTTGTTATAGGTTATCCGTACAGTTAGTGGTGTGAAAAACGTCTTTAACAGTGGTGCCACCTATGGGATCGCTACAAACTTCAACATGACTTTTACATGCCAACTACCACACAATCTCAAGTACCCGTGACCAATAAATGAATACCACGGGTGTCGAAGCAAGGTTGGTAGAAGTTGAAGAAAATTTGAAAAAGGCGATGATAGTGGTTGAGCAGCTGCAAAAGGAGAATGAAGAGCTGAAGCGGCAGAATGCAGCTACACCACCTGTCCACAACAGACAAATAAAAGGAGGTGCACATAGCACAGGAGGTATGAACGTCGAGGAGTTAGAAAAGAAGAGGTTACACAACGAACTGTGAAGCCTCGTAGATCAATACGAGGAGATGGCAAGGAAAATGATCCTTCGTAGAGCAACTGCTGCATCGGATTGAGCTTTCCTACAATGAGTAAGTAATGGCAGTACCAATCCCGCCTAAATTCAAAGTATACACCATAGTAGACAGGTTAGCCAAAGCTGCCTTTGCAAGAGAAGAGGCATATTTACTGTGGGAGGTACAGAGGAGTGATAGAGATTCCAGCAATTGGAGTATAGGTAAATCAGGTGGGGCCATGGGGCCATAGGGCCAGAGTGGGCCAAGGCAATATCAGAGTACCTAGACACAGACAAACTCCCTAAGGAGAAAGAGACAGTGAAGAAAATCAAGAGGAACGCAACACGTTTTGTCAGGATTGAGGGAATCCTTTACAAAAAGGGCTTTGTTGCCCTTTTGTTAAGATGCATCTCATCTGAGGAAGCACAGTACGTCTTGACGGAAATACAGGAGGGCGTCTGTGGCAACCATTCTGGCAGAAAGTTTTTGGCGTAGAAAGCCCTTAAGGCAGGCTACTATTGGCGCAATGCCTTAAGAGATGCCAAGCAGTTTGCAAAGAAGTGCATAAGATGCTAGATATATACCCTTGTCCCGCATTATCCCCTCGAGAAATTATTTTCTATTACCGCCCCATGGTCGTTCGCTTAATGGGGGATTGATCTAGTAGGCCCATTCTTGCTAGGCAAATGAGGGGTAAAACATATAATCGTCATTGTAGATTATATCACAAAATGGGCAGAGGCGGAGCCCCTTGCAACTATAACGGCAAAAGTTGTCACCAAATTTTTGTGGAAAAACATTGTCTGCCGATTCAGCATCCCCCACAGCATAATCTCCAACAATGGGAAGTAGTTCGATCCAAAGCATTACAAAGAATGGTGTAAAGAGCTGGGAATCCAAGCCAAGTACCCCCAGGCACCTAGTGCTGCCATCTTATTTGTTGCAGGTTATCTGTGCAATTGGTAGTGTGAAACACGTCCTTAACAAAATTGATTCTATGAATTCACACCTCATTTAGATGACCAAACCACACTAATTCCAGATGATCCTTGGAGTCTACAATTAATAATTAAATAGAGTGGATAGTGAAAGTCTGACCAAGAAAATATGCAATCCATTTTAGAAATTCCAACGTTGGCAGTTGGCTTCGTGAATAGATACCAACCGTGCTATACTGGCTTTCCCATCGACTTTTTGGGATTTCCATCTTATAATGTGCATAAGATTGAACCCGTTTAGGATGAGTGACAACTCAACATGCCTCTCGGCCATTGTCGTACGTTGAAGTTATGCATAGAGTTAAAAATATATTTATAAGTATGTCTATTAAAATGTTAAAAACATAATTAATATATAAACCTACATTATTAGATAATATAAAAAAGTATTTATATTGATTTATTCTACTCAGCAGTCCTATACCACACAGATGCTTGGTAGAAGACTTTTTTTTTTTTTTTTTTTTCTTTTTTCTCTAAACAAGTGTGTGATGTAAGGAACTTTTTATTTATATTTTAACTCTTTAAATAAATAACCCTCCGCAATAAATAATATGTTTATAATTATACACCAACTAATTTTGCTATCATCATCCCTCACCGCCCAACCTCCCAATAAATAATTTGTCTTCTTCTCCTTTTTCAACCTCAACTCCTAATTTTAGATCTCCGGCCATCTCCCTCGCAATGACATGTTATTCCAGAGAGTGTGGAAGAAGCACTAATTGGCACTCATTCACCAGGCCTCCAGTTGAGGAGTTTGACCCACGGTGTGTCACATTTACAAAGCACCCCACAGAAGGGTGCCTCGGAATCAACTGCTGCTGAACCCACTCCCCCAAGAATAAGCCCTCTTACCTTTACCCTGATCTTCAAACCCTTCCGGCAATGCAGACTCAATTATGCAGTATAGACTGCTTCGTTTGTTTTCGGAAAATATATCATCTCATCTTATCTCATCTCATCTCAATTTCATCATTATATTTTCCCAACTTCCAATATAAAATAAAATAAACAATTTAACTTTTTAAAATCTATCTCATTTTATCTTATCTAATCATTACAATTTTCTTAAATTCCAATATAAAATAAAATAAACAATTTAACTTTTTCAAATATCAAAATAAAAATAATATTAAAAAATATATTTTAACAATACTTTATTTAACATTAATCTCAACTCATCTTATCTCATCTCCGAAAACAAACAAAGCCAAAAGTAGAAGAACTTTTGTTGAGCTCTGAGGCCCTTTCTTCACCTAGCCAATGGCCATGGCTCACCATAGGCCACCTAAACTCATTCATGCACACCGTGAACAAATTAACTTGCTGAGAGAGGCCACAAAATATCTTTCTCCTTGACAACCAAAACTCAAAACTAAGCTGGAGCCTTCTAACCTGCACGAAGACCTCATTTCTTTCATCCCAATTACTGCTCCATACGTAGATGGCCTCACTCCTGGTACCGAAACAATTGCAGATATTCCTCGCTCATTGCTTTCCCTCCTCGTCACTGCCTTTTGAGTCTTTGACCTTACTGAACCCACAATTGAATCCTCTCTTTGTCACATCAAGCTCCATTTCATATTCTACGATTTGGCTCACTGTTACCATCCTTGGCTGCCGCATACGCATCAAGGTTATATGTCTCTCTGTTGTTGGCCCTCCAGCCATGGGGTATTTGATTAGCCCAGAAAGGAAATTCTTTGAGAAACCCTTAACAGAGGTCGGTCTTAAAGCACCTGATCAATCTGACCGTGCTTTTCACATTTCCCA
Organism: Pterocarya stenoptera; assembly: GCA_003123785.1. Lineage (NCBI taxonomy): Eukaryota > Viridiplantae > Streptophyta > Magnoliopsida > Fagales > Juglandaceae > Pterocarya > Pterocarya stenoptera. The sequence continues at coordinate 83,719 of QEOT01001784.1, forward strand.
CCTTTTTCGATCAAGCTATGTGCCCATGAATCTTTAGAAGCGCTAACTCTTTTAACGGTGAAGAAAGATGGCCAAGGCGGCATATCATTCGTGGAACACAGAATGATATCTTATAGAGATTGCGATGCTCTTGTTTTCAAAGCCTATAGGGAGATGGAAGGGATTTACCATGACTACCTGGAAGCACAATTTAGGGCGGTTTGAATGGAGGTGAGAGTTGAGACAGTTGAATAGTAAAATAAGATATTTTATGAACATTATTTTTTAATATTATTATTATTTTAAGATTTGAAAAAATAGATTGTTTTTTTTTTTTGTAAGAATTTGGAAAGAATTTTTTACAATTTGAAAAAGTAAGATTGTTTGGTGTGGAAATTTGAGAAGATTCTTTTAGAATTTGAAAAAGTAAGATTCTTCATCATATTTTGGTGTGAGAATTTGGATAAATTCTTTTGAGATTTGAAAAAAAAATATTATTATATTTTATATAAAAATTTAAAAAAATTATAATGATAAAGATGAGATAAGTTGAGAAGGGTTTTGAAGGCAAACATTCCTTAAAAAAAAAAAACCTGTGATTCTTTCTGGCCCAGCAGTGTCGAGGCCGCCAACTTCAGCATTAGACAAGAAATGGGCAACGTGGCTGGATGGCTTTGAGGCCATAACAGTGATATTCTGTGCATTGGACAGTCAGCATTTTTAAGAAGGATCAGTTTCAAGAATTGGTTTTGGGTCCAGAGCTATCGGGTTTACCATTTCTTATGCGGTGTAAATCTAATGAATAAAATTTTTCTACGTAAAAAGTGCTTGATCCTGAAGAGGAGCCGGGAGTACGCCGTAACTCTATACCTCCGATCACAAACAACTTCAGAAACTTTTTGGGCCATTAGATAATAAAAATATCATATAATTTTATATTAAATGTATTTTTTTATTTGAAAGGATTAGAATTGTAATCGAGTTGAGCCAAGCCAGTTTTTGGCTTGCCGAGCTTGGCTCAACTCAAAAAATCCGAGCTCGAGTCCAAACTTGAGATTTTTATTAAATCTTTGTTCGAGTTCGAGTTGAGAATTTAAAATTTTAACTTATCGAATCGAGCTAAATTCTCAACTTGAGCTCAAGCTCGTTCCAAGATTTAATAAAAAATAAACAGCTCGACTCAAGTTTTTTATTTTTTATTTTTTTAATAAGATTTTATAATTAATAAATTAGATAAATAAAAAATAAAAAGCCTAATATTTAATTTGGGCAACGAACAAGTAGAACATCTATTGAATTATAAGATTTTAAAAATTTATAAATAATTAATATCTAACTAGCTAGATGATATTTATCCATAATAACAATAAATTATATGTCTACATAAATTATTAATACATACATATAATATGATAGCATATATCTATTTCATATATGATTCCCACATACTAGTATATGAAATTTTTAGATCTTATTGACTAATTATTGTACAAATGATAAAATATAGCTATGAAATATATTCAATATATAGACATAAGTAATTAGGTTACATATTATATATTTAATTATAAAAGTGCTACGCTTATATTATTAGCTAATACATAATATATACGTATATATACATATGTATATGTATATTTATATCAATATATGAATGAGCTTTAATCGAATAAAGCTAACAAGTCGACTCAGGCATAAACGAATATGCTTTAACGAGCCTTAGTTGAGTCGAGTCAAGTCAAGTTTTGTCGGGTATGTGTCATTTACTAATGAAGCAGGTAACTATTTTCGTAGGCGAGTTTTGTTTTTCACGAGTCGTTTTCGATTCGAGTTTAATCAAACGAGAACCAAGCGGGCTATCGAACAAACTGGTTCATTTGCAGGCCTAGAAAGGTTCATCAACTCCATTTGAAATGAAAGGATCCTTAGCGCTAAAGAACTATCTCGTCACTTCCGAGGGAATACTATCCATAATGCGCTTTAATTTAGAGAGTTGTTATTTTGACCCATAGTGCCTCGAGAGTGATAGCTAGTGCAAATCTTTTTTAATTAGAAATGTTTTATTTATAAATTTTTTTTTACAAAAGTAAATCCACACTTACGTGACTTGACGTGATATGTTAGATTGTAAACTTAATTTTATTGTAAAGTAGATTGAACGTATCATATGAATCCATATTAGTTTGTGGATTTATTTTGATGAAATTTTTTTTGTAGCTGTAACACTTTTCTTTTTTAAATATTATTAAAAAAACATACTTTTGCACGGGCAGGTCACTTTCCCATTGCCCCGGGGGGGGGGGGGGGGGGGGGGGTCTAAAGACAAATGTGAGTCCCCCACCACTATGAGCCGGTAGTAAAAGAAGATAGATGGTTTCAAGAATTATAAATATGATTAGAGAAAAAAGTTGACAAAAGAAGATAGTTGGTTTTAAGAATTATAGATATGATTATTTGATAGAAAAAAGGTTGGCAAAAAGAAGATAATTGGATGGAAAATGTAGATATTTGGTTAAGAAGTTAAGACATTTATATGAGATTTTAGATGAGCCTAATAAATTTTTTTAAAATATTAATGTTAAATGAACATTGGAAAAAATAGAAGTAAAAATAAGAATTTAATTAGAATATGATTACAAATTAATATATGGTCGGTAGAACTGTAACATAAGATAAAAAATAAATTAGATAAAAAAAAAAGAAAAAAATATAAAAGTAATAATATTTTATCATTATATAAAGTTTAGATGGTTAATCAACATGAGATTAAGTTTTGAGTGGAATAAGCAAAAAAACAAATATATGATATTAGGCAAAATTTGACTAATATGATAGCCACTCCCATGCTAATGTTATTAGAAGTGAGACACAATCTTTGTCCATCAGACTATGCATAGGGAAGACCTAAAGCCTGATAGCAGAAGCAGCGAAAAGGCATGCAAAAAATTAAAATAAAAGATAAACAATCACCATTCAACTTTCTTCTCACTACAAAATTCGAAATATCACTTTCAGCTTCAGCTGCGATGAGCACTTGGAAAGAAAGCTAAAATACACAGGAGTCCCAGGACCGTGTTGGCTATTATTGCAGACAGAATCATTACCAAGAGAGATGATCTGAATCAGAGGTTAATTTCTGACACGAGGATTTGCTCTCCATAAGTGGTTTACCAATGAAGGAACTGGAATTTCCATTGGAGCGCATTGATCAAAGCAGGAGTGTTTTGAGTACATGGACATAGGAAGATGAACTATTGTGTGATTAAAAAAAACATTATCCATCATTCATTAACCATTATCATCATTCTTCATCGTTAACACTATTATCTTTTGTATCATTTTCTAAATATGACATCAAAGTTTTGAAAATTTATTTTTTGTTTTTCAGTTATCTACTAATCCATTGATAAAAAATCAGAAATGATAAAAGAATTGTAAATATTATTTCTATAAAATAGCAAATATTTGAATTAGGTCATGCAAACTCTCTCTCTCTCTCTCCCCTACCATTCGGCTTGAAGCCAACGACAACGACCAATGGTCATATTCATCATCCTTATATCACACAACACAAGTTTTTATGTTTTTTTTTTTTTTTCTCACCAAATGTTTGGTGTATGAATGATTAGTAGAAAATTATTCTAGTTTAGCAAGAATAAAACAAAAAAATAAATAAAAATAAATAATCAAGTATAGTGTGTAGTGTAGGAATAATGAGTAGAAAGGCTCACGACCAATGGTGTGCTCACCCCAGCATTGGCTACTGTGGAAAATGGCAATAGTCGTATTGAAGTTCTTTTCTCAGGTACATATTTTAACTGGTAAAAAATGGTTGATTTCGTAGGTTACATACAAAGTACCAGCAGTATAATTAAAGCATTAAACTATAATCAGGTCATGACTCATGCCTATTTTTACCAGATTTAGTACAAAAATGTGTCCATAAATACAGGAATTTACTTAAATGTCAGCAATTAACGAGCCTTTTCTCAAAGAAAAAAAAGAAGAAGAACCAATTAACAAGCTTAAATGGAGGGTCACCACACCAAGATAAAATGTGTAATTGTTATGTATTTTTGGGCAGATAATCATATGATTAAAAATCAGTTGTTATATACGTAATTTTATCGTTTGTTTTCGGAAAACTCTCATCTCATCTCAATTTCATCATTACACTTTTTCAAATTCCAATATAAAATAAAATAAACAATTCAACTTTTTCAAATTCATCTCATATTCTCTCACCTAATCATTACAACTTTTCCAAATTTCAATACAAAATAAAATCAAAAATTCAATTTTTTCAAACTCATCTCATCTCTGAAAACAAACGAGGAATCATATATCTTATAATTTCCTCTCACTATAGTGTAAGAGCACCAATTCATCCATAGCTCGGGACTACCTAATAATTAGCCGTATAAAATAAACACATGCAAAGTCATTATTTCCCATTATTTGTTAACTCATCTGTTTGTTATTTACATCTATTTCTTGAAAAAAAAAAAGGGTCAAAATTAGCTATCTGACTATGGGCGAAGCATTAATACTGTTAGATTTCAGATTATATTGATGGAGATAAACTATCTTCTTATATTTCAGACGAGCTGCACAACAGCAGCCACCCGTAAGGTCCCATTTTGGAGAAGATCAGCCAGCTCATCAAATAAAAGAGCTCTTCGCCAACCCCATCCCTTTGGAGCTTTCGGTAAAAGAGTACCTGTTTGTTTGATGTTTCCAAAAACAATGACTTCCCGCTTTGATGGGCAAATCAACTAAACAATGGAAGTCATATGAAACAATGAATTAGAACCTCGCATTTTGTACAAGAACGCACAAAACTAAGCAGTAATTCAGTAAACAACAGATTGTTCGTTTAGAGCTTTAGATACCTGATAATGGGCTGTAACCTTTTCGCGTGAGTCCACATACATATGAACCTGAAAGCAGATGGTTAACATTCTAGCTTGGAGCTTTGAAGAAAAAATAGGAAGAGTAGGACAGAGAACTAGTTTAACAACTTCAATTATGTTCTATACTAATTTAACAACTTTTTCTTATTATAGAAGTGTCATTATCATGGAACCAAGAACAAGAGAAGACCAATTTTGAGCTATTGAAAAATAAACCCTCTAATACTTTGATAAAACCAGAATCAACGGCTGACCTTTCTAAGGGAATCAGTTATCTCTGCCTTCCGACGGTGAAGAAATAAACCTAAACAGATGTAATAAAATGTAACTCAAGTTAGGCAACATGATTTCTTCTACATTGATAAACAAAAAGTAATATTTTTTCTTGGTAATTCTTTTATACAGCTTTGAGCATTACCAAGTGTTCGCCGTCCCTGGGGGTCTTCGTCATTAAAAGCCTGAACACTAACCTAAAGATTCAGAGAGAAATCATAACTGTATCAGACTCAAAAGAGAGAGCTTCGTCATACATTTTCAAGCACATACACACATAGTAACCAATCGGTATTCAATCACCTTCCATAAAGAACCAGCATAAAAAACTTCTGGAGAGTGTTTGACATGGCCATCACTGAGCCTGTGCACATCCTCAAATTGCACTCTGTGAATCCAGCAGAAAATTATGCGAAGACAGACTTTCCCAAGTTTAGCAGCCAACAAGAAGAATGAAGGAAAAAACAGACAGCTATAATTGGAAGCAAAATTGTCGAGCATGTATAACACAATGAGCCCATTGGCATCGAATCATGTAACAACAACCCAAGGAAAGCCCAAGCCACTATTGGGATTTTACACCAAAGGACTAGTTAAGGTTACAATTAGAATCCACTGGAATCATTATCAACCGCAAGAACTTCTTCCTCTAAGACAATGTGGGATCCCATTCAATACTCTCTTATACTCAATTTGAGATATTACAGATCACAACAACTGCTCATCAAAACCACCGAATAAAATTCAAGTAGGAAACTAGGACTTGGAACATAAACGAACTGTTACCATTTCTGATATACTGAGCAATCAAGCCCCAAGCAAAGAGGAATGCGATAAGAGAAAACTGCTATATATGAGCAGTAGACTGTACTAACTACATATCCAATCTGAGCACCTTGATATGGGCACACAATAATATGGAACTGCTTCTAATTAAACCAATTAGTTAAATTATGGTTTCGAAACAAACTTTATCTGTAAAGAATTTGAATGAAACACCATATTATGCTCGAAAGAATGCAAATTATGCAACCATAATAGAAGGTCATGTCAATCCAATTATTGTATCCACAAGATCACGTCATTTGCAGTATGCAGAAGCCGCTCCCTTATACATCTTGTAAAATGCAAAATTACCATCCAAAACAAGTCAAGAGCAACTGGAAAGTAAAATTATAACTTACCCGAAGCGAAAAGGAGGGAAGTGACTTAAAGGTGTTTTCAAATCCAATGATATGGACGAACTGTGTACATTCTCCCACTCAATCCCAACAGCATGCCCAGGTGACTCAAGCATCTCCATGGGAATACTGCTAGCACTTGGTCCTGCGGTTGAAGTTCCAGACATGCTGCTCTGCGGATCCATTTCATACCCCCTCTCCGTTTGCTCTCCATGAACATTAGTCATATTGCACCCTCCTTGGCTCAGGCCAACCAAAGCTGTCAGCCCATCCCCAGAAAGGTCTCCGCTGTGGTCAGCTCTTGCCTCCGAATCATCATTAGCAAGAGACTGCTGGCAGTTTCTGTTGCCCATGCCAAAAGGGACACGTGAAAAAACAAAACGTGTTGGAGCCCAAGCAGCTGCAGGCACAAAGGTAGTTCCACGCCCAATACCTGCAAGCCCATCAATAGCCCCCCTATCATGCACACGTACAGGTCTAAAGAGGCCATTTCCTTCACCCTGAGCAGATTCAGCAACATATACATTCCCCATGTTACCAGGAGAAGAATTATCATGCTCTTGCATGTAATATCCAGTGGTTGAGACCCCATGTGGAAAACGAAATGGCTGCCTACAAGCACATGCCATACTTGTAAGGCAGCAACTTTTGCAAGTGTCCGCACCAATTTCTTGCACCCTCTGGCTTAAAAGCATCTACACGATAGCCAACATCAAAGAGAAAATTATTAATTTTATCAAAAGCAAAAACACGGGTTAAAATTTTATGGATATAAATGCTTGCAACAGGAAAAGATATCTGAACTTCCAGAGGTGGGAAACATGCACAGAGTTCTTCTAGCCACTCTGCTAGCTCACATAGTGGTGCTCCTAGAATGAATCAGCCAAACCATAGGCATTCATAAAAATGTATCCCATGTACTGAGGGAAAGCAGATGGCTAGGAGAACCACCATGGTTTAAATTGAAAACTTGCTCACAGCTTGTTTATGCATCACATCAAATGGGCAACATTGTAACAGGAAGCATGGACTCTTCTAATAGCCTTATGCATTGCACATTCCTGATATGACAGTGGCCATAGAATAATTTAAAAGCAATCAAATCCAGCATCAGACCTGTAGCCAAAGGCCGTCATTCACAGCTTTGCAAGGGAACCCCAATTCCTCAAGTTGCCTTCTCACATTTAAAAGTGCCTCAAAAGACATGTTGCAATATAAAAGGGAACCCCCTTCAAATATATTAATGAATGTTTTATAGTCCTCCCCACGAATCCCGAAATTCCCTTTAGCATAAACCTTTAGCTGTCTCTTGCCCACAACCCTTCCACCCCATGAAAGTGGATGCATGCCAGATCTTTCCCAATCATTTGTCATAAGCCCACCACAGGAAGAGTTCATTGAAGACAAATTCCTTGATTGGTCACGGGCAAGCCAGCTATTATTATTCAGATGGTAGCACGGGCCTTCTTCAGATGGCCCCTCCATAGCCATTCCAGTGGCCCCCAGGCCACTTGCTCCCATACCAATTGACATCTGAACATAGGAACATGAGGTTCTTCTTCCATCCATATCTGCCAACAAGGGACTCACTGATGAAGGCCCTTCCATGTTGCAGGTGTATCTTGGCTCCATATTCAACTGAGAGTATGTAGCTTCTTGCACCTGTTGATTGGAATTGGAAACTCCTTGTTGGCAGTCCACCACACAGTCTGCAAGCTCGACCAGAAGATTATGAGCAGTATTATGGTCTTTGAGGCCATCTTTTAAAGTTAAGCTTCCCAGCTCAGATTCCAACATCTTATTATTGCAGTCATCCATTAAATTTTTTCCCTTTGCTAGAGGAGAATCAGACTGAGAATCCATTCCCGCCTCAGAACTGCAACTTTCCTGGTCACAATGTTCTGCCTTAGAATGGGCACCTTTTGCAAGGAATGTGTACAATGCCAGTTCAAACCTTTGGATAGAAAAGAAACATGGGGTTATGCATCTTTATAGAAACTCAAGCTGCGAGACCAGAAAACTAAGTGGCTGCTGATACCCTTACCGTTTTTCTTCACTAGGTGCCCACAACTCATCCGAGGTTAGCAATGCATGCAAGGTTGGCGGGGAAAGTTTTGGAAGCACCTATTCATGGAGGTGAAAATGCAGATAGTGAGTTTAACCTAACAAAAACCAGAAACAATTCCTGAACGATGAAGTTGCAATTCAAATGACATGAACAAATGTAAACCATGTTTTGAGAGGTAAAAGATGGAACACGTTTTAATCAAATCGAAGAGCTAGAAAAACATTTCCAGCAGTTCAAAAAAATTAAATTGTATGAGAATATAATTCGATCATGAAACATATAGAACAGAGGAATGTCCTGGATTCATCAAAAGATTTTCTTCAAATTGCTAGAGTGAATCACTAGATGCTAACAAAAAACAAGAGATGCATTTTTTTGTCAAATTTCAAGTCCATGATTACCCACACTTGACGTTGTCCCAAAAATGTTTCTTCCTAAAGTCCAAATATCCATTTCCTCGTCCTTCTGTTTAATATCATTTTACTATATTGTCCCAATTTTAAACAGAGAAGAAAGGGTTTAACCATTCAAACCCACAAGTCCAACAGCATAGTTATCTTCATCTGTACCTCTTTCAACTGCGTGGCACCACTTTGACAAAGGTAACCCCAGCAAGCATTCTTCACGCGCTCTCCATGTATGCCATAATCTTGGCTCTCTGCAAAAACCTAAATCAGAGGTAAATCATGTCAATAACTGAAATGAACTGATAGCATAGAGTGCACAGCAGCCACATAAGCATCTCGAACCTGATATGCTAAGAAGTTCGAAGTCCATAATTCTGATATGATAAAATCTGTGCATATTGCACACAAATCCTGCATGTATACACATCAGTTTGCAATAAAAATGAACATAGAAAATGCTTTCCAAACAAAAAGGCTTAAAGTAAAGAAACAAAAGATGCTGTATCTTTGTTCTATATGCGAACAAAAGATGCAGTAACCACAATAAAGAACATCATACCTGAAGGTCAAGAAAGGAAGCAACAGCTAGAACTCGAAATGCATTGTCATCATTAAGCTTTGGATGGTGGCCGTATAGATATGCCAAAGCCATTGCAATTGCATCACCGTTGACATTCTTATCATCTACATGCAAGGTCAGAACCAGAGCACTGGCTTCTTTCCAGGGACCATGAAGCATGTTTCTATGGGCAGCTTTAGACGTCAGAACAAAACCAAACTATCTCATCTCATATAATTATTACAACTTTTCCAAACTCTCACACAAAATATAATAAATAATTCAACCTTTTCAAATCTCAAAACAAAAATTATATTATAACAATATTTTATTCAACTTTCAACAAAACATCTCATCTCATCTCATCTGAACTGCGTAACCAAACGAGGCCTAAGTCTTAGAAAGTAAGCTGCTAACACATAAAGATCATCTAGAAATAGCATAGACATATCAGTAAAATTTTCCACAAAAAGTAATCAACAGCATCACGTTCTATTCTATGACCAATCTATATAGCCTCCGTTCTGTCTTTCACCAAATTCCCTCTTCCACCATTTCACAAGCATTACCACCTATAAAAAAAAAAACTATTTCACAAGCATTACCTCCGAAACGTAGTCATTCTTCGAGAATCCAGCAGTAGCACCTAGAGCTTATACTTTGCTATTTGAAAATAGAAGAATTTCTCCAGATGGTTCACATTTGTATAATTGAATTAGCCTAAAATAGAAAATTTTACATTTTTCTCCAACATTTAGTAGCAAGGCCAACCAATTTGCACAAACAAGACCAATAAAGCAAGTATAGAAATTGAAGGGGGCGCTACATTTTTTGGGAAATAAAAAACAAGACCAGCCGAATTGCATGAAGATTGAACCCCAAGAGCAAGCATTTAAACAAAATCAAAATGGAGTCCAGACCTGAAGTAGGAGCTGCGAGAGAGGATGAGGCGATGGAGGTGGTAGGTGGAGCCCATGGCCTGGACGATGATGTCGGAGAAGGAGCCGGAGATAAATCCCTCCAGCTGGATGTGGTCGCAGAGCGAGGTGAGGTTGCAATCCAGCGCGCGGAGCTCGCCGCTGGTGCGGTCATCGGAGTGCTGTGAGGGCGCGATCGTCATTTTCATCTGGGGACCGTAAGACCGGGCGGCCTTCGGGTACTGGGGCTCCATCAGGAATAAAAAAATGCCGTTTGAGACTTTGATTTTCCTTTCAGAAATGGGAGGGTCAGTTCAGCTAGGCGAGGGAATGGTTCTGTTTCTGGTCCGGTTCCTATTCCGGTTCCGAGCCATCGTTGAGAGAAGGTCCTAAAGTGATGGATGGTGGATACGACTTACGGGTTATACATACACGTCTAGAATACATTATAGGCAAAAACGGTGCGTTTTCCTGAAAAGGAATTGGCAATTTGGCATGGTTTGAGAAAAATTAACAAGGAAATGTGCAAAAAGATGTTGGGAGTCTCGACAAAAAATATACCGCAGATAAAACGAAAAAAAATAATAAGTTAATGGAGTCAATAAATTAGTTTGGATTTATATTCTTTGTTTGACAAATCAATATTTTATTATACTAAGACGATATTTCATGCAATCCTTTTTTTTGTGGGTTATTTTCTTTTGGTTTTTTAAACTCAATTGAGGTTTTATGGTGTTATGTCTGAAAGCCAAAATGAAAAATGAGCCACCATCTAAGATCGACTCTTTTGAACCTTTTGGCAGGAATCCTAATGCCACCATCTTCCAAATCCTTGGGTAGGAAAGTAATAGCCTAATATGTGCCAACCTCCCTTTTTTTTTTTTTTTTAAATTAAAGTGTGGTTTGGACAGTGAATTGAGATGAAAGTTAAAAATTAAATAAAATATTATTAAAATATAAATTTTTAATAATATTATTATTTTAATATTTAAAAAAATTAAATTATTTATTATATTTTATATAAAAATTTAAAAAAATTATAATAATGAGATAAAATAAATTAAGATGAGATAAAATATTTAAAAACTGTCTAGAGCGGTGACGATCGAGTGAGCCTCACATGCGACTGCAAAAAATATGGGTCACAAGTACAAATCGATCAGTTGGTTTAGTGGCGAGGAAGGGTGGATTTAGAGATAACAAGAGCAATGAAAGGTCATTTGGCTTGTTATGATTCTGAACAATGTGGATCTGGTCAAGATTAAAAATAGAGAAGAGACGTTTTTTTTTAATTATATATAAAAACTGATTAAGAAATAAAAACGATAACATCATTAACAAAACATAATAAACTAGAATATATCATACATGTTATTAGTTATGCGAGAGTTATTACAAAAGAGTACGATTCTCCTTGACGATACTAATTAATGACAAAACATGATTCATCCAAAGGTTCAAATGATGTATTCTACCAAGATCACCATTTGGGTTGGAGTATTTTATATGGATGGGTCGGGGTGACTATTATTAAGTAGAGGAATTGGATATATAGAGAGAGAGAGAGAGAGAGAGAGAGAGAGAGAGATTTACATCATTTGTTGCATGGATTGTTATTCATTAACCATAAACATATTAAATGGAAACCTTAGATTTTCCCAAACTGCATCCTTCCATCACCCATTTCCATCTTTAGGCTGGTACGTGTCCAAGACTCAAGTGCTGACATGTATATGTTTGCCGCGAGGACAAGGCGACTATCAACTATAATGGTCACCGTGATTTTTTTTTTTTTTAAATTGTCATCATTCATTTATTAGAGAAACTTACATCCAGTACTAGATACATGCATGGCTATCCTCATATCAACCATTACCTCACAAACCAATTAGTGCATTTGGAGCTTCACCAGAATGTTATTTCTTTTTGTAACTGGTCTGGTCTTTACTACTGCTGAAACTCTCTACAGATAAACGTCCAAAAGATAGCACTATGCCTAAACAGAGACTCAACATCATCCTTCATAGAAATAGAAGACTCAGCCTCTACAGACAAATGTCCAAGAGACGAAATTCGTTTATTATTTTTACTAAACAATAAGGAAAACAACAAGGAAAGTAGTAAGATAGATGCGAAAATGACAGATTACAGTTTGGAATAACTCTGGTAAACTTCGAAATTTGTGACGGTGGGTGAAGGTGACACGCTTGTCTTTTTTCAACCACAAAAGTCAAATTTGAAAAATCTGATGGTTGTGATTCTAGTGATCCGTCGTGAGTGGCGAGAAGAGCTACTGGAAGGGTAGGCACATGAAAACCACATGCGGTGCTTTTCACAAAACTGTCACTATCCTTCGAACGATTTGCAGTTTGGTAGTCTTCTTGTGCTATGCGTATCTCTCAAGAGTTGTTAGAAAACTGTAGATCTATCTTTTTCGGCCTTGAAGGAAACAAAATAAACTAAGAAAATAGAACTACATTGATAGACAAAGTGGATAAATGTAGAAAGGTTGAAAGGAGAGGGAGAGGGAGGAGGAAGCCGAGGCCTCCAACGACGATGACAATAATCAGATCTGGAGGCTTTTTACGAGAGAGAGAGAGAGAGAGAGAGAGAGAGAGAGAGAGAGAGAGAGAGAGAGAGAGAGGTTACCGTGATTTCAGTGATGACATTTAACAACTTGGTAAGTAAAATCATCCAACGCTAGTGGTGTGACTGGGTAAGTAAATAAGACTAACGATATTCACACAATATATTTCACAATATATATTTTGAAATAAGAATATTTTTATAAAGTCGTGTTACTTTTATAAGACACTTTACAGAAATACCCCCCATTTTAAAATATAGTTGTGTAAAATATTGTAAAAATTGAAATGTATTTATCATTTTTTAGTAAATAAACTAGTACGTGTAATTGTGCCACAAGTAAATAAAAAACATTCAAATATAATATTACATAATTATGAAATAATATTTGCAGTCTTAGGATATGTAAATATCGTGCATTACATTTGGAAACAATGCGTAAATCTAAGACCCACATAAAAAAAATCATTTTTGTAATGGTGAACCCCACATTTTTAGAAGCGAGTGCATGATACTTGTACATACTATAATTGTACTTAGCATTACTCTATATCGTATTGAATTATATTATATTTTTTATTATTTCTCTCAATTAGTTTCCTATGCCGTGCGTCACAATGCTTCATGTTTAGTTTTATCCTCCAAGTGCGTTGTGCATCTTGTGCTGCTTTCTCTAACCTGTCATAGGGACCGCATTTATCAATGAATTTATTTACACCGTCTAATAGTTATATAAAATATGATATCAATCTTAGGACAGAAACATAGTGCAACAAAAATTTATAAGAAATGATATTTGCAGTTGTAGAATGTATAAATACTATGCAATCTCTTTGAAAAAATTGAGTAAATACGGGATCCACGTAAAAAAAATTAATTTTGTAATAGGAGACTCCACTCATTTTCAGAATAATTGTGCGACGCTTGCTCACTCCACAATTATATATAGCATTACTTTTTATCCCACAATACATAACACAACTTGAGGGAGAATTAGCATCAACATAAGATGATGATATGCTGATATTTTCTATATCCTGTTTTTTAATGTATAAATTTTGAGTAATGCTACATTAAAAAACAGGATATAGAAATATTAGAAAATATTTATGATGTGCTATATTTATGCCACATTATCAGCATATCATTATCTTAAATTGATGCCAATTGTCCCACAGGTTGTGTTCTGTAATGTGGCATAAATATAGCAAGGTCATATGTGTAATAAGCTCAAAATATAATTATGGTAATGTTAAAATGAATTTGGGTTTGCAAAAGATAAAATAACAAATAAATAAATAACTCAATATGTATTTTGATTTATTATTGTATTTTTGAATATGGTAATGACACTTTTATTTTGATTTATTATTATTTTTTATTACTTTATTTATTTAATTACTAAGGTTATGGTGTATTTTATTTTAATGTGTCTTTTGTTTATTTATTTTATTTTGGTCTTTTGAGTTTGGATTTTCTTCTTTCTGTAGTTGATTTTTAGTGTTTTATTACTATTGGGCTCTGTGTGTGTGAAGTTGGGACCAGTCTTTGTGTCTTGTGAAATTTGGGCCCGGCCCATGTGAAGTGAATCCAGCCCCTCCTCCTAATAAAAACAACGCCGTTTTGAAGAGAAACTCTAGGGTTTCATCTCTTCCTTATGCGCCGCCCCTCTCTTTCTTCTTTTTTCTTCTGGTTTCTTCTTCTTCCTCCTGCTACCGATGCCGACCACCCCCACCAATCAGACCATGGCCACGCATGTCTTCTTTCTCTCATCACCAGCCACCACCTCCTTCCTCCACCGCGAGCCTCCACGGTCGTTTTTAATCTTTTATGAGTTTTCTCTTACCGCCACACCACCACGGCTTGCACCACCGGTTCTTCCTCCACTACCCGTGAGCCACATAGTCATCCACAACAGTCTCATCCACCAATCACTATTGGAGCTTCGATGGCCGAATCTTCCATTTCGGTTTATAAGTTGGACTATGTTCTATCCCTTAATGATCACCGAATCAATCCTCTCAAATATTTAGATTGTGTTTTCAGTGCCTTAGAGTGAATTTACCGTATGCCGTCGTGTGCTCCAACATGCGCTACCGTGAGCCACTGCACACAGTTGCCTTCCTGTGGTTGTTTGACCATCCCTAGCCTTCCCCTTCCCACTCTAGTCATCCAATTCCCTCATACTAGCCCAGCCCTTAAGCTGGGAGCTCTTTTTAGCAATGCTCCACCATAACCCCACCATAACAAACCCTCCCCACCACCCACTTGTACTTAGGTCCGAAGCTCATTTTCTAGAAAACTCACATTAATTTACTATTTTGCCCTCATGCCGCTATTACCCACCATTGCGCCGCCACCTTTGGTGACACCTCCACATACATGATCTTCTAGAAAATTACTCGAAAATGTACTAAGTAATTTTCCAACGTGACCCATGAGTTAGAATAACATTATTATAATTGACATTGTTTGCAGTCTAGTTGGTTTGAGATAAGGCCATGGGCCCACTGAAGTGTTGGGATTAAAATGTAGTTGTTGTTGGATTTGGGCCTTGGGCCGGATTGGAGAATGAGATTACGCATGTAGTTGATTGTGAAACTATGTATTTGTGTTTGTTGTGATGCTATATGATGAGCAATTTACTATGTCATTCAGTATCCGTTTGTCATGCATATTTATCGTTTTATAATTAATTGTGCTATGAAGTCATGTTTATTTGAAAATTGGGACTAATTGTACTATAACATGTGGGTGTGTGCATATCACCCCAAGTCGAGATGGTTTATTATCTCGGTGGAGTTCCTCTGGTCACTCGGGAGCGTAATAAACTGATGTGACATCCCTTAGATTGTCGTCGGGCGACAACGGGCACGGACGAGAAGGTAACGCTCTCGTACTGATTTTGTGGCCTTTTGCTGGTAGGGCTAGAAGATGTTTAGTCATGTACACGCCTGGTGTAGAGTTGGGTATCGCTCGTTACGAAGTCACATGCACGGATATTACCTGTGGTGTGACGATGAAAACCAGGGTGTGCAGATGATTCATATGGGAGACCATGGTGCATGAATAGTAAAATAAATGAATATGCTTAGGCCAACAGAGTTTTTGGCGTGTGTGATTGGAATATGTCTTTTGGGAAAAAATGATGGACTTGTTACTGTATGTTTTACTATAAGGTTGCAATTCTGCTACAGGTACCAGGCTTTGGGTACCTATTGCGGAACTGTCACTTTTTTATTATTATTTTAATTTAAAATAATTTCCTTAGGCGCCAAAGTCATCTCAGATTTTGGCCAAACTCAAATTTATGATTTCCTCTTCATTCTTTGGCAAAACTCATCCCAGTTTTCCTTCAACCATCTCGTCTTCGTGCTGTGCCTTCGTGCCATCGAACCCGCACCGTTGTGCCATTGAACCATCTACGCCGTCGAACCCCCATATGCGCCGGTGGTCAGTTTCTGAGAGAAAGTGGCTGTGGGTATGAGCATTCTCTGTTTTATGCAGTTTTGTTTTCTATTTTTCTATATTTTTGGCCACCTATCAGTAAAGTTTTACCTTTCTGCAACAAATAGTAGTTTCTTTGTGCGTATGTTTATTCCGGAGTTTTTCCTCCTTCCATCATTACTCAGGGTTCTCATGGAGGTCCATAGAGAAAGAAGATTATTGATTTAGATGGAACTGAAAATGAGAAAGACTTTCCTTTCTGGTGTCTGGACTGTGTGCTAAATAATCGCCTACCTCCAATAGAAAATACGGTGCGAGGTGAAGATTGGGGTTCTTAGGACTCCATGTGTTTCGATGCGAGTTCAATCCGGAATGAGGTGAACTAATGAAGATCGATTTCTGAAAGACTGAATAACTGGGTCGATTTCGGAAAGATCCTCAAGAGTTGGAGAAAGTTGAGTTGGCACTCGGGTACACGGGGTGTACGCGTCCCGGGTGCATATAGACTTTTTGATAAGGTTGTGGACGTGTTGGTTGTATTAATATGTTTTAATCTCTTAGATGTTATTTGGTTGATTACTTGCTAAGATTTCATAATCTCATTGTGGTGGTGTATTACCCTAAGGTTTCGTCTTATGGAATCGTAGACTTTGACTCATAGACTGAGTATGAGCTTGAGGGACCGGCTTCGCTAGAGGCGTGATTTGCTGATGTCATGTTGCCTTGGCGATATAGGATTTATTTCCCCTTATGTTATATTGTTTTCTTTTATTTCAATTACTTGTCGGATGACTGTATAAATCTCATGGAGAATATGATTTGTGGGTTGTAAGGTTTAAAGACTTTCTGGTACTTAGTAGAAATGCCTCTTTTTTCGCTACAATTATTATATTGTACACTTATTACATATTGTACACACTCCGAGCACTTGTTATTGGGGTGCGTGATCCATGTGGTCATCATCTCGGTGTTACGAATTTCACTAAAATAACATGTGGGGGTCGAGGGCGCCACATCTTTTATATATATATATATTTTTTAAGAAATGCTACAAATAGCATTACATCATACACATTCATTTAATCAATATGTAATTTTTCATTTTTAACATTTTATTTAAACACAAATATTTAAGCATTAAGATAGAAATATAAAAATAAAAAATCACATATTAATTAAGTGAAAATATACGATACAAGAGTTCAATTTTTATTTTTTCTCTTTCTCATTCTCCTTTTCTTTTTCCTCCCCGCCCCTATCGCCTCTCTTCTTATCTTTTTCTTTTCGCTCTTTCTTTTGTTATGATCTTTTCCATCTTTTCTTCTCCGTTTCTTTGTAAACCCCCAGTCCTCTTCATCCCTCTTTTTTTCGTCTCCTTTTGCTCTATTATTCCCATATTTTTTTTCCTCTCTTGCTCTCCTTTTCTTTCGCCGTTCTTGAAGGAGAAGTCTCCACTTTACAGAGGCCTTTAACACCTCACGTCATTCCCCACCCTTTTTTTTTCTCTCTCTCTCTAAATGATGAGCTGGTGTAGTTATGGGGCATGTGCTGCTTCTTTTTTTTCTTTTCCTTTTTTGGAGTTTTTATATTCACTAGTTCTACACCACGTATCAATAAAAAATTAAAATTAAAATTAAAATTAAAATGGTATAGAATTGCTAAATATAATTTTTTCAACATGCAACATGTATAAGTATTTTTAAAACAAAATATAATACAATTAAAAATAATAAAATAAGACTCATTATCCTACTTGTGATGGCCGAAAATACGACTTCTAGATTTAACCGAATAGTTGACATACAAAAAATAAATAATACAAATCAATACTAATTACATTTGTGTAGTGTGCATGTAATTATTTTGAAAACAATTGAGTAAATATGAGACCCACGTGAAAAACTATTTTTTTAATTGTGGACTTCACTCTTTTTTAAAATATTTGTACAGCACTTGAGTACTCAATGATTACAAATTTTATTTCTCTTTCGAAACTTATCTATTTAAAATTTGTACAAAACATTACTATTTCAAGAAATATACCTATATACAATATTAAGTGATAAGTGATTGTTTGATGGACGATTTTTTTTTTTTTTTTAATGCTGTAAGAAAGATGGTGCCTTTTTTATATATTCAAGCTAAAAAGAAGAAAAATGGAGGAAAAAGTACAACAATCCAAAGAAAATAAAGTCGGAAATAAGGCTGTGCATCCGGACCGGATTGTTATCCAGTCCAGTTCAAAAACTGGATATCCGGCAAATCCGCCGCCCGGATTATTACTATGCGGTTTTAAAAATTTTGTAACCACCCGGATCCAGACACGGATCTGGTTTTGCATGCGGTTTCTCGTAACCGCACTATTTAAACAAAAGTTTGCTTAGGTCAAGCCGAAAGTTCAAAACGTCCCAGACTCTCTCGGTCTCTCCAGATGAAATCCTCACAGACTTTCTCCCGTGCTCTCTTTGGCCATTTTCTCCCAAAACCCTAAGCCATTCGCTCTTCATCAGTCTCGATCGTCTCTCCTTCTCTTTACAGTCATCAACACAGACCCATCTTGCAAGGGTTCTCAGAATAGCGTCGTGATCGACAGCCTTGCACGCTTCGCCGTCCTAGAGCACAACAAGAAAAGGTCTGTCTTCTCTCCTTTCTTTTCCCCATCTTATTTGATTTTTTTTATATCTCGAGCCTCTAATTTCTTGTCGAGGTTTTGTTTGTGCCTTCAGATTTAGTGGGTATTTCCTCTGTTTCCCACTTGGCTAGATCTAAGTTTATGTGTTTGTAGATCTAAGTTTCTGTGCTTGTAGATCTAAGCTTCTATGTTTATAGATCTAAGTCATAGTTTCTTTGGGTGTTTCTATGTTGTATATACGAAATACCCTCGAGTTTCTCCTGTTTGATTGGATACTAGAATCGTAATTAGTTAAATTATTTTTTTCTCTAGAGTGCTGTGTTGGCATTATTAATGGTTCATATACATGCTTGGTGGTTGCTATGAAGTATTTACAGTTTAAAAAATT
The DNA here is from genome assembly GCA_003123785.1 of Pterocarya stenoptera. Taxonomy (NCBI): domain Eukaryota; kingdom Viridiplantae; phylum Streptophyta; class Magnoliopsida; order Fagales; family Juglandaceae; genus Pterocarya; species Pterocarya stenoptera. The sequence goes on from QEOT01001784.1 coordinate 103,069, forward strand.
TATAAACTTTTAGTGGTTTTGATTGCTTGAAATTGTTTGTTATGTTTGAATTTATGCAGGGGAACTAGATTTCATTACTGATAGAAAAGTGGGTAAATTACTTAAGAAGTTTGGTAAGAAGGGTACTTGATGATGGTTTTGTAAGACATGCCTATTTGTGTATGCAAAGTTGAGGGAATCATTGCCTGTATGTTAAGGGAGCATCTACAGTCCATCCATCATCAGTAGCTAAGGAATTGTCTTCCTTTCTTAGACCTTCTATGACTCTCTATGTAAATTAGACCTTATAAACTATGAACTGTAGGCCAGGAACCAACATAACTCAGTCTTTAGTTAAATTAGTTGACAATATTATTACACAATCTCTTCAGTACATATATATGAGCTGTCTGTATATACACAAAGTGTTGTACAAATGCATGGGGCAATTGCTGTGGCAATGCTGGTCTTTTATACACCTTATTGAGTAAGTAGTTTGTCAGGTGCTGGTCCTGTTGCCATGTGATGTGCAATGTTAAGCTTGATGTAGTAAAAACATGGGTGTCAGTACACGTTGAAAATTGAATGAAAGAAATGGTATGTAAATTGTATTGATTCTGAAGTTGCTATCATTTTTTATCTCTCTATGTTGTGGGGGTGTTTGTGTGTTAAATTTGGGCCCAAAAAAATGTGGCAAGGTGGGTTTGTTTCTAGTTTTGCAGAATTAACCAAGGTTTCTTGTAGATCTCTCGATTTGGTATCATTCTTGTATTAATTTTTTTTTTAGATTATCATTCTACACATCTGACATGGAGTGTTTAATGCATACTAGACAAAGGTTCCTTCTAAATGACTTGTATGTTGTAGCAAAATACTTTCTGCATTAAAAGAATAAGACAAAATGGTCAAATATTTCCTTCAGCAACTCTTGACCCATGTCTTTACGTCGAGTACTTTGGTCCTAGGTTACATGACTACATTGGTTCTGGTTTTTGTACAATTTTAGATCACAAAAACTATTAATAATTATAGCTTATACTCCTGCATAACTCCTGCATAATTATTCAAGTTATGCAGTACTTTTCGAATCTCCTGCATAATCATTATAGTTTTCATTTTTCTGTTGTTTGCAGTTTATGGAGAGATAGTCCAGTAGAAAAGTTTCCCCCAATTCCAGTTCAAGATGTGAAGACTAATGCATTTTATTCTTTATAAATTTATGTTTTAGTTTAATTAGTTGTGATGTATTAATATTTCTTTTGTTCTTTGTAAATTTATGTTTTAGTTTAATTAGTTGTGATGTATTTTTTTTAATATATAAAAAAATACTATTAAAAAAAATACATCTTCAGATGTATTTTTATCATTTGAAGATGACTCTTCTCTGATCAAAGAAATTAATTTACCTGAAAAGAATTTTATTGATTTCAATCTTACTCCTGAAATTTCTAGAATCCACTCAAAAGGACCCAAACCTATGAGTCTGATTAAGAGCTGGTATTCCAGACCTACTCCTCCTGATTTAGGATTTGAAGCAAAGGTTTTCCAAACCCAATCTTCTTTTTCTGCTGATAAAATCTACGAGTGGAATATTGACAGACTTTCTGAATAAAGGATCCTCAACACCATGAGTAAAATGTCTTTAATTTCAAATGCTTATATCAATAACAATATCCGTCAACCTGATATTGTATCTATTTCAACCAATGGTTTTACTGGAGTTCTGCGAAGTTGGTGGGATAAGCATCTCACTGATGACGCCAAAACAACCATTCAAAACGCAGTGCAGCGTAATGAATAAGGGTTGCCTATTTTTGATGAAACAGTTGGGATGGCACATCCTGATGGCGTTAATACTTTAATCTATACAATTATTAAGCATTTCATTGGAACTCCTTCCAATATTACCAATCGAATTTCTGATTATTTAAACAATTTAAGATGCCATACTATGATTAATTACAGTTGGTATCAAGATGTTTTTATTTCCAGAGTAATGCTTCGTGACGACAGTCAGAAGTCTTATTGGAAATAGAAATTTATTGATGGATTACTTCGTTTATTTGCTCATAAAGTTAAAAATGAACTTACAGATGCTTCTGGATTTCTTAATTATGACAGCTACACCTATGATGACATATGCAGTATAATTAAGAAACTTGATATCCGTATGTATAATGATCAAAGAATGCTTCGTGAATAGCTGAAGAACAGTTCGAAGGCCAAATATGAAATGGAAAACTTTTGTAACAATATGGCTTTTCTCCTGTCACTCCATCTCGAAGGAAGCATAATTTTACAAAATTTTCTCAACCTAACAGTGAAACAAGGAGAAAACCCCGTGATGAATTTTATAAAAAACCTCACAAAAAACCATTTTCCAAAATCAAACCCTCTCCAAAGAGTTTTTCAAAAGGAAATGTTTTAATTGTGGGAAATCTGGACATTTTGCTGATATATATACCCAGAAACCCAACAAATTCAAAAAAAAGCTCAGTCAGCTGAATATTGATGTCCTAGATCAAGGAGAATTGTTTCGACTCCTAGAAACACATTCTGCTTCATTTAATGACATCCCGGAGTTTAGCTCTAGTGATTCAGAATATCACTCAGAAGCTAGATCTTTTGCTTCGCTTGATATTCAGCTTGGATGTCAAGATTCTTGCTACTAATCTAAAGATAAAATAATTAATGTTTTATCTAAAGATGAAGAAAATGAGAATCTTTTATTAACTCTAATTTCTCAAATTACTAATTCCGAACTCAAAGAAGAATACATTCTTAAGTTCAAGAAGAATCTATTTCGTGAGAATCCAGAAACTTCTAAACCAAGGATTAGTTTTTAAGATACCTTGAAAAGATTTCAAAAACAAAAACCCAATGTCATTTCCACAAATGATTTACAACATGAAATAAATTTGATAAAAAAAGACATTAATGAACTCAAATATGAGATTAATGAATTAAAAAACTTTAAATAAGAATTTTTACGTTTTCAAATAGATAAACAATTTGATCATGAGATTCCATCTGATAATGAGCAAGCAAATGATTCTGATAATGGTGATAAAGCTGAGTCATCAGCTGGAAACCAAATTTGTTTAGTCCATCATGCAATTCCTCCAAAATGGTTTTCACGAGTTACTATTGTTATTTCTCATGATTTTTCATTCTCTGTTGTTGCCATGATTGACTCTGGTTCAGATTTAAATTGTATTCAAGAAGGTTTAATCCTTTCTAAATATTTTGAAAAATCTACTGAGAGATTGTCTTCTGCAAACGGATCTCAGATAAAGATCAACTACGAGCTCAACAACGCTCATGTTTGCCAAGATAATATCTGTTTTAAAATTCCTTCTGTTTTGGTCTGAAATATGTCTGATAAAGTCATATTAGGAATACCTTTTATTTCAACTTTATATCCCTTCATAATTGAGCAAGATGGAATTACTACTAACTTTCTTGGTCAAACGGTTAAATTCCACTTTGCCTCACGTAATGAAATCAATGCTGATAAAGGATTGAAATCTTTACTTTCTGCAAAAATTAAACATCTGTATTTCTTACAGCAAGAAATCAGATACAAAAAGATTTCTGACCAATTATCTAGCAAATTACTTCAATCAAAAATTGATAATTTTCACAAAAAATTGATTTTTGAAATTTGTTCTGATCTTCCCAATGTTTTCTAGCATAGGAAGAAATACGTTGTATCTTTACCATATATCAAAGATTTCAATGAAAAAAATATTCCAACTAAAGCCAATGCTATTCAAATGAATAGTGAGACTTTAGAAATTTGCAAAAAAGAAATTCATGATCTCCTCAATAAGAAAATTATCAGGCATAGCAAGTCCCTTTGGTCTTGTGCTGCTTTTTATGTCTAGAAAAATGCTGAGATTGAGCGAGGAACCCCCCATTTAGTCATTAATTACAAACCATTGAACAAGGTCTTAGAGTGGATTAGGTACCCTATTCCCTACAAAAATGACCTTATTCAAAGATTTTGTGATTCTGTTATTTATTCCAAATTTGACCTTAAGTCTGGATTTTGGCAGATACAGATTAGTGAGTCAGACCGATACAAAAATGTATTTTCTACACCCTTTGGGCATTTCTCATTCTCTACTTTCTCTATTGTTTACATTGATAATATCCTTATTTTTTCAAAATCCATTGATGAACATTGGAAACATCTTGATACGTTTCTCAATATCATCAAATTTAATGGTCTTATTGTTTCTGCTCCCAAAATCAAACTATTTCAAACCAAGATTAGATTTCTTGGCTATGATATTTCTGAAGGTAAAATCAAACCCATCAATAGGGCCATTGATTTTGCTGACAAATTTTCTGATCAAATTCTTGACAGAAAACAGTTACAGAGATTCCTTGGATCTCTTAACTATGTTGCTGAATTCTACCAAGACTTGAGGAAACAGTGTCGCCCATTATTTAAACGGCTACAACAAAATCTTCCACCTTGGTCAGATATTTATACTACTTTAATCCAAAAAATCAAGGGACATGTCAAAATTCTCTCATGCCTTGGTATTCCTACTTCCAATTCATTTAAAATTGTTGAAACCGATGCCTCTGATATTGGTTATGGTGGCATCCTGAAATAATGCGTTTCACCAGGTTCTTCTGAACAAATTGTTCGCTTCCATTCTGGAACCTGGACACCTGCACAATATAATTATAGTACTATTAAAAAGGAAATTCTTTCTATAGTACTATGCATTTCTAAATTTCAATATGATTTACTTAATAAAAAATTCCTATTAAGGATTGATTGTAAATCAGCCAAATATGTTTTAGAAAATGATGTTCAAAATATTGCATCTAAACAATTTTTTGCATGATAGCAAGCTATTTTAAGTGTTTTCGACTTTGATATTGAATATATTTCGAGTTTTGAAAATTCTATCCCTGATTTTCTTACCCGTGAATTTTTGCAGACACCCAACCATGGAAAAGAAAAAAGGAAGACCTAAACACTCTACCCTTGCTTCTTCATTCCTACCTGCTTTACCCCCTATTCCCACCAAACAGCTCACCAAAACTGAGCCTGCAACTTCCCTTGATATTGCTAATAGGTTTACACCCTTAGGCAAATCTACTTCTTATACCTTAACTTTGGCCACAGATTATGATCCTTATGCTAAGGCTATGGCTTCTGCATCTTCTGTGAACTCCTACACGTTCCAGAAAAACATATCTCCATACATTGCCAAACAATTTGGCAATAATTTATTCTATATTGAACCCAACCGTGTCAAACAGAATGACCAATTCAAATTGGCCATCTCTTATTTTCCCCCAGGATTTTAATGGATCCCTGAACATCCAGACAAAAACTTCCAATTTTATACTACCATCTTACTCCAAACAAATTCTCTTATCATAAAACCCATTTTTGATAAGAACGATTTCAAAAAATTGATTTTTCACAGTGCTAAGATTATCTCTTTTATTTCAGAAGAACAATGGGATGCCAACCCATTTACTTCCAAGAAATTAGCTGACACTGATATTTTCTTTAATTATCATGATTATGTCAAAACTTGGTTTCGCTTCATGCTTCACCAAGTTCCTGATATGAACCATTCTTGGTTTTTTAATTTTGATAAAATTTCAAAGCCGAATTTTCCCCTCTGATTCCTTCAATGGTGGGATCAATTTGGACTAATTCTCCAAAATTTACCTGAAGAAGTTGCCTCTGCATACAAGTCCTTCGCAAATTCCATCATCACAAAACTCAACCATCACCAACAAAAGTTCCCATATGATCTCCATTTCTGCCAGAAGTACAAAATACCCTGGATATTAAAATGGACTTATAGACGGAATGGTGATATCTTGAGTCGCCATTGCTTCACAAAATGGTGGGATAAGTTCAGTCTTTCTCAAGAAATTGCTAAACATGTTGCCAGAGATTTTCCATAACTCCCTCCTGATCTAACAGACAGGATTGAGTTCCCAGAAAATCCCACTAGTTCGAAGGCTGCAACTAAACCAGCCAAGAACACAAAGCTCCTGCTTCATCCTCCTCCAAAGGAAAAGACAAGGAGATTACTTCAAAATCAACAAAATTTGATAATTCCTCCAAATCCAAGAAGAAAAACATCATTCATGGAATTGATAACAAGGACTTAATCAACCTACTACAGAAGACTCTTACACAAGAACCTTCTGATGAAGAGAAAACAGAAGCATCTTCAGAAGCTTCTGTTGATTATGATCCCTATTCTTTCTTCAGGTATGACAAAGAGTATGATACTTCAAAATTGTCCGATGATGAATGAAGACTTGTCTTGATTCCCTCTACACGGAAGAAGATGAGAATGAAGAACCATGCTGAGTCACGATTCCACTAAACAAGTCAAAAGTCAGCAAGATGACAGACCCCACTATACGGATCTGACATCAATCATGCGCTGTAATGAATAAGTGAAAAGTACTATTCACTTTTAACTGTTCATGACCAGCTTTATTGATTTACTGTTTTCATTTAATTATTGTAAAGGTGATATGTAACAGTGCTCTCTTCGCTTATAAAAGAGAAGCCTGACCTCAGTTTGAGGCATCACTTGTACCACTTACACTCTCCTTCACTCCCTCACTTCTCTCTCTCTCTCTCTCTCAAGGTACTCCCTCCTTTTACCTCTTCACCCTTACCCTCCACCTATGATCTCTGTAATCTTGTGATTCAACTTGTATTTTGCTTATAATAATTTGAATATAAATTTATTTTCATATCTATCTGAATTTTGCATATCCATATCATGCATCGGTCGGCTATGCCGTCTCATATTTGTTCCTACTCATGCATGTATAAGGCTGGCTCTGTCGCCTGTGCTTATTAACTGTGCATCATCTATCTCCAGTTATCTGGTCCTCATCATCTATCTCCAATTATCTGGTTCTCCAGTTATCTGGTCCTCCTCCTTTCATTTTGATACTCTGCTTCCCTCATCATCTATCTCCAGTTATCTGGTCTCTCTCCTTTCATTTTGATACTCTGCTTCCGTTCCCTTTTGGTATCAGAGCCATTTGGCTCCTCTTGCTAATAGTTCGTAATTACTTCTTTTTATTTCTTTCATTTTGTTTCTTTACAATCTGATATCTAAGTTCCTACTTTGTCTAGTGTTTTTTATTCAAGAGACCTTGAACCTAGTAAGACCCATTTGCTGAGAGAGCGTTAGGGCAGTATGGTTCACTAGGGTGAGATGAGAGTACACGCAGGACCCTGAGGTGCAAAGAACCAGCTTGTCTAGTGACAAAAGGGAAAAATGTTTAGATCTAATTCAACTATTAGTTCAAGGTCGTTTATACCCCCTGATATCATTAATGAGGAAGACTACGTCTTTGATGAAACTGTTTCCAATTCTTGGGATATTCTAAAGATTGATTTTAATTCTATTTATCAAACTTCTTCGCTTCAAAGAAGTTTTTATACTGATTTTCATGTTAAAACTGTTGAACAAACCTATTCGATCTCAAAACCTGATGAAAAATGTTATCTTTTTACCAAGAAACTTATCCAGGATTCTTTGGCAAAAGGATATAAATTTTTACATATAGGTTCTGTTCAGGTTGCTGTCAAGCCTTTAACTAGGCTTGGCATACTAGCCTCTATTTTATTATGTTTAAGAGATACTCGTTTTCGAAATTTTGAAACTAGTGCTCTTGGTATTATTCAATCATCTTTGTTTAATGGTCCAGTCCATTTTGATTGTTTTCTTGATATTTTGATTGTTCTTGATGATCCCCATATCATCAAGGTCTTAGTTTTGAATATTCAAACTCTTGATTATGATATGCTTAAGGGATCTAAACCCCTTGCTCTTGTTTACAGGATTTATTATTGTTTTTTAAAAACGAGTTTAAATCCAAAAACTATGTTAAAATCCACTCCTGGAAAGACTCTGCTCATCCAGAGTTCAACCCAGAATGCGAACATCCAAGTTCCAAAAATCATTCACTGGAGAGATATAACTATTCTAAAAGAATGGATCTTGGAAAACAAATGTCCGCCACCACCAAGAAATATTTCTTTAAATTCCAATATTGATTATATTCAACAATATTTAGACGGAAGTGTTAAAATCCGTTTTGATCAGACTAGTACTCCAGTTTTTAAAAGAAATCCTTTTACTGGATCTAGATCTTCTTTTGTTGGATCTGTTTCTGAGTTACCAGTAAGGAGAGACCAAAAACTCCAATAATTTCTGGAAGATTCAGTCAAAACAACCCAACCAAATATTGATTTACCTATTAATACTGATTTAAAACTGAAAGGACTTAGCACGTCCTCTCAGATTACTTCTGCTTTTTATTCTGCTAAGGATGCTCAAACATCCAAGGACAAATCCGTAAAAGATGAAGTTGATGAAGATAATTTATCCTTATCTCATACGGCTTCAGATATGGCTGCATCCATCCCTCCTATTCATTATAGCTTAAATGTTTTAAATAGATCTTTTAACTATGATTTGATCAAACTCTTTCATGAATATAATTTCAAAGAAAACCGTGATAAGCGAAAAATTTATCATACGACTTTCTCTGATTCTGAAAAACTAAGAGTTAAAAGAAAATGGAAAGAAAAGATGAATGATCTTCAAACAGAAATCATTTTCTTTGATTTTCTTGAAAACTTTTACGCTTCAAAAAATAGTTTAAATGTTGTTAAAACTGATTTTATAAAGGAGAACAAAATGGTTGTTCAATCCAGGCATCCACCTTTAGATACTGTTTTAATCCCTCATAAAGGATCTGAAATTCCTGCTACTCCTTACAAACTCTCTCAAGCTGTGTCCAAAAAACCAGATGAAGACCAAATTTTAAAAGAAACAAACAAAATTATTCAACAAAACAATTTTGTAAACCTTGCTCTTCATACAATTGGACAACAGTTAGATAGAATTGAAGATAAAGCAGATAAACTTCTTCCTCTAACACTATTTTTACTAAATCCGAAAATCTTTTGATCTTTCCAAAAGATCAGTCAAAAACTCCTATTATTGAAAAACCTTTGATTACCTTATTATTTTTTAAATCTGGGCAAATTAAGCATATTAGATTTTTATTTTTAAAAAAACAAGTGCTACTGTAAAAATATTTTTTTTAAGTTTAGTGTTCTTTTAAAAGAAAAAAAAAGGCATTAACAACCCGGATTATAGTGAAAAATCCGGGTTTATATTGAACAATCCGAATTATGGTATTTAAAAAAAAAAAAAAAAAAACTGGATTTCCAATTTACAAATCAGATATCCAGATTGAATCCGGTTATCCGCCCGGATTTTTCCGGATTTTTTTTCCTAGTAATCCGGGCGGATAACCGTCCGGATTTTACCATCCAGATACGGATCCGGTTATGGCCGGATATCCAGATCCGGATGCACAGCCTTAGTCGCAAAACATGCCAGCAAGGAATGATAAACGAATTCGAAGGGGCATAAATCGCGTGGGCAGGAGGTATGATGTCTCCAATGGCAAAGCCATTAAGGGGCAGGGGGTGCCCCCAAAAGTTTGAAAAAAAAAATACATATTAATTTTTTATGATTTAATAGGATGATATTAATATCATCTTGTGTTTGCCCCCTCTCTATATAATTATCTTAGCCCCCCTCTTCTAGTAAATAATTAAGTTGTTTATATTAAAAGATAAATAATTAAGAATTTTGACTCAAATTCAATACTTGTTGATTTTGTTTTTTTAAAAAAACGCAAGTTACAATATTAGACACTTTGTGTTTCTTTTGTTTGATATATTTATATAAGTGTCTTTATGTTATTTTAATGATATATTATTCTTGACATATCATATACTTTTTTTAATACATATATTGTATTAAACGTATTTTATTTTTATTTTAGATCTTACTATCAGATTGTTTTATACTGCAGGAAAAATTGTTTAGAAATAAAACAAAAAATATTTTGTTATAGTTTTAGCTTTATTTGACCCCCCTAAAACAAATTCCTGGTTCCGACACTAGATGTCTCCAAGGGCTAGAGGTGGTGGATTGTGGGAAAGGACAGTGACATGGATGGGGGACCGAGGTGCATGTGAGCAACAAAATTAATAGAAAAACCAGGAAACAAGGAAGAAGATGCAAATGTCTAAAAGGCACATAATAAATCTTCTAGATCTCAAGTCAGTGTTTACGTCGAAGAGTTTGTAACTATTGCATGAACTAGGCTGCTAGGCTGTTTTGTTTGGATAGTGAGTCGAAATGAGATAGTTGAGATGTTTTATGAATAGTAGTAAAATATTTGAATTGAGATGAGATGCATTAAAAATAATTTGAGTTGAAATATTTTATGGGATTCCAAAAAATGAGAGATAAAAAATTAAATAAAAATATTATAAAGTTAAAATATTTCCAGAATATAATTTCTTAATATTATTTTTGTTTTAAAATTTTAAAAATTAAATTAATTTTTTGTTTTGTTTGGAATGTTGAAAAAGTTATAATAATTAGGTAATGATTATATGAAAAATTAAAAATTAAAAAGCTTTTATATTTATGATATTTTAGATATCAAAATGAGATAAAATAAGATGAAATGAAAATATCTTTCTATTCCTCTTTGGAACGGTATATCCTATAAGGGAGACTTATCGGAGATCAATGATAAAATGACACATCAGCTGAGTACATGGTCTTAGCATGAACCTAGTTGCACCATAGAAACGGGTGAAGTGATGATGAACTACAGAAAGGTTAACTACATCCCTTCTGATGCACGTTGCACTCCGCATGCTGGTGGAAGAGCAACCCTTCCTGCAAACCAAGACCGGCACATCCCTTCCACAGCAGTTGACCTCCATAACGAGGGAACCATCACACCATACCCTGCAACTCCAAATCTAGGGAACCATCATACCATACCCTACAACTTTTGCAAATCACATGGTATAAAAATACAACTCTCTTGTATGCGATTATACAAGTTATCTTTTGGAGAACAAGAAACTAAAAATTATGTCTAATTTAGGATTAATTCCTCCGCTTAATGATCCTATTATGTTGTAGTGATGAGCTTCCTGAACTTATATTTTTGTGATTGTGCTTATTAACTTAAAGTTTGGTAGATGACAAAGTTCTTACTACGGTGGTTTTCATAGAAACTTCCAACTTTTGTTTTCTAAAGGGACAGAGCATATGGTTTGTTACATGAAAGTTGTCCAAGATCTTCACTTTTAATTGGGTCGACAGACTGATTGTGTTTGTTCTGCCTAAGTGTTGTGGTCTACTGTACTCAATGCTCTGCTCATTCCCTTGTAAGCATAATGACGATTCTATAATGCAGAATAAACACTTAAAAGGAATCGAAAACTATTGTTCTAAAAAAAGGGTACCTCCAGCCATTGGTGCTGCTCACGCTAGGATGCTACTTTCTCTCTTTGTTTGGCACTTCCAAACTCTACTCACTCTATTTAGATGGTGTAAGACTGAAGAAGACTGAGTGATTGAGTCTAGGGGCCAAACCATAGTATTTATAGCCAAGCTTCTATCAAACTTTCGGTGGCTACATGTCAAGTATTCCACTGCTTCAAATTATCATAGGGAACATTCTAATTGCTTCATGAACGTGATGAAGACTCTGAGGGAAGTTGTGGATCATTTCAAAAGCTCCTAAAATAAAAGGAAGCCTGAGACTCGTTCTTACAAACGGTCTCCATGAGAAACAATCAACATTCTCCCACTTGGTCCACATTTCTAATCTAATGTTTCATTTTAAGCCCATTGATAATCTATATTAAGTAATAAGCACGTGAATCATGGTGCTAAGTCCGCTAATGACGAGTATTACCTTCCATGTATTACTATGTATTTATTTCTTAAATATTATAATTTATATGGCAACAATTTCTTAATGAATAAATCCTATGTTTATTCTTGGTCCAATACAGATGAATTTTCTCAAAATTAAATTAAGGTACATATCAATATGAGAAAAACATCAGAATAATTAAGAATTTTATTAAATAACATTGTTAATACAATGAAAAATTACATAATAGAACCAAGTCCCATATTTGTTACATTATCCTTGAATTTTAATGGTGGTATGCCCTTAGTCAAAGGATTAGCGATCATTAGCTCAGTGCTGACGTGCTCAATGACTACTTTCTTTTTTTTAACACGTTCCCTTATGGCTAAATACTTAATGTCGATGTGTGTACTTCAACTTCCATTTTTGTTGTTCTTAGCCATAAAAGCAGCAGCTGAATTGTCGCAATACATTCTCAATGGCCTAGAGATAGAATCCATAATTCTAAACTCATAAATGAAACTCATAAGCCATACTCCATGTGAAGTAGCCTCGAAACAAGATACGAACTCGGCTTCTATAGCGGAAGTGGCAGTCAAAGTCTGCTTGGCACTCTTCCATGATACAGCTCCACTGGCCATCAAAAAAATGTATCCTGATATTGATTTGCGTGAATCAATCAGTCAGCACAGTCGGAATCTGAGTAGCCAATTACTTCCAGATTGTCTATCCGTCTATACATAAACATGTAGTCTTTGGTTCCTTGAAGGTACCTCATTACTTTCTTTGCAGCTTTCCAGTAGTCTAAACCTGGATCATTATGATATCGTTCCAACATTCCTACAACAAATGCAATGCCAGGTTTTGTGTAGACCTAAGCATACATTAGGCTTTTGATAGCAGAAACATATGGAATGTTCTTCATTTGTTCCATTTCAAGGTCGTTCCTCGGGCATTGGTTCAAATTGAACCTATCACCCTTCACAATGGGAGGTACACTTGGTGAACAATCCTTCATACCAAATCTCTCTAAAACTTTATTAATATAGGTTTCCTGAGATAGACCTAAGATACCTCGAAATCTGTCTCTATGGATTTTAATGTCAATGACATGAGATGCCTCACCCATATACTTTATATCGAAATTCTTAGAGTGGAGTTATTTCACCTCATGCAGCAAATCCTTATCATTGGCTGCTAGCAAAATGCCATCCACATATAAAACAAGAAAACATATCTTACTCCCACTGACCTTCTGGTATATACATTGATCCATAATATTTTCTACAAAACCGAATAAAGAAATTACATTATAGAATTTCAAATACCATTGGCGGGATGCTTGTTTTAAACCGTATATGGATTTCTTGAGCTTGCAAACCAATTGATCACCATCACTAGAGGGGAATCCTTCAGGTTGTTTCATGTAAACCTTCTCCTCTAAATCTCCATTGAGAAATACTGTTTTCACATCAATTTATTGCAACTTCAAGTCAAAATGGGCTACTAATGTCAAAATAACGCGCAATGAATCTTTCTTAGATACATGAGAGAAAGTCTCCATGTAATAAATTCATTCTTTATGAGTGAATCACTTAGCAACGAGTTTTACCTTATATCTCTCAATGTTGTCCAATGAGTCTTTCTTTGTTTTAAAGTTCCATTTACATCCAATAGTTTTTACACCATTAGGCAACTCAACAAGATCCCAGACTCCGTTACTCTTCATAGAATTCATCTATTTCTTCATGGCATTGTTCCATAATTTTGATTCTTTGCAACTCATGGCTTGTGAAAAGAACTCAGGATCATTTTCGGCTTCAATGTTGTAGTCAGATTCTTGCAGATACACAACATAATCATTAGAAATTTCTGATTTCCTTGGTATAATAGATCTTCTTAATGTTGTACCATCATATTTCTTAGAAGTATGCGGTTCAACTCGTTGTTCAAAAGTTCTTGGCAACTCTTGAACTACCTGATCTACTGGAATATCGTTAATAGCTTGTGGAACTTCAACGATTGGTTGTTCAACACCAGTTTGTACTTGAGGGGTGCTGTAAACAATAATCATTCTATCACTTGAGGTGGAAAGTTGAGATTCTGAATGATCATTCTCAGAAACTATGTTCTTGGTTTGATCACTCCTACTGATCAAGTCATTTTCAAGAAACTTTACATTTCTTGATTCAACAATCATAGTGCTGTGAAATGGACAATAAAATTTGTAACATTTAGACCTTTCAGCATATCCAATGAAATGCCTACTAATGGTCCTTGGGTTTAGCTTCTTCTATTGTGGATTATCAATTCTCACTTCAGACAGGCATCTCCAAACACGCATATGTTGCAAACTCGGTTTCTAACCTTTCTATAATTCAAATGGTGTTTTAGGAACAGTCTTGGTTGAAACTCGGTTTAATATATACATAGCCGTCTTAAATGGTTCAGCCCACAAAGATTTAGGAAGATTGGAGCTGCTAAGCATACTTCACACCATGTCCAATAATGTTCGGTTTCTTCTTTCTACTACACCATTATGGTCCGGCGAACCAGGCATGCATGGTGTATTGGGCAACAATCTTATGCTCTTGAAGAAACTTTACAAATGGCTCAAGTGCTTGTCCATCATCTGTGTATTTACTCTAATATTTTCCACATCTATCTAATCTCACGATCTTAATTTGCTTACCGCATTGTTTCTCTACTTCATTCTTAAAGATTTTAAATGGATCTAATGCTTCGTTCTTATTTTAAAGCATATAGAAATACATATATCGTGAGTAATCCTCTAAAAAAGAGATGAAGTATTTTTGACCATGTGAGTCTATGTCTAGACTACATATATCAGTATATATGATCTCTAATATCTCCGAACTCCTATTGGCACATTTCTTTGACTTGTTGATCTGCTTCCCCTTTATGCAATCCACACAAGTCTCAAAATTAATACAATTCAGAGTATTAAGTACCCATTCATTTACTAATCTTTTAATTCTTTCAATGGAGATATGACCTAATCTCTGGTGCCATAATTTAGAGGAATCCTCATTAATAACACATATTTTAGTGCCAGTGTGAACATGCATTGAATCATAAGTGATATTATTTTGTAAATTAATGCAGTAAAGACCATCAGACAAAGTATCATTCCCAATACAATCAGATTTATAAAAATAAACTGAATAATGAATCTGAAAAATTAAAGGAATATTCAACAGGTACAAGCTTTGAAACTGAAATCAAGTTTTTAGAAAAATTTGGAACATAAAAGGTATTTTCTAAGTTAACAAAACCACTAGTTAAAATTAAATAGCAAGTTCCTATAGCTTCCACATGCGAGCCCATCTTGTTTCCTGATAAGATGTTTTATTCACTTCTCACTGGTTTCCTTAAGTTTTACAAACCCTGCAAGGAATTTGAAATGTGGATTGTTGAACTATAATCAATTTACTATGTGTTAATATTGACTTTGACCATATTAGATTCAAGCAAACAAATGAGGTTGGATTACCTTTGTCCGTAAGCCATTTCTGAAATTTGGCGCATTTCTTCTTCATGTGTCCTTTTTTTTACAAAACAAACACTTGAAATCTTTCTTAATACCAGTTTGGGGAGGTATTTTACCTTTCCCTTCTTATTGGCTTGAGATTTGCCCTTTCCATGCGTTGCTAGCATTGCACTTTCTCCCTGTTCCATCACCAGTCTTCCTTCCTCTTGAACACACATAGTCATGAGTTCATTAATTGATCATTTATCCTTATATGTGTTGTATGAGATTTTGAAGGGTTCGTATTGGTGTTGAAGGGTGTTCAGGATGTAGTACACTAGGAATGGCTCCGACATTTCAACCTCGAGTTTCTTCAATTAAGCCACATTGTCCCTTATTTGCATGATGTGCTCGCACACACCTCTCACACTGGTGAGCCTTAGGGATGAGAATTTCATGATTAGGGTGCTTGCTAGTGCTTTGTCTGAAGTGACAAATTGTTCATCAATAGCTTTCAGCAAGTCTCGAACCTTTACATGCTGATCGACAGAACCACAAATACCAGCAAAAATTCTAGTCTTAATGAACATCAAGCTGAGGCGATTAGATCGATCCCATCACTCATAAAGCGTGATGTTCGCTTCAGTGTTGGTAGTTCGTCTTTCATAATAGTATAGTTTATGTCCATCCACCCTAAATGAATAAGAACTCTCTCATTTCAGACTTTATAGTTATCTCCCTTAAGTTCAGGGATATCATAACGAATATTAGAGAAATTTGCAAGTTGTACAATTGCATAAAATTATAGATTACATGTTTACGTTAAAATTGAGGCCTAAATAAAATTTCATGCTTTATCAATGTAAATCATGCTTAAAAATTGAATCTAATGACATAAAAAATGCCTTGGCCCAAATTTTTAATTCAAGTAGATTCAATTATTCTTTATGATGGAATTTTATCAAATTATTTACTTAATTCATAATTCTAAAGAGTATATTATGATTATAATTTGATATATATTCTATCTTAGATTAAACTTTATGATAAAACTATCAAATTATTTACTAAATTCATAATTCCTGTGGGTAAGTTATGAATAACTTGATATTTTATCCTAATTAATAAGATAAATATAATAAAAATTCATGTGGGATAAAATTTATTCTATTAAGTATAATTAATTACAATTAATGTCTAATATTCTTTATGTGATCCTAATCAGTCATAATATATAATTTTATTTTATTAAAGATGTTGTGGTTATTCTCTAATTAATTAAAATTATATGGATCACTGGACATTAAATCCCATAAAGGCTAGCTTAATATGATAATAATTACAAATTACATAATTTTAACTAATACTAACAAGTTATTATTATGCACAAAATCTTCTCATAATATAAGTAAAAATATTGCATAATTAAAACTATAATATTATGCATAGCATTTAATTTCATGCCTTTAACAATATATATACTCATCCAAAAATTGCATGTATTAATATAGATAGAAATAATCAATTCATACAAACTAAATATGAGCATAATAAATAAATTTACACAACAATTATTCAAATTGCAGATAATTAAATAAAAAAAATTATATGCATAAACAATTGAGCAAAACTTATAGCGTGGGCCATAACCGAACCAAATAAACAAGTTAGACATATTATAAGCACAAATAAAAGTTCTAGTCTGACAGGCGTGGGCCCAAATCCTACTCTCCAAACCATCAATATAGGTGGCAACGAATGTCATTGCTTGTCTCTGTTTTTGGACTTTTTTTTTTTGAAAGACTGGCCCAAATAAACAACATGTCATTTTTCTAGAAATTAAAATGATATGTCGTTTTTCTCACTTTTAAAACTAGTCCTATATAAACGATATGTCGTTTTTCTAAAACTCCAAAACAACATGTCGTTTTCTCTATATGGAATGAATGCTGGCCCAACTAAATGACATGTCGTTTTTTCACTAAAACTGAAAACGACGTGTCGTTTAGCTCCATACTGAATAAGAGGCCTCCCAACTAAATGGCATGTCGTTTTGTCCAAAAACTAAACTATATGTCATTTTGGTCGTCTTCAACCTCCAGACTGGGTTGCAGGTCACATTTCCATGAACCTTTTTTACGTCAAAAATCATGTTTTTTAATCACAAAAAGCTTATAAAAACTATTTCCACATGATTTCTAATCTTGTTTCGAATAAAAAAACGTCTAAAAAACAAAACTTAATTTTCAAAAAACTTTCGGCCAAAACAAAGACAAACAGAGCAACACTAAAACACCAAGGCAGAGAATAAAACATGCTTTAATACCAGATGTAAACATAATGACGATTCTATAATGCGGAATAAGCACTTAAAAGGAATCGAAAACTATAGTGCTCAAGAAACGGTACCTCCAGATATTGGTGCTGATCACGCTAGGACACTGCTTTCTTTCTTTCTTAGGCACTTCCAAACTCTACTTATTATATTTAGATGGTGTAAGATTGAAGGGGATTGAGTGATTGAGTCTGAGAACCAAACCATAGTATTTATAGCCAAGCTTCCATCAAGCTTTTGGTGGCTATATGTCAAGTATTCCACTACTTTAGATTATCATGGAGAACGTTCTAACTGCTCCATGAACGTGATGAAGACTTTGAGGGAAGTTGTGAACCATTTCAAAAGCTCTTAAAATGAAGGAAAGCCTAAGACTCGTTCTTACAAACGGTCTCCGTGAGAAACGATCAACATCCCTCTCTCTTTCAAACCATCTTTACCGAGGAAACTTTAATGAATATGGTTTCATCTTCATCTCTCTTTCTTACTGTAAGGGAGTATTCCAAGAGTAATATGAACCCAGCAAATCGACAAAGAGAGGTTCAACACACACACACACACACACAGAGGACTAGGGTTTCTTGAATGTGGGAAGTAGAGGGAAGGTGAGAGAGAGGGGGTGAGTTTCGGTTTCGACAGACCCAGAGCATGATTTTTTTTTTCTCTGCAATGCACCCCACCATTGGAAAGATGTATATCCTATGTGGCATGCTACCGTTGTTTGTTGTTGTTTGGAGAATAACGAATAGACCTTCATGAAGTTATTCTCAGTATCTTTATATCCAAACCAGGAAAAGGTGATGGTGGGGCTTTTAACCTCGACTAATCAACCTTAAGAAACAAAGTACAATCTTGTTTCACACGTGTAATTATCGGATGATGCTAATCCTGAAATACTAATCTTGTAGATTGGATGCAAAGTTGTTGTCGAGGCAATTTGCTTGTTAACATTCCCCCCCCCCCCTCCCGGGGCGGGGCCGGGGGGCTTTCCACCTTCTTTCACTTTTGCCTTTTACAAACTTAAACTTAAAGCATTTTCATTGACTTATTCAAAAGTAAATACAAATCAAAATTTGGCTAATGATCCTTTAAAATAGTCTAGAAAAAGGCAAAAAATAAATATTTTGCTTGCTGGCTAAGGTAACTCTCTATGTTTGCATGGTTAATGTTCACCCTCCATTAAATAATTTATATTAATTTCTCTATCATTTTGTCTATACAATTTACAATGGATTTGAATAGCAAAATATGAGAAAAATAAATTAAATAATAAATTAAATTAAATTAATAATATCTTATTATTATTTTAACTAATAAATGAATAATTCAATGTATAACTAGAATAGATCAAAGATAAATGATAATGATACTCTTACACCTCTTTTACTAATGTTTTACTATCCAATTCTTTTTACTATTTGAATTTGGATTAAAAATCTCAGAACATGATCTTCTTACATAATCTAGAAGAAAATGAATTTAGTCAACAAACATAATCATGTAATTTTATAAAAATTGGCTCAAAAAACAAAAGAATGTCAATTTTTATATATTTTTAATTAAATTACATGATTACGTTGGTTGATTAAATTTATTTTCTTTTAGATTATGCAAGAGAGCCTTATTCAGAGATTTTTAATCTAAATTCAAAGAGCAAAAAAAAAAAAGCTCAATAATAAAACAGTAATAAATATGATGTAAGTATATCGTTATCCAAGGATAAAACATGTAATTTTGTTAAATTTTAATTTTGACTTTGTAAAAAGCTAACGAGAATATTCTAACCACTCCTATGCACCAAACGGTCATGAAAGGCTGCGCTGTCTGTTGTGCCTCTAAAGCCCAGATTTTTTCCGGCCCAAATAGAGTCCACAATCTTACATTCTGAAACGGCGTCGCTGCTCCTTGATGTGAAAATAGGCTAGTTTCACCCCGACACTCGCGCACACCGACTTCGTCTAAGCTGCTCTGAAGCGCCTTCTCTCCGATTTTGCTTCACAAGGGAGTCCAGGTAAGTAAGCTTTGGCATTCATGTATCGCTGCACTGTAAATTCTTTCGGACGTTTCCATTTCTAAGATCAAATTTGTTAACCGAATCGAAACTCTATGAAATTCGTACGGTGAAGGAGTTTTTCTCATTATTTGCTGCTTGAATGGTATTCTTTAACAGTCTTTAATCTTTATTCAATAAAAAGCTATTTGTGCTCAATGTGATTATTTACTTAATCCCTGAATTCTCTGTGTGGGTGTGACTGTGGTCACCTATGCCTGTTTCTCTGTCGATGTTAAATCAATGTATGTTCAAAACTGTGGAGGAAGCTCCATTTCGAGGCCGTTATATTCATTTTTTGTTAATTTTCACGCAGCAGTAATGGTTTCTTATGCATAAAGGTCTCCTCTTTTTCTGGTATTTTTGGGATTTATTGGTAATTTTCAATTCACACTTCTTCATAAGATTTTGGTAACCATCGTTTGCTTTTACTCTTTTGATGTCTACGGAGATCTCATTTCGCTACTAATATTCTCTGTGATATGTTATGGTCTTGTCACCAACTTTTATGTAGTAATAATCAGTATTGCTTGGCACATTTTTGCATTTAGATAACGCGAATGCATATGTTTACTTGTATGTTTGTTGAAGTATATACATGATATTTCACAGTATCACTTACTGGATATTCTCCGTTTGGTGGATTTTCCTTGACGTTGCTTATGTTGTTTATTTCTTATTATAGATCCAGCCTATAAAGAGTACCATAGAAGGCTGGACATGCAGATATGAAGACGATCTTAAGGAACCTAGGTAAGGTTGACTTATGTAGGTTCTTTATAGAGTAGTTGGGATGTTTTTAGGGATTTTCTTTACAAAATTTCCCTTTTTTTTTTTTTTTTGGGTCTTCCATGATGCTGAACATTAGTTTCTTTTGGTTGTGTTTTATGAACTATTATTGGGCTCAATGATTAAAAATTTCCATGTAACCAACCATCGGGCACTTCGTAATGATTTTTTGTCCCCTTACCATTGTATGTCCAAGCTGCCATTGAGAGACCTTGGTTCTAGTTTTATCGCATTTTTTTTCTGTCTGTTGTCTTCTATCTTCATATAGGTTGACATATATCTGCTTATTTGTGGTGGGTGCAGGATTAGTATATCAAATTGATTTGGAATGCTGTCACATTTACACCTTTTCTAAGAAGTTTTCATCCTCATTTAATGGGTTTTCTTCTGAGCTGAATGGTAAAGCCATTCCCTTTATGGATGGGGCCAATCGAGAAAATTCAAGAATAGTTCAGGGTGTGAGACAAGTAGTGGATGATGCGTGCCATATCTTGGAGGGTGGTCCATGGGGACCTGCCCTTGAGAATGCTCTGTGTGTGCTAGATGAAAAACCTAAACCAGAATTAGTAATTGGAGTCTTGAGGAGGCTGAAGGATATCAATATTGCAGTAAATTATTTTCGGTGGGCGGAGAGAAAAACTGACCAAGCACATTGTCCTGAAGCATACAATTCACTTCTAATGATTATGGCTAGGAGTAGAAAGTTTGATGGTTTGGTGGAGATTCTGGAAGAAATGAGTGTTGCAGGATTTGGCCCGTCTAATAACACATGTGTTGAGTTGGTTGTAAGCTATATCAAGTTGCGGAAGTTTAGGGAAGCTTTTGATCTAATACAAACCATGAGAAAGTTTAAGTTCCGCCCTGCATTTTCGGCTTATACAAACCTTATTGGTGCTCTTTCTGCTGCTCATGAATCAGACCTCATGCTCACTCTTTTTCATCAAATGCAGGAGCTAGGTTATGAAGTAAGCGTTCATCTATTTACAACTCTTATTCGTGTATTCGCTATGCAGGACAGAGTTGATGCTGCTCTCTCCCTGTTGGATGAGATGAAGAATTGCTCTTTTGATGCTGATGTTGTTCTTTATAATGTCTGCATAGATTCTTTTGGAAAAATTGGGAAGGTTGATATGGCCTGGAAATTCTTTCACGAGATGAAAGCAAATGGCTTGAGGCCTGACGATGTGACATATACGAGCATGATAGGGGTTCTTTGGAAAGCTGATAGACTGGATGAAGCTGTGGAGCTATTTGAAGAGATGGATAGCGGCAGGAAAGTTCCTTGTGTGTATGCTTATAGCACCATGATCATGGGATATGGTTCAGCTGGAAAGTTTGACGAAGCATATAGTTTGCTTGAGAGGCAAAAACAAAAGGGGTGCATTCCAAGTGTGATTGCATATAATTGCATTCTTACATGCCTTGGAAAGAAGGGGAGAGTGGATGAGGCATTAAGAATCTTCAAGGAGATGAAGAAAGATGCAGCGCCCAACCTTTTCACCTACAATATTCTAATGGACATGCTTTGCAAGGCCGGAAAACTTGAGGATGCTCTAGGCATACGGGATTCCATGGAAGGAGCTGGATTGTTTCCTAATGTTAGGACTGTCAATATAATGATAGATCGACTTTGCAAAGCTCAAAAACTGGATGAAGCTTGTTCTATATTTGAAGGAATTGATCATAAAGTTTGCACCCCTGATGGAGTTACATTTGGTTCTCTTATTGATGGTTTGGGCAAACATGGCAGAGTGGACGATGCCTACAAGCTATATGAAAAAATGTTAGATTCTAATCAGATTCCGGATGCTTTTGTATATACCTCCCTTATTAGGAATTTCTTTAAGTGTGGCAGGAAGGAGGATGGTCACAAGATATACAAAGAAATGGTACACCGGGGCTGTTCTCCTGACTTGATGTTGCTTAATACCTATATGGATTGTGTTTTCAAAGCTGGCGAAATTCAGAAAGGTAGGGCTTTGTTTGAGGAAATAAAGGCTCGAGGATTTATTCCAGATGTCAGGAGCTACTCAATCCTGATTCATGGCCTTGTGAAAGCAGGTTTTGCAAATGAAACTTACGAGCTGTTCTACACAATGAAGGAGCAAGGCTGTGTTCTGGACACCCGTGCTTACAATACTGTTATTGATGGCTTCTGCAAGTCTGGTAAGGTTAACAAAGCTTATCAACTGTTGGAGGAAATGGCAACAAAGGGCCATCAACCAACTGTTGTTACCTATGGTTCTGTCATCGATGGGCTTGCTAAGATTGACAGGCTTGATGAAGCATATATGCTCTTTGAAGAAGCAAAATTTAAAGGAATAGAGTTAAATGAGGTGATATATAGTAGTCTTATTGATGGGTTTGGTAAGGTGGGTAGAATTGATGAAGCGTACTTGATCATGGAAGAGTTAATGCAGAAAGGTTTGACCCCAAATGTGTACACATGGAATTGCTTGCTTGATGCACTAGTGAAAGCTGAGGAAATTAATGAAGCCCTTGTGTGCTTTCAGTCAATGAAAGACTTGAAATGTACTCCCAACCACATAACTTACAGCATTCTCATTAATGGTCTTTGTAGGGTTAGAAAATTTAATAAGGCTTTTGTGTTCTGGCAAGAGATGCAGAAGCAAGGGTTGAAGCCCAACACAATCACCTATACCACCATGATCTCAGGACTTGCAAAGGCAGGAAACATAGAAGACGCAAATAAGCTTTTCGGGAGGTTTAAGGCGAGTGGGGGTATACCAGATTCTGCTTGTTATAATGCTATGATAGAAGGGTTAGCATTGCTTAATAGAGCAATGGATTCATATGCACTTTTTGAGGAAACTAGGTCGAAAGGTTATAATATTCATACCAAAACGTGTGTTGTTCTCTTAGATGCACTGCATAAGGCTGAATGCCTTGAGCAGGCAGCATTTGTGGGTGCAGTGTTGAGAGAAACAGCAAAGTCTCAACATACTTCAAAATCCTGGTAATGGCAAGTATACGGAGAGTTTTGTTCTTGATGATGGTTCTTCACATGAATTCCTTTATAGGGCTGAAGCTGCTCCCTCCAGAGGTACTCTTTTATCGATCTAGTAGAGATTGAAGTTACAAGATGCATAAACGAATGAGGCTTACACCTGAGGGACATTGGCATCCTTTCCAGCTGTCCAAATTNTGCATGAGTGTGCACTCTATAATATTATTGTTAGAAAGAAGTGGATTCTTATGGGCTTTGTGAGGAAAAAGAAGGGAGGGGCAGAGCAGAAACGTTCGTGAATGAAGCAAAGGTCAAAATACCTAATGGTTGAGTCCTATGCCCATGATTCTACTTACAGATGATAGTCCTAGGCTCTCAGAGATGCTTAAATTCTTCTATCAATTAGTCAGAAGGAACTTATCTAATAGATTGCCCCTGACCTATTGTATTGATGCATTATGGCTTCCAGGCATAAGAGTTGCATGCCAAACATGGGTGAATATGCCAATGAACACCGTCAGGACCTATAGATAGCATACTGCTACAAAGTTCATGTGGAACTTTGAGCATGGGCTTCTTGTAAGATTGGATAAAGCTTCATTTTTCAGCGCTCTGTTGTGAACAATTTGGATCCAGTATAGTCTATGTTTTGACCATCTTCTTCTGCCCTATCATCTTGCATATAGTATACCGTGGGAAGGTAAAACTACTGGAAAATGTTTGGCCAGTCTACATGATTTGTATTTTGCCAAAGTTAGGACTTTTTTAAGTCCAGTTTCTTGTTGCTCGATCTTCGAGTGGATTTCCAACTCCTCTTTACCTAAAACATCCTTCACAAACAAATAGAATTGGATGGATAATTTTGTTTAGTTTCACAATTTTACATGGAAAGACTCGTACACTGTGGAATGTCTGGATTGGAAAACTAGGAAATACGAGAGTTCACAAAACAAAGAAGACCTTATGGTGAATGTTCCATTCAAGTTCAAGTGTGTTTTTTTTTTCGTATGTTTCCATTTTTGGTCAAAAATTTATCTGTGAATTCAAAACCTTAAAACAAATCAGAATGCATGCGAACGGGACCATTTCCTACTATCTAACTGAATTGGATGATCAATTGAAAAGATATAGATACAATACTATTATTTTGACTATCGCTTTTAACAATCAAGGACCTATATATACGATCAACGTTTTAGAATGTTGCAGTTATCTAAAGAGCCCAACGGTTCGGACATATTTTTACGCAGTTAGCCATAAGTTGATGCTTGTTGAACCCACTTGATTTTTAACGTAATGCTGGAAAAATGTAAGAAAAAAAATATATCGGATCTTTTATGAATGTAAAACTACCGTTATTCTTCCCATTCGACATGAAAGAAATTGCGTTATTCTTGAAAGGACTTTCCTCTGAGTTGGTGAAAAAACACCTACAATATCGGATCTTAATGATTAGAGCTACTCCAATAATAAGTACATAATTTCAATATTGAAACCTTGACAGATCTCTCCATCAGCCACCTACAGTGACACTACAACACAAAAATCAAACGCGCAGGTAATCAAAACGCAGGCAGGCAAATTTTTCCCGCTTAATTCCGTAGCAGAATTGCCATTGTCAAAACTTCACCAGCAAAGGTAGAAATAACGCAAAGATGGAGGGAAGTGGTTGTTTACACCAACCATTGCCAAAAATAGAGTGAAGCGACCTGGACCCCTTAGAGTGTGCAAAGATGAGAAACAATGTCTGCATTCTATCATGAATTGCGCGTAGGGGCATTTTGATCTCCTTTAACCAAAGAGTGCAAAGCCATCTCCACATCAGCAAATGGTTGGCCGGCATAGAGTTGAAGCTGTCTCTTCTTCACAACAACTACCTTCATGGCATTTGCTTTTACTGCTTCATGAAGTTCCTGAACAATTTTTATTTCATTGTTGTCACTGAGGTTTCTAGAACTAAAATAAATGTAATATAGGGATGGATTGTCATGACCTAGGCCTACTCCAGAATGAAGCAAAACCCCACAAATTGTGTTAAACATAGTGACTAAAAATACAGTATGCAAGTGTAGTGTAAACCTTTGAACAGCGAGTTTCATCTTCCCACTTGTTTGGCACAGCTTGTACAAATATGGCCTTTGCATGTCGGGGGATGTGCATGCAATATGCAAATGTAAAGTTATAAGGGTACCCAAATATGGAGGTTTACCTTTATTGACAAAGGAAGAATGTCGGCGCTAAAATCATCCAGATCTCTAAAAAAATCTTCCAGTAGAAAACAGAAGTTACTGGCATCAACACGATCCTCGAAAGCAACAGTATAGGAAGAGTTACTTTGTTCCTGGGCCTGGGAACCAAACTTTAAGTTGTAAAATCCTGCCTGTCCTTCGCGGTCAGAACCTCTACGCATAAATATAGCCTAGAATTGGATAAATATCAACTTGAGGATTAGTTGGAGTCTTGGAGACTGAAAATGAATATTATTGCTTAACAAACTGCAAATCAAAGTTTGTAATAAAACACCAAAATCGTGTAGGATATATGTAACAGAACATTAACTAACATCTAAGGAACAAGTATTTCTCATTTCATAATACGTTTACATCAAAGGTCAGCATTTAAGCCTATATTTGCATTGCTGGTGAGTTAAACCAATTGGTTTCCAGTCTACGTTGTATGCTAATGGTAACATTTTACTTAGCAACACTCAAATCAGGCTTTATCCTATGAGAAAAAGTATGATCAAAACTTTTACAAAAATCAGTATTACAAATCATATGAAAAGTGTTGGCAAATGTAGAAATGCAAATAACAGGAAAGTTAAAACGAACAGTGAAAATCATACATCTCGAGAAAATTTGTAATATGAACAGTGAAAATCATGTCAAAGAGAAAATTGAAGGAGATGATATTCTAGAGCCTTCTTGTGTCACAAACAGAAAATTATGAAGTTAGGCAATCCATAAAAAGATTGTCTATAAAATGAGCTCAACTAAAATGATGATTATGAATGAAAGGCAGTAATTCAACAAGCGGTGAGAAGACACTGGCCAAGATGGTTCGGTCAAGTCATAGAGTCCAAACATGTAAAAACTAAACAATATGGATCTCACATCTGCAATGATAGCATAACCACTTTCTAACATTACTATATAGAGAGAAGCAGAGTGAAGAGAAAGTTTTGGTCACACACTAGAACATAAGGAAGATTCAACCACCAGAAATCTGTCTCAATGTTTGGTTGCTTTTCTTTGAACTTGTTGGCCAGCATTTGATCCCCAACTTCTCTGTGTTTTGAACTGCCTTTTCTATTCAACACAGAATGCTTATCAGATTTCATGTGAGTTTCCCGGTTTCCTCTTCTGAATCTTGGAGAATGTTGACTCTCCAGGATTGCCGATTGTTGCAAATTTTCTACTTCAACTAAAGGCCTCTCTAGGCTAGGTTCCTGGACAGCACCTAAAAATTTAACAATTTATTGAATGTATCAAATGTAAAACAATGTCTACATGAACTTCGTTTGTTACAGATAATCCATGAAGCAAAAGATAGCCACCACCAATTTTTACTGATTACATATAGTTGAGAATTTTAGTAAACTTTAAACCATTAATGGCCGTTAACTGCAATGGGATGTCCCTATGATATCCGATTAATGATAGAGTTGGGAAACAAAAAAATATATATTTCCATTAAAGCAAAACTTTTTAATCCTTGGGAATTTTGGTGACATTACCAGTTCTCCGTTCAGCATTTCCGACTCTTATTTCCATTCCCAAATCCGATCCCTGCCTTTCTTCCTTCAACACCTTCCCATCTTTTTTCGATGTTGAATCTTGCGTTAGTGATATCATTTCATCATCTTCCTTTACAGTCCTGTAAGTGCTTTCAGGATTATCACTATGCTGTCGCTCCAGCTGTTGTTCAAGGTCCAATAATTCTACACCGTCATCACTGGCAGTTCCATCTCCGCGTATTCTACCTGCACGATTCGAGCTTCTTTTTTTCTTGTTAGGCACTTTACGATCTCCAGTACCTTGAAAACCCTTAGGACCATCAATTGACTTCGTTGAAGGGCTTCTAAATTTTAACTTCTTCTTAAACATCAAGGTCCCATTCGAACCTTTTGAATCCAAATTATCCCTATTTACTCCATTTTCAATCTTCCCAGACTTCCCAAGATAATTAACATAAGATCCCGGTAACTTCTCTGGAAGCGAATCCAACCTCTTCTGCAAGTTATTCAATGTTGCACTCATTTCTTTCTCAATGTCCGCTCTATGCCTAGATATCGCAGTCTCTTCGTCAATTTCATACTCGTCCTCATCATCTTCCTCCTCCACCTTTGCCTCACTCTTCCGCGCTTCCCTAGCCATTGCTCTTATTTCTTCAATTTTACTTTCCAATTCAGAGTCATGCGCAAAAACCACGTTGCTTGCACCAGATATGATTCCATTTTTATTCACCAAAAGTTTCCCTTTGTTGCTTTCGGTAATACTCGAATCCAAATTATCCAAATTCCTTTCTTTTCTATGAGAATTGCCACTTCCCATTATCCAAACCGAACATACTGTTTGTAACACGAAGACCCCAACAAAATACGCACCGTATTTTAGGACGGACCCAGCCGAAAGTTTACCGAGAATGCCATCGTATTTAGCAGATGTCTCGGACACTCGAAATTCCTCGACTTTATTGCCCTCTCCGGGGTCGGCGGCTGCCTTTGTGTCGCCGGAGATTTTTTCGGTTAGGGACTCGAAATCTAGGTGAGTCTCGGTTTTGGTTTCGGGAGATATGATGGGAATTACGGGGTCTGGCGAGGGTTTAGTTAGGGTTTTGAGAATCTTGGGGCGGAGATAGTTTTTTCTCCTCGTGGGTTTTTGAAGAGAAGCCGCTACTAATGGCTTTGTTCGTGTGGCAGCGGTAGGGTTAACGGAGGGTGTGAGAGACGAGAAGGTGGCGCAACGCGCAGCTGCCATTGCTCATGTGGAAAGAAGGATTCAGCTGTGAGAACTGTACTGAGCGAGAAAACACTGCTTCATGGTAACGTGCGAGTTGCGACGAGGGCGTTTAGAGTTTTGACTTAATTGGGTCATCCCCGAAAAGCCCAGTGAAAGCCTGGCCCATGCGGTTCTGACATGTTTGACAATATTATTTGAAAAATTATTAAGATGCCTTTAGATGGAAGAAATATTTTATTTTATTTTATCTTATCTGATTATTATAATTTTTTTTTAATTTTTATATAAATTAAAATAAATAATTCAAAATTTTTAAATATTAAAATAATAATAATATTAAAAAATAATATTTTATTCAACTTTCATCTCAATTCACTGTCCAAGCGACATATAAGACTTTTCAAATTATAAATAATCAGATACTCCATTTGATCATTACTATCATATAATTAAAATTATTTACATTAATATCAAGCTCAAATAATGCAAAATTTTAAAATAAGTTATGGAACATGAGTACCTACTTTTTAAGAAGACTGCATATATTTAAGAATTGTTTGAATATCGATTTCCAGATAAAACTTTCAGAGATGGATTTTTTTTAATATTGTGAAAGAAGTGAGTTTCACTAAAAATATGTCCTGACTTGAGAAAGTTTCATGAAAAATAAAATTATTGGACTTCAAAAAATCAGCAGATCCATTAAAAATATGTTTAATTACAAGATTTTTCTAAAAGTTATTATGTTTTTTTTTTTTTGTTAAGAAAATCAAAATAATTCTTTTGATGATAATTAGTTTTTAGTTTATTTTAATAGATTAGGCTTAAACATGTGCTGTCAGTGATTATATTCCCTACACAAAGTACATTCATTCCAGAAAGACTTATAATCGATAATATAATGGTGGCTTTTGAAGTTTTACATTCCATGCAAACAGGGCAGAAAGGATCAACAGGTAGTATAACTCCGAAACTTGATATGTCAAAGGTCTATGATTGTGTTAAATGGTTTTTTTGGAAGCTATGATGAAGAAATTGGGCTCATGTGAAAATGGATCGAGTTGATTATGAATTGTGTTACTTCAGTTTCCTATTCCGTTCTATTAAATGGAAAACCTAGGATGAGATTTTACCATTCTAGAGGCTTAAGGCAGAGAGATCCACTTTCTCTCTACTTATTCATTTTATGTGCAAAAGGGCTAAGTTCACTTTTTAATACCTCAGATATGGTTGGAAATACAAAAGGGGTTATTGTATGTAGGGGAGGTACCAAAATAAATCATTTACTTTTTGCTGATGATTGTGTTTTGTTTAGAAGATCAAGAATTTATGAGTGGTACAAGTTACTGGGTATTCTTCATAAATACAAAAAGGCTTTTGGGCAATGTTTAAACAACAATAAAACTTCCATGTTCTTTAGTTCCAATACAAGAGCAGAGGCAAAACAAACTATCATGGAAGTGGCAAGAGCAACAGAGAGTGACAACTATGAAAAATACCTAGGTTTTCCTGGCTATGGTGGGGAAATCAAAATATCATGCATTCAGAGGCAATGTTTTAAATACCATACCGGACGCCGTATCGGTCAAGGTACTGGAACAAAATATTTCGGTACCAGTACCGTTTCGTGTACCGTTTCGAAATAATCGATATATGAATAAATTATATATGTATAAATTATATTCTAAAATAATAGTCTATATATGAATAAATTATATATAAATACATATATATAAATTATAAATAGTCTAATTTGAATTCGGGGTAAAAAAATGAGCTTATAGTAGGGCTGTACAAGAAACCGAGAAACCGACCTACACCGACTCAGACAGGCCGCCGGAGTTTAGAACCGGCCGAAACCGATCGGCGTGCGGCAAAAAATAGAGAAAACCGATATCGGCCGGTTCGGCGTCGGTTTGAACTTGGTTCAAACCGCTGAACCGGCCAATTACAAAAATTATATATATTTTTTATATATTCTGTGATCAAAACAACGCCGTTCTACTTAAGTTTAAGTAGAACGGCGTCGTTTTAAACTTGTATATGTGTTTTAATAACAAATAAAACGACGCCGTTTGTATTAAACCAAACGGCGTCGTTTTATTTATAACGTATTAAAAAAAAAATTAAGTAGAACAACGCCGTTTGGTTTAAACCAAACGGCGTCGTTTCGAAATCAGGTCGTCTTCTTCCTCCTCCTTCTTCTCCGATCTCATTTCTCATTCTCTCTCTCTATCTCTCTCCTCTGCAACTCTCTCTCTCTATCTCTCTCCTCTGCAACTCTCTCTCTCTCTACTCTCTCAGACCCAGCTCGCCGATGAACCGACCGTGAACCGCCAGAAAACTGCAGGTGTCGAGACGGCAGGTGTTTCTCCTCCCCATCGACCGGTTTCAACCTGTTTTCTCCCCAGAAAATGGAGTATCGGTCGGCGTCGGTTTTGCCCAAAAACTGTGCCGATGAGGTCGGTTTTCACCCCTAGCTTGTAGTTTAAAAAATGAAAAAAAAAAAAACTAAAGGCCGAAATATCCACATATAGTACCTGTACCGGACCAGTAGCCGATACTGCAAATACCAACCGTACCGGCCAGAACGGTACGGAATTAAAAACAATGTTCAGAGGTATTAAAGAAATAGTGTGGTTCAAGATCAACAATTGGATTTTTTTTTTCTTTTTTTTTTATCCCAAGCAGGTAAAGAAATTTTAATAAAGGTTGTGTTACAAGCTATACCTACCTACACAATAAGTTTGTTCAAGCTACCAAGATGTTTATGCAAAGAAATTAATATTATGTCATCAGAATTCTGGTGGGTAACCAGCAGTGAGAGAATAGAGTGTAGTGGAGAAGTTGAGAAAGAATGGGGATGCAAAAGTAAAGGAGTGCCTGGGATTCAGAGATTTAGACAATTTTAATTCAACTGTGTTGGCAAAACAAGAGTGAACGTTTCTTCAGAATCCAAACTCAATGGCAGCAAAGATTTTTAAATAAAAGTACTTCAAAGATTCGTCCCTAATGGAATCTAAATTAGGTCAGCAACCATCAATGATATGGAGGAGTGAATGAGGATCAGTTGGACTGCTCAAAGAGGGACTTAGATAGAAGGTACGAAATGAAAATAATATTAAGATATAGGGTAATAGATGGATACCCTCTCCATCACCCTTAATAGTCCAATCTCCTGTAAAAATCCTTAGTGCAGATGCAAGAGTGAATGAATTAATCAATCATCACACTGGAGAGTGGAAGTCAGAACTGGTACAAGCTATTTTCATGAAGGAAGAAGCATGGATAATTTGCAGCATTCCACTAAGTAGAGTAGCTTCTGAAGACAAGTTGATATGGGGGTACACTCCAAAATGATTTTTTTAGTCAAAAGTGCTTATTATGTTGAGCTTGGAAGAAATGAGAGACTGTATGGGGAAACCTCAATGGAGAAGGAAAAGGATGACAAATAGAATAACATTTGAGATTTATATATCCCTGGGAAGGTTAAGATGTTTATGTGGAAAGTAGGAAATGAATTAGTAGTTACTAATAAAAAAATCTGTTTTGCAAAAGAATTGTAGATAACCAGTATTATCCTATATACGAAAGAGAGGAATCAAATGTGGTTCATGTTCTATAGAATTTTCCTGCAGCCAATGATATATGGGCCGATATATCTAGTCCAGTTCAGAAATGAAATATGGAAGAAATTGATTTTTTGAAACTATGGGGAAAGTTGATGAAGAGACTTGCTACAACAGAATTGGAATGGATAGCCACAACAATGAGGAGAATTTGGTTTAGAATAAATGAATTTGTTTTTGAAAACAAATTTTGTAGTCCTGCAAATGTTATATAGTCAACAAAAGATATGTTAATAGAGTTTAGATTAGCTCAAGAATTTATACAGCCATAGAAAACTACACCCATTGCAGAATAAAGTAAATTAATATGGAAGAAACCTCCTCAAAACTTTGTGAAAGCTAATTGGGATGCATCTATAGATTAAAAAAAAAAAAAGGTAGAAAGATGGGAGTTGGGATTGTTATTAGAAATGGGAAAGGAGAGGTGTTGGCAGCAGTATGTGATCAAAAGAGTAACGTTTTCTAACCAGATTTGGCAGAATGTCTAGCTTTATCGAGATATTTAGAATATTGTTATGACCTGGGAATTAATCATGTCATTTTGGAAGGAGATGCATTATCAATTCATTATCAATTGTACAAGTTGTTAATAGCAAGGAGGAAAATATGGCTTGGTTTGGACACTTCATTGAAGCTATCAAAAGAACACTGTTATATAGGAAAGCTGGAAAGTCCAGTTCACTCACAGGGAAGGAAACTCAGTGGCACACTCTCTAGCAAAGGTTGCTATGAAGTTGGATGATGAACAAAAATGGATCTAAAAATATCCATAATTTATTTCTAGTCTTTTGTTAAAAGACAAGTTATGTAATGGATGATTCATTTGATTATTTGGAAATAAAGTTGATTTTTTAAAAAAAAAAAAAGAGAGAGAAAGAATCAAAAGAATAAACATTGCTTGGTAGGGTTGGATAACGGGTAGTCAGCAGCAATCTTGCCTGTAAGTAGTCTGATATGTGTCCTTTAAAATCTATTAACGTGTTGGAGTAATGCAAAGTTTTGGATAAATCATTTTTCCAAATTCAGAAGCCTTATTTATCAACCATAAATCAGAAGATGATATTTACAAGGATAAAAGGAAGAAACTTCTACAAAGTCCACCTTAGCAACTCTAGAATATTTATTGCTTTTTGTCCTCTTCCTCTTGGCTGGTTGTCCTTCTCTTTTCTGTTGTAACTAATTTTATTCTCTTTTGATTCTCATCTCTGCTATACTGCCCGGCTACATAAAGGCAGGATTTCCTATGTAAAGCATTACATTGAATATATGAATATTATGGAAGCTTTTCATTCCTCCTTTTAACATGGTATCAGAGCCGGTAGACTAGCCGTCCTCTTTCTTCATTATAACAATGTCTTCTTTTCCCAACCACCTCCCCCTACCTCTTTTCCTTCTTCCTTCTCTCATCTCGTATCTATTAAACTCACTTCTGAGAATTATATGCTATGTGTCCCATACTCACCTCAATCACAACCAGAATTGAACCCATTGCCTCCCATGAGCTTTATCACCTTCTTCTCATACATGAGAGTCGAATGTCCCATAACTCTCGTTCCTTCACCTTACCTTTTGAACCATCTGTTAATCTTAGCACCAACAGCCCACGAGATCAACGTGGCCGAGGCTTTTTCCGAGGAGGCAGACTATACCTTCCCATCTACTATTCCTAACCAAACTTGGTACCCAGATAGTGCTGCAACTCACCATATAACCCATGATCTTGCCCACCTTAATATTTCATCTGAACCATACAATGGTCAGGAACATATTTGAGTTGGCAACGGAACAGGTCTTCCAATACTGAACATCGGTGAATCTTCTTTCTCTATCAACTCTACCTCCTTCATTCTCTCTAATCTCCTTCATGTTCCCTCAATCACAGAGAATCTTATCTCTGTTTTTCAATTTTGTACTGATAATACATGTTTCTTTGAATTCCATGATACCCATTTTCTGGTAAAGGACAAGGTGACCGGGAACTCCTCACCAGCGGACCAGTTATTAATGGCCTTTATCAATTTTCCTCCATTCCACCGTTATCATCGTCATCTACCAGTCTTGGAGAGAAGGTCTCAATCGGTTGTTGGCACAAGAGATTTGGCCATCCTTCCCTCGATGTTGTCTCCAGAATGTTGCGTTCTCATTGCTTGCCTTATTTCCCAAATCAGTCTTTATTTGTCTGCTCTGAGTGTCCTTTGGCTAAGGCACATCAGTTGTCTTTTTCTTTTAAGTTCATCTTTTTCTGTAAAGCCCTTGGATCTATCATGGGCTGATGTATGGGACCCAGCTCCTATTGTCTCACAAAATGGATTCAAGTATTATCTATCTATAATTGATCATTTTACCCGCTTCACTTGGTGTTTTCCTCTTACAAATAAATCGGATGTCATAATTGTTTTTACCACATTTATTCAATTTGTTGAGAGATCTTTTAATATAAAAATAATTTCCATATAAACCGATGTTAGAGGAGAATTTCTTCCACTCACAAAAGTTTGCAAAACTCTAGGCATAGTCCATTGTTTTTCTTGTCCCCATACTCACTAACAAAACGGTCTTGTAGAGTGTAAACACCGCCATATTGTGGAAATTGGGCTCACTCTTCTAGCCCAAGCCTCTCTTCCTTTTTCTTTTTGGGCCGATGTTTTTGAAACTGCCACTTACCTCATAAATTTACTCCCCACTTTTGTTCTACAAAATCAGTCCCCACATTTCATGGTTTATTATAAACATCTTGACTACTCATTTCTCAAAATTTTTGGATGTGAATGTTGGCCCAATCTATGTCCTTATAACAAACGCAAATTAATTTTTAGATTCACTTCATATCTTTTTCTTGGATATAGCCCATCCCACAAAGGCTAAAAATATTTTGATTATCACAAAAATTGTCTCTACATTTCTCGTGATGTCATTTTTTATGAAACAAATTTCCCTTACACAAAGCCCATTCCTATTCAATCGGATTTGTAGCCCAGTTCTTCCACTGTTCCCCTTCCAGTATTTCCATTCTCCATTCTTGGCCCAATCCCACGTGAATCCAACCCCTCTACTTTTAATCTTTCATTTTCTCACTCTGGCCCAATCTTGCCCCTCCCTCAAACAGGTCCAACATCACGGCCCAACACCCATACGTCTCAGATAATCCCATTCCCCAGTCTTCTTCTCCAATCATATCTCCCGAAATCCCTAACTCCTCTTCTGCATTTTCCAATTCTTTGGCCCCTTCTCATACTTCACAATCTCAATCTCTCTTAATTCCTCCAAGTTCATCGATTATAACCTGCTCTCAAACCAACTATTCTCGACCTCGAATCTTCAATGATGGAACTGTTCTGTATACAACTCGAACCTGTCTTCTCACTACTGTTATGGCCCCCGATGAACTATCCTCATACACTATGGCTTCAAAATTTCCCGAATGGCAATCTGCTATGACCCAAGAATACCAAACTCTTATGCAAACCAATACTTGGACTTTAGTATCGCCCTTCTCTGCCTCCAACCTTGTTGGATGTCGTTGGGTATTTCGCACCAAGATACACTCCGATGGGTCGATTGAAAGAAGATAAGCTAAACTTGTGGCTAAGAGGTTTCACCAACAAATCGGTATAGACTATACCAAAACCTTTAGCCCCGTGGTAAAACCCTCTACAATACAGTTAGTGTTGTCGATTGTTGTTGCTCGTGGCTGGTGTATGCGTCAAATATACATCCAAAATGCATTCCTCCATGGTAAGCTCTTTGAAACAATCTTTATGCAACAATCACAAGGTTTTGCAGACCCCTTACTTACGACCAACCTTTGTCTGTAAACTCAACAAGACCATTTACAGCCATTTAGGTCAGCAACCATCAATGTTTAGACGTATGCTGATATTGTTATTATATAATTTGTAATATTGGTTTTATTATATGTTAAAATTTGAAAAATATTGATATATATATTTTAAGATATTGTAGTTATTAATAAATATAGATTTTAATTTTGTTTTAGTTTAACCTATTTACAGAAAAAAAAAAGTTTAAATGAATCATGTCGTATTAACATATTTATAATTAATTATTAAACAGGTGACACGACATGACCCATTATCTAAATGGGTTGGGTGAGGTTTGAAAATTTAACACATTTAGCTTAACGATTGGATTTAGATTGACATATGTAGTCGAATATTCATGACTTAACATGACACGAACACGAGTTGATATCTCTAGTTTTACATCAATATCCAGTTTGTTACAGTACCACCTCTACATCTTTGGGACACTATACACACTTGTATAAATATTTAATTCATCTCTCTCTACTTTCTACTTTTTTCTTCACTGCAGGAAGTACTCTTTATTCATTTATCTCTCTACTTTATATTTTATTTAAAATAAATAAAATATATTAAAAAATATAATATTTAAATGATATAAAAAATTGATGAGTTGATGTATAATATATTGTAAAAATCAATATATATATAAAAAAAATAAATCTTGATGATATATTTTAAAAAATAGGATGGAGCAACATTAGAATCCTCTTAGTGGATACACCTTCGTGATAGAATAAATCTTCACAACCTCCTCACATTTTATATTCCACATTTTTTTTAATTTTTATTATTTTTTTCTTTTATCAAATATTTATTATATGAATAATGAATAGAAAATTTGAAATAATTTAAAGAGAATAAATTAAAAAAATTAAAAAATTAAAAAATTAAAAAAAATATAAAATATGGAGTGTGATGAAGATTGTATGATAAAACTCTTCATGATATCCAGACTACTTTTAAAAAATGAATTAAGTTATTTCCTATTTTGCAGAGTTGAATTTTTCTGATCTTTGCCTAAAATAATGACATTACCATTTTGAATACGCCTTATTAATGGCTAGAAGCGTAGAAGGCAGCAAAGCTAATTTAACGCCGCAGCCGACACATGCTTTTAGAAGGGAAAAACGACAATTGCTTATAAGATTTTTATTACGAAAAATTCTATTCCTCAACTTCACACACCACCATTATTTTGATTTTTTATCAAATATATATTATATAGATGAAGAATAAAAAATTTTAATTGTTTTAAGAAGAATAAAACAAAAAAAAAAAATTAAAAAAAATGAACAAAAAAAAAGTTTGGTGCGTGGGGTATGGACCTATAAATAGCAATGTTCTTTTACTACTCATCCTCCAGCCCACAGTATACATCATATTTATTTTTATTTTTTTTAAAAAAATTAAAATTTTTAAATTTTATTAATTCTATACAAATTAAATTATTTTACTTATCATCTATTCATTATATACTCGATAAGAAAAAAAAAATATATATATATATATAGTATATAATGTGATAATAACGTGTAAAAATTTTCTACTATAAAGATGCGGGTCACCCGCCACCTGGCACGCGTTTGTATTCTAACCATATCAGCTTAAAAACTTGAAGTCCCACACCGGGCGAATAAGGAGAGCCGAGGGGAACATCAGCTATAAATTAAGAGAGACGTAACTGTATAACTCATACCTTTCTCGGCCTTTTGGCTAAGATCAAGTGTAGTATCTGTTCTTATCAGTTTAATATCTGATACGTGGTCCAATGGGCCACACGATATTAAATTAATTTTTTAAGGGGGAAGGTTCGCCACAGTAGCTTGCTGCTGGAGCCTTCAAGCGTCGCCCATGCGCTGCACTAAAGCACGGGCCTGGCGCACCCCATCCAATACTAGTTAAATCGTTTTTCCATTCGTTGAATTTCCTGGATTTTGGGCATTTGAGTTGTGATTCTTAGATAATATGTACTTTCTAGGAGTTATATTGTCAAATAATTTTTGGTTCTAAAATTATCTCAAGAAGAAAAGAATTTAGAAAAGCTATTTACAATTGTGAGTTATTCTCGAGTCGTTAATCACTTTAGAATAAAAATAAGAAATTATATGTAATATAAAGTTAATTTTTAAAGTTGTGCAAATCACGTTTACGTCGCGTGTGAGATTTTACGATTACTGATTCCCTAACCGATTTCGGTTTCAAATTTATAAGTTTTGCTTTGTAGCAAATGCACTGCCCAACTTAAATGAAAATTTCATAACATAAAAGGAAGCCTGATAAAAATATTATTCAATAAAAAGAGACTACATATCACCTTATCTTTGCATGAATAATTTGAATGGGTTGATTTGTTTAAACAAAATCAAATTATCATATATAATTATTATAATTTTTTTAAAAATTTTATACAAAATATAACAAAAAATTAATTTTTTAAAATTTTAAAATAAAAATAATATTATAATAATATTTAATTTAACTTTTAATAAAATATTTTATTTTATTTTATTTGAACTAGGTAACTAAACGAGGGAGTCTTTACTTGACTTTAATCAAAGAACTGCTTACGATTTTTTTTTTCAGACAAAAAAAGAGAAGTATTTTTTTTTTTTTTTCAAAATCAGCTTAGTACCGAAGGTTTTTGGTAGGAACCAGTTGAAAAATTCTATTTATCATTTACATATCACACATAATTTTTCTTTCCATAAGTTGCAAATTTTATGGAAAATGATAAGGATCTCGTTCAAACATCCCTCTTTTTTTTTTTTTTTTTTTTGTTATTTCTTAGTTTTTTTTTACATAGTGATTAAGAAAATGTTGTTTAATATTATTGTGATTTTTTTCTTTCTTTACTTTTTTTCACATTATTTTTTAACACTTTTAAATATTTTTAAAAAAAAATTTACAATATTATTAAATAATATTTTCTTAATAACTATGTAAAAAAAAAACTTAAAAAAAAAAAAAAAATTGGAACGCAATGTTTGAACGGGATCCTTAGCATTGCCCAAACTTTGTAGGCTATACCTGAACCAGGATGGTCCACGAGGCTCGTGCGTGGCTCTCTCCTCGTCCTCTTTCACCAAACGCAAACCCCAGCCGAACAGTCCAACCCTACCCACCCTTAACCCTAAAACGACACACAAACTTGTAATAACTCCGAAAAAGGGAAATTCGTTTAATAAGACAAAACATTGAGCTACATGAGGAACTGTTCACATTGTTGCTTTGGATTTTTTATTTGTTTCTCAGCAACCAAACCACATGTTACTGAAAAAAACAGGGAAGTCGAAAAAACTAAACGGCCTCGGAACATTTTTGCCCTGGCTTCTGTGTTTTTCCCAGGTTTCGAGGAGCAGCGAACTCGAACTCAAAAGCCATGGACTCAAAGGCTTATGTCACTCTTTACGCAACAAAAGCGGACCCACGTAAGCGCGCGCTTTCCAGTTCATCGTCCGCGTCGACAGGTTCTCTTCCTATCCGAGCTCCTCCTACAATTGATTCTGATTCTGAATCTATTGGTGACAAAACTTCCAGTACCAGTAGTAGTGGTGATGGTGATTACAATGGGTGTGAGTCGGATGAAGCCTTTATGATTGGGGAGGAGTTCGAGATGGCGTCGGAGAGGCCATGGGTGGCGGACTTAGATGAAGAAGCCATAGACAGTGAAAGTTTCGAACTTTCCAGACCTTTTGTGGCAGACCCAGATAGGAAAAGCTTGGGGAATTCTATTGAAAATGAGGACGAAAGCGGTTATCTTGTGCGTGAATATGGCCCTGTTGTTGAACCGATTTTGGTGGATAATCTGCACTTGAACCGGGTCATGCCCAAAGCCCAGTTGTCTGTGGACGATGATGAGGAGGAGGAAATGGTGAGTGTAGATGGTGAAGATATTGAGTTTTCAGGCACAGTGAGGGTTCCGGGTATTGATGTGTTGGGGAAGATTGGTGGTGCTCCTACAGTCAAGGCATTAGGTGTTGACGAGGATGAGTTAGTGGAGTGGAGGGATTCTTTAATTGTTAAACAATATGAGCCTGCAATAAGCATCAAGGTTGTGGAAGCTGAGGTGTCAGATGAATTTGTTGAAGCCCAATTTGGGATTTTGGGTGCGAGAGAAGAGAGGGCATTGAAGGAGTCTGGTGAGGATTCTGTATTGGCCGAGGTGATTGAAGACATGGGTCCTGATGTTGCCGAGATGTCTAATGTTGAGTCTTTGATAGCAAATGGGGAATATGTAATGGAGGAAAGTCAGAAGTTCAATGAGGATGTTGTGCATTCTGGTGAAGAAAAAGGAGTGGACAAGGAAGGGATTGAATTGGGCATGAATGAAGGGCAGCGAGAGACCGTGGAATATGGTGAGAATGGTGCTGTAAGCATGAAATCGTCAACCCAAAGAGAACCATTGGCAGATGCTGATGAGGCCAATGAAGCGAGGGAAGAAACTTTTATTACGGTTAATGAAGCTGATGTTGTTAGTTCAGATACTGAAGAATGTATTGATTTGGATTTATTTGATGGAAATGGTAGTCTCACTCGGCTCGAGAAGCAGAGTTCTGTAACAAATGGTTTTGTTTTAAGGGAAGTGGAGACAGTAATTGGAGCCTATAAGAATCTAGAAAGCAAAATGGGGTCAGGTATTGATTTGGGAGTTGGATTCAGTGATTTCATAACTTGTACCCAAGTTGAACTTAGCGATGCACCCAAGGGAAATGAGTACAGTGATTCTCATTCCGCCGGATCCATGACAATGAGTTCCAGTGTGGCCAATAATGTAAAACGACATAACAAAGATGAAGCAAATTTTGATGCATGCACAATACAAGGAGCAG
>QEOT01001786.1:0-54350 GCA_003123785.1 Pterocarya stenoptera
TTGTTTTGTTTTATACGATTTTCAAGTGAAAATATCTAAGAGGTTGTAAATATTAGAAGATATCTCAATTGTCAAAGCACATTCGAGGGGATATTCTCGGCTTCGGCCTAATTGGGACATTAAAGTCCATCCTGGCTTGAGTTACATTTCTTCGATGTGTCTAGGAACCATCAACATAGTCTGTCCACGAGCCGTACAAGACCCACCATCAACACCATTCTACAAAAATATCTCACATTTAAGAATTGTATCCGTCAAACAGACAGGAATTACAAACAACACCCCTGCCTCTAACGGAGTGCACGAGAAGTGACTGCTCTGCACGTCTCTGTCAAAGCATAACCCAAGAGGCCACGCCACATTGAAGACTACAATCTAGCACTTGTGTTCGAGACGATGACCCTTGACATAGGGTATGGTGTTAACGTTGTTTTTCGCACCCTTTTGGGCCAAACTCCAACAACTCAAGTCTTCGAAAACGGACCTTATATAAGGTAGAAAAGACTGCTGCTTTGAGAGGGCGACCTTAGGGCTGGGTAACCTCTAATGCCAAAGTAAATATTCTTAGAGTGTAGTAAATAAGTAAGACAGTCTAGGGATCAGAGAGAATATTCTCGTACCTAGGATCTGCTATTTATACTAACAGTCCGAGGAGCAGATCATGCCTTCTTTCATGAAGTCTGTGTTCCCCATACTGTTCCTTTTGTCAGAGTGTTTAAATGCGGCATTCCTTTACGATGGCATCATTAATGTGGTGTGTTATCCGAGTGGCAGAACCATTAATGCAGCGTGATTTTCCAACCTTTTCTTCTTAGTCTGTCTTTCTTCTAGTCCATTCATACCTTCTCTGTCAGTAAATCAACGGTTCTCCATATATCAAGCTAGCCATGCGGGCAGGCATTCGAGGACTGGACACGACACTAGGGGGTCCTCAAATTGACGAGTCACATCCCCTACAGCACCATCCCTCCTACAGGTCATGTATAAAGGATCCTTCTGGTGAGCCTAATTCATGGATTTCTGCTCCAGGCCAGGCTTGTTAGGGTCTCTTGGGCCTTAAGGGGAAAATTTCCTTACAGTTACCCCACTAATTCTTACCGGGCGAGTATGGTGGAAATTTATCACAATTCGGTCCCGCCTTTTTACCAAGGCTGGAAACCTTATTTAGGTTTTCTGAGGTCTGGGAGGCTTCTGTGGATTGGCATTTCTCACAGCGTTCCTATCTTCCATGATGAACTCACATTTTCATTATATCTTTTCAACCTCATTAATGAAGGGGTGTCAGGCGGCTTTTTCGTGCTTATGTCGCTTTGTAAACCACATTACCCAAAGCCAAAATGGCGAGATCATTGTTGCCACAGTACATGAGAGTCTAACCGTCATCTTTAGGGTGTAACCGGTCCGGTTTTGGACAAAATCTTGGACCGAACCAGTATGACCGATTTTGCAGTTTTCAAAACCAATTACGCACCAGTTACCCTCCTAAACCGATACTTCCGGTTTTGCCGATTTCCGGTCCGGTTCAGTCCCATTTTTTGATTTTTTTTAAATGTAAGTTTTGACATTTTTTCATTAAAATTCTATTTATAAAAAGAAAAAAAAAATTGCTTGAAAAAAAATCTACATCAGCTTACATTAAAAAGGCTGCTTTAAAAAAATCTACGTCAGCTTTACTAAAAACTACTTTAATAAAAAATCTGATTTACTAAAAATTTTTCCAAAAATATGCTTTACTAAAAAAAGTATGTTACAAGCTTATAAATATAACTACTACAAAAACTGAAAATATAAATCTGTAACAAAAAAAAAAAAAAATCTGCTATAGAATAAAATAAGTTCAAATGTCTAAATTAGAAGTTCAAAAGTCTAACAAATTATAAGTCCAAATTCCAAAAGTCTAAATTACAAATTTACAAGTCCAAAAGTCCAAAACATTCATATCCAAACACTAAAAGTCTAAATTATAAGTCCAAAAATTCAAAACATTACAAGTCTAAATACTAAAAGTCTAAATTATACATCCAAATGTCCAACAAATTACAAGTCCAAAAGTACATCAAATTATAAGGCCATATTACAAATGCAAATTAGAACATCCAACAAAAAATTTTACAACTACAACCAATAGGCTATGCACCAAGCCATTCAACAAACCTTGCAATTGTATGAAAATAAATCAAGCAATTAATTTCAATAAAAAGTCAATAATTACATTAAATAGGAAAAAAAAACTTAAGGAAAGATGTTATACAAGTTGACTTACCTCAAATTTAATGATATCCAACCAAAAAAGTAGGTATTAAAGAATTTCCTAGGTCTTCCTTGAGCTCTACACAAA
This sequence comes from Pterocarya stenoptera, assembly GCA_003123785.1. Lineage (NCBI taxonomy): Eukaryota > Viridiplantae > Streptophyta > Magnoliopsida > Fagales > Juglandaceae > Pterocarya > Pterocarya stenoptera. Next base: position 2,339 of record QEOT01001786.1, read on the forward strand.
AGAGGAAAAAAACAAAGCATAATAATTAAAACAAATTACTAATATGATTTACACTTTAGAGATAGTTAAAGAAAAGATAAATCATGCTACATACCTGTATCAAATTTTTCAAACTCCTCAGCATCATCCATTTAAGTGCGAATGTTAACCGGGGCAGGAGAACGGAGTCAATTTTGTGTACAAATAAGGGCTTCTACTATAAGTGGAGATAGGCTACTGCGGAAGGGATCAAGTACTCAACTTGCTCTACTAAAAGCAGACTCAGAGACCATTGTAGATATCAGAACAGCAAGAACATCCCTCGCAACTCTTGAAAGCACGCGATCTCTAATGGAGTTAACCTTCCACCAAGTCAACAAGTCGAATTTCGAATCATCTTCTTCACATTTTTCAGATAAATATCTCTCCAGTTCAGATTTACTTGACAAAGAGTTCTCTGACTCCAAATGCCTCTTAATTTGTTCATGGATTAACGATCTGAAATCACCTTGACCTACCTTAATAGATGAACTTGCAGTTGTACTACTAGCTCTTCCCTCGCTTGATTGGCTCATACTTTGATCTTGTGCTCCTACATCACTTTCGTCATTTTCTCAATAACTATCATATAAACGAGTGAACACATCTTTAACTCGATCCACCAACGTAAGAACTTTTGAACTATTATCCTCATATATTCCTTCAAAAATAATTGCTAGAGCACAGATTTTATATCGAGGATCAAGAACCAATGCAACATACAACAAAAGATTCACTTTTTCAAGATTTCTTCAAAACTTATCACATTTAGATTTTATAGTAAATGCCATTGACCTCAAATTATGAGGCCCTTCCACATACTCCAAATTAATTGCAGCTTGAATTGTTGCTAGCTCAAATACAAAACTATTGTAAGTAACATAATTGGTCCTTGAGAAACGCAAGGGTGCATTATAAAAAAGTTTTAGAAATTTTACAAATAACCTGCTCTTATCCCAATCATCTATGGTTGGAGGCCATAACTTGGTATTAGTTACTTGCCCCAACTCACTAACATCATCATCATCCTCACTATCATCCTCCCCAACGCTCTTCACATATCCCGAATCTTTATCTTTTAGCTATTGAAATGCTTTTTGAAACTTTTCAACTCTATCCAACATCATATAAGTGGAGTTCCAACGAGTTGCTACATCTAAGCATACACCACTTTTACAAGTAATATCTTCACTATCACAACATTGCTTAAATATGTTCCACCTTTGTGGAGATGATTTCACATACTTCACAGCTCCTCTAATTCGTGCAATTGATTGATCATATTCTTTCAACTCATCCCGAACAATCAAGTTCAAGATATGAGCACAACATCTTATATGCAAGAACTCATGTTTCAAAATCGTATCATTTATATGCCTTGTCTTTCTTTTGATATACGAAATTGTCCTATTATTTGAACTTGCATTATCGAGTATAATTGTCAATATTTTGGGTCTCCCCCATTCAAGCAAACACACTTCAATTTTTTTTCACCTAGTGTCTCACCCTTATGGTTTTCAACCTTACAAAAATTGATTATTCTTTTGTGCATTTTTCAATCATCATCAATAAAATGTACGATGAGAAACATGTAGTTAAAATTTTGCACGGATGTCCATGTATCCATGGTTAGACAAATGCAATGCCCCTTAAGAGCACTTTTCAACTTTTCTTTCTCTCTTAAATAAAATTTAAAAATATCTTTTGCAACCGTTACAAGTGATGGAATCTCATTCCATCTAGGTTGCACAGCAAACATAAATTTCTTAAACCCCTTTCCTTCCACATGTTTAAAAGGAAGTCATCAACAACAAACATTTCTGTTAAGGCTTCTCTACAAGCCTCAACACTAAAAGCAATAGGTACAAGCCCCTCACTGCTTGATCCAGACTGGAAACCCAATATAGATTGGTTTTTATCCACTTTCCTAATTGGTGACTTCTTACATATTTTTTCTAAGTGCTCCAACATTGATTTTGTGACATTTGAATTAGAATTACATGCATAAGTCATCCCACAAAGGTTACATACAGCCTTAAGTTTTGACTTATCCTTAGTATCAATCTTTGTAAAATAATCCCAAGCAACAGATCTTTTCCTACCACTCCCAGGACCAGTAGATGGCTTACTTACAGTAGCTTTAGGAGAAAGCAGATGATTAGTCGCCGTTGATTCCATGGTCCTTTGACTCCCTTCCATTAAAGGTTGAACATTGTCGGTTGTTTCATTTGTGCATGGATCAATTTATAGTAACAAAAATAAAATTAATAAAAGCAGCTATAACTATATATATATGTTGGGGGGTAAGCACTTGCCAATTAAAGGCTTATTTTTATTTTTATTTAAAGGATTAATGTCAGACCTATGATCTATTAATGTAATTTCAAAAACTCAATCACAATTTAATCACAAAATACAATTTCACAAAACCCAATCAAAGATTTAAAGTAAATTTTGGATTCAAAAAATCCTAATATCACAAATATCATCTATCATAATTTTAAAATAATCTCACAAACCCAATCACAAAATCCTAATATCACAAATACAATAATAAACAATCACAAAAAATCCTAAATTTTGGATTCAAAAATCCTAATATCACAAAATTAAAAATCCAATCACAAAAATCCCAATATCACAAAACCCAATCACAAAAATCCTTGTACGTAATTTCAAAAACAAAAAACAAGAAAAAAAAAACTTACTGTTAAGGGGGCAGACTCGACAGTTGGCACTTCGGCAGAGAGACAATCATAGAGGCCGAGAGAGTTGAGAGAAGAAAGAGTGAGAGACTCAAACGAGAGAGTTGAGAGACGAGAGAGTGAGAGACGCTGCGGATGAAAGAGTGAGAGGTAAAGGTAGAAATGACGACTTTAGGGTTTAATTAGGAGAAAACGACACCGTTTGGTATAGCTATTGAATTAAATTATTAATATTTGATTATTTTGTAATATATATTTTATTATAGTTATACTTATTTATATATATTGATATATATATTTGTATTACATTTAATATACTACAGTCTAATATATTAAAGTATATAATAGTATTAATATTAAACTACTAGAATAGTTATATATTAATATAGTGATTTAGTATAACTATATTAGTATAAGTGTATAACTATAGTCTATATTAGACTATTAGTATTAGTTATAAACTTATATATTAGTATAGCTATATAAATTATTAGACTATAAAATAGTATTAATATTAGCCTATTAGTATACTTATATATTAATATTAGTTATAGTGATTTAGTATAACTATAACTATAGTCTATATTAAACTATTAGTATTAGTTAAATAGTTATAGACTTATATATGTCTTATATACTGGTATAAATATATATATTAAACTATAATATATTAGACTATATAATAGTATTAATATTAGACTATTAGTATAGTTATATATTAGTATTAGTTATAAACTATATATTAGTTTAAGTTATAAACTTTTAGTGATTTAATATAACTATATTAATTATAAGTATAACTATAGTCTATATTAGACTATTAGTATTAGTTATAGACTTATATATTAGTATAGCTATATAAATTATAATATATTAGACTATATAATAGTATATTATTATAACAGTATTAATATTAGATTATTAGTATTAGTTATAAACTTATAGTGATTTAGTTAACTATAATCTATATTAGTATAACTATAGTCTATATTAGACTATTAGTATTAGTTATAAACTATATATTACTACTAGTATAGCTATATAATACATGATCAATTACATTTTCATTTTTAAGATTAAACTTTTATTTTATAATAACATTATCTTATATATAATTATATTAATAACTTATGATCAAACAAATTACAAATGTTCATATTTAAGATTAACATTTTATGTTATAATTTATAAATTATAATATGAAATTATTTCATATATGATATATAATTATATTATATATATAAATTTCAAATATAGTTATACATTATATATAAAACTTATATATTAATATATATCAAATATTTTGTATAATTTTAATTTTGTATAAAACTTATATATAAAATATTATTTTTTATATATATTTTATCAACCGGCCTGGTCCGGTTTGGAAAATCCCAAAACTAGAACCGGACTGGTTCCGGCCGATTTACGCTTTATAAGAACCGGTCCCGAACTGGACAGGTTCAAAACCGGAAAAATCAGTCCGGTCTAGTCCAGTTCGAACCGATTTACCGGTTTAAATTTACACCCCGAGTCATCTTCTTTTTATAAAATGTGGGAGTGGGACTTGGTTTTCGTCCACTACGTTGTGATTGTCCCGTCATTCTAGTTTTTTTGAATTTTCTTCTCCTCGGCCAATTCTCCTTTGCTGCTTCATGTTTTGGCAGTGATGGGCTCTGAAAAATCTATTAAACCCAACATTTCCGATTGGGGCTCTGTTGATACCGGATCATTGTTTTTGGGTAGGGGATGGCGCTCGACTACCAACAAACCAACGCTAACCTCCTTAGCCCTCACCTTTCAAGTACTGGAGTTTGCTTTTGTCAAAGTTCCTGTCCCTAATTAAGGTGCCATCGATGTAGATGGTCATTCTACTAAGGTGGCCCTATACCATTCCATGTTTTCTTGCGGCTTGAGACTACCGTTCCCTCGTCCTATCCGTGACCTTCTTGGACAATCTCAGCTTGGCCCCTTCACAACTCCACCCAAATGCCTAAAGATTATTGATGTGCTGCAACATTATCTGGCGGCAGGTTTTGTTGGAATCATTCCCGGACGATGCAAACCTTACTAGCCTCGAGTTTCTTCTTATGCATAGGGTGCTACGTCTAAAGGGGAATGTATGCAGCTTCAAGGCATCCCACGCTCTAGTCACCTTGGAGTCGCAATACCGCAAGGTGAAAGATTGGTCTCCCAAATTTTTCTTCGTATTTGGCCACGAATGGGAGTTTCCGGTGGGCCAGGTGAATTGCTAAGAGTTCCCAATATGGACAGATTGGGAAAACTCTCAGAAAACAAGGTTGTGTGTCCGACAACCACTCCTTATGAAGCGAAGTGCCTTGTGATCGTGCGAGAATGGATGTAGAATCACCCTAACGTCATTTTCTCTAAGGTCCTCCTTTCTGAGGAGAGTTTGAGGAGCTCTCCGCCTCCCTTGGGACACCTTTTTTCTGATGATAGGCCGGTTGCTACTAACTGATATTAAAGTGCCACCTTGTGGGTTGGCCACTTGTGGCAATTATTTTTTCTTTACATATTAATTTAACTTTTTGTTTTGTTTTGTATGATTTCCAAGTGAAAATATGTAAGAGGCTGTAAATATTGGAGAATATCTCAATTGCCAAAGCTCATTGGAGGGGATATTCTTGCCCCCTCCTCCTCTATCTTGGGCCTAATCGGGACATTAAAGTCCATCTCGACCTAAGTTACATCCCTCCGATGTGTCTAGGAACTATCAACACAATCGGTCCACGAGCCGTACAAGACCCACCAACAACACCCTTCTATAAGAACACCTTGCATTTAAGGATCGTATCCGTCAAACGAACAGGAATCGTAAACAACACCCCTACATCTAAATGAGTGCACGGGAAGTCGTTGCTCTGCTCGTCTGCTATCAAAGCATAACCCAAGAGGCCACACCACAATAAAAACTACGGTCTGGCGCTTGTGCTTGAGACGATGACCCTTGACATTGGGTACGGGTTGTCCCCCCCGATCTCTAGTATAAAAGCCGAACACCAGGTAACAATGTAAGCTCTCTGATTCTTGGAAGAAAATATACTAAGGAGAAAACACTAATTTTGGCATTGGAGGTTCTCCGGAACAATCCCAAGCCTACCATTTCCCTATGTTGCAGGTGACTAAATCTAGTACCTGGTGTGCGAAACACGTCATCAACAATAGCACCGTTTGTGATATCTTTATAAACGCAACGTGTCCTATGTATGCCGACTGCAACGCGTTCACAAACAACATGTGGACAAAAAACTACATCGACAAACATGGAGGGACGATTTTCAGAGATGGAAGAACACATGAGGAAGATGGCAAAAGAAGTGGAGAGTCTTTGCTGGGAAAATGAAGCCTTGAGAAAGAACAACACTAAGTTGCAAGATGAGGCACTGCCGAGTTGGAACGAACAGGAAGAATCCCGGAGCACAGGCAAGGTAGACATGGGCGAGGAAGAGAGAAAGAAGATGCATCATGAACTACGTAGCCTCATAGATAATACGAGGAGATGGCAAAAAGGATGGGGCATCGTCCTTGGTCGACCAGCTCCATACTAGCACAGATTTTCCCTACAGTGCAGAAGTGATGGCTGCACCATTGCCACCAAAGTTTAGGATCCCCCAAATGGACATGCACGATGGGTCCAAAGACCCTTTCGAGCACCTAGAAACATTCAAAACTCATATGACCCTACACGAGTTCCTAAGGGAGATTGTCTGCAAAGCCTTCCTGCCCTTAAAAGAAGCTGTGAGGGATGGATCAGGTCGTTGGCATCCGAATGGATTGACAGCTTCGAAAAACTGGCCCACCTGTTTCTCACATAGTTCATTGCAAGCAGAAGGAGGAGACGCCTAGCTACCTACCTCCTGATTGTCAAGCAGAATGAGGATGAAAGCGTAAAGGCATACCTAGCCAGGTTCAATAAAGAGCATATAACGACAGAAGACCAAAACAAGAAGATCAAGCTGGCAACACTCCTGGAAGGCATATGGCATCGAAACCCATTCATGGTGGAGATGGAGAGGAAAACTCCCACCACGATACGAGAGTTCATGGACGAGGTAGACGGTTTTATCAACGCTGAAGACACACTTCAGGACTTGATTGCCTAGAGGAAATCCGAGTTGGAACAAGTTGACAGAAATCCCAACTCATCAAGACGGACCAAGACCCTAGAAAGGCACAAAAAGGGATAGCAGAGCGGGAGGAGAGACGAAACCGCCCCCTTAGGAGGCCTAGGTGTCAGGCATGCATGAGTTAGTCTGGCTATGCAAGAAGGAGACAGACCAAGTACCAAGGAAACTAATAACCGTGATAGAAGAGGTCGTCACTATGGATCAACACTCACAATACCGAGGACTGCAACACCCTCAAAAAAAGAAGAAAAGAGGCAAAACACCTCATCACCCAACGTCATATCGACCAAATGAGCGAAGGAGAACAGAGCCAGGGAAGACTCGAGAGGTCGAGAAGGAGTGAAAGCCCCAGGAGATAGTGGGTGGATCGAGAGCCTATGAGGAGTTGCCCTCGGACCCTCGCCCGCAAAAACAACCCCTAGGCAAGATCTGAACTATTGTTGGGGGATTCACTAGTGGCAGTCCCACCTCTTCCGACAAGAAAGCACATGCTAGGAGTGCACGATATGATGAGGTAAACACGGCCAACCGTTGCCCATCCAAGAAAAGAAAAAACACCAACACACTGGTCATCTCCTTTGGAGAAGATGACGAAGAGGGAGTTCTTTACCCCCACGACGACACCTTGGTAGTGACCATGCTTGTCTTTGACTTCATATCCAAAAGGATTCTCATCGACAACAGCAGCTCTGCAGACATCTTCTTTTGATCCTCATCGCTTGCGGCCAGCACCCATGTCGTTGAAGGGGTTTTCAAGGGACATTGTTTAGTTCGGTGGGAACCATCACCTTGTTAGTCTTGGCTAGTAAGGCACCTCGCACGGCCACAATGATGGCTGACTTCCTAGTGGTGAAGGCCCCCTCATCATAATGCTATACTCGTGTGACCAACCCTCAACAGCCTAAAGGCAATGACTTCAACTTACAGCCTGAAATTGAAGTTCCCAACAACTGCCAGCATGGGTGAAGTCCGAGGAGAACAAGTTTTAACACGATAGTGCGATGTGCAAGAGCTGAAATCGAGCCGGGGGAAGTCTGCACCATCAAAGGCCCGAGTAGCAGCACCAGGCCACCACCCACCCCGGAGTTCACAACCAAAGAAGAAAAAATTAGGGACGAGTAGGCTCTCAAAAAGGTCGAGCCAAACAAACGGTTGGAGTTAGCTTCCCTAAACTCCAATCACCCTGAGAACATAGTTAGAATTAGCAACAGAATGGGGCCCGACATGAGGCGAACCATGAGAAAGAAGCTGATTGTCTCCTAACAACCTAGTTTATCCGAGAAGCACACTACCTAGACTGGTTATCCAACATCATGTTGGTGGAGAAGTCCAACAGTAAATGGAGAATGTGCGTCAACTTCATCGATCTGGACAAAGAATGCCCAAAGGACAGCTTCTCACTACCCCGATCGACTTAATAGTAGACTCACTACGGGCAATCGCATGCTGAGTGTCATGAACACTTACACAAGGTACAACCAAATCGGGATGAACCTCGACAATGAGGAGAAGACGTCATTCATTACGGACAGAGGGTTTTACTACTACACGACTATGCCTTTCGACGTCAAGAACGTGGGAGCTACCTACCAGAGGTTGATTAACCGCATGTTCAATGAGCAAATAGGGTGTAATATGGAGGTCTACATGGATGACTTGTTCATCCATAGTAGAACCCCTGAACAGCACTTAGCCGACTTGAGCGAGGCCTTCGTGGTTCTGCTGAATTACCAAATGAAGCTCAATCCAACCAAGTGTGCTTTTGATGTCAGGGTCGGGAATTTTCTGGGTTTCATGGTCTCAAAGCAAGGAATAGAGGAAAATATTAAAAAGGTGGAGGCCATCCTGAACATGGCCCCACCTCGGAACATAAACGAAGTACAGACGTTGTCCAGGTGAGTGGTGGCCCTTAACTGGTTCGTTTCTCGATCAACAGACAAATGTCTGTCATTCTTCAAGATGGTGCTAAAGGCTCAAACCTGGGACAATAATTTTGACTGGGCATTTGAGAATCTCAAGAAGTATCTTGCTAGTCAACCCCCTTTCTTAGCCAAGCCAAACCAGGAGAAGCTTGAACCTTTATCTATCAGTCTGTCCACATGCAGCCTTGGTACGAGACCTGAAAGCTTCCTAGAAATCGGTGTACTATACTAGCCGAGCCTTCCAAGGAGTAAATGCAAGATGCCCCTAAATGGACAAATTAGCCTTGCCTTAGTAATGATAGTAAGGCGGCTGAGGCCGTACTCCAAGCCCATGCAATCAGTGTCCTGACAGAAGCACCCCTAAAGAAGATCTTGCAACGGCCATATGTTCGGGTTGACTAATGAATTGGGCAATAGAGCTGAGTGAGTTTGATATTGAATACCTCCCCATAGCCGCCGTGAAAGGACAAGTATTAGCAAACTTTGTCACAGAACTCACCGACTTCTTGAAAGTGATCCAATATGAATATTCACCTCCGATGAAGTCTTGCCAAGTCTTCGTTGATGACTGATCCTGCTGGGCTGCCGGGGGAGTGGGGGTGCATATTGTTATGAACAATGGAGAAGAACACAACTACACAATCAGGCTGGCATTCAAGACCACCAATAATGCCGCAGAGTACAAAGCATTGTTGGTTGGGTTAGTAATCACTAAGTCACTGGGCACTAACGAAGTGGAAGTGAGAGCCAACTCCCAAATGGTCGTCAATCAGGTTCAGGAAGAGTTCACCATGAAGAGCGAGAAGTAAAAGAAATATTTACTGATGGTGTGGGGGAAGCACGAACACTTCCGCTAGTCCCAAATTCGGCAGGTGCCAAAGGGTGAGAATCAAAAGGTCGATAGGCTAGCACGAGCTGTGTTTGAGCAAGAGGACGCCTTTTAGCCAGAACAGACGGTAATCAGAACGGTTGACATGCTCACAGTAGGAGCCAAAATCTCAGAGGTCAGACTGGGGGCTCCAAAGTGGACAATAGAGATAATCAAGTACCTAGATGCAAACAAGCACCTTGGAGAGATGTGGGAGGCGAGGAAGGTCTAAAATTGGGCAGCGCGCTTCACCTTGGTGGACAGGGTCTTATATAGGTAGGGTTAATCCATGCCCCTCCTAAGGTGCGTCTCATTCAAAGAAGTTCAGCATATACTGGCAGAGATACATGAAAAGGTGTGCGGGAACCATTCCAGTGGGAAGGCGTTGGTAGGAAAGGTCATGAGGGCATGGCAGTATTGGCCGCACAGTCTCAAAGACTCAAAAGAATTTGTTCGAAAGTGCCATAAGTGTCAAGTGTTCGCCCTGATACCCTATTATCCGAGGAGGAGCTGACATCCATCATGTAGACTTGGTTGTTTGCACAATGGGGAAGGAATCAACCTGGTCAAGCCTTTACCTTCGAGTAAGGGAGGTGTAAGATTTGTGGTTGTCGTCGTGGACTACTTCACCAAATCCGTCGAGGCTGAAGCCCTGAAAACAATAACGACCAACAACATCACTCGATTCCTATGAAAGATGATGGTATGTACATTTGGAATCCCTCGTTGTCTCATTTGGGACAACTGGGCGACAGCTCGACTCGAACCATTACCGCTACTGGTGCAGAGACTTGGGGATCAAGTTTAAGTACACATCCTTAGGATACCCCCAGGCTAACGAATAGGTTGAAGCAACTAATAAAATGCAGCTTGGTATGCTCAAGAAGAAGCTCACCAACAAGAAAGGGGCCTGGGCAGAGAAGTTACCGGGGGTTCTGTGGGCCTTCTAGACTACGGTAAGAATACTGATAGGAGAGACCCTTTTCACCCTTACTTACAAAGGAGAAGTTGTAGTTCCTATAGAAGTAAGGATGCCAACCTACAGGGTTCAAACTTCGACCAGGGCTTGAACAATAGAAAGCTAGAAGAGTAGCTCGACCTGCTGGAGGAGAAGAGGCAAGGGGCCAAGATGAGAACGATGATCAACAAGAGAAAGACAGAGCACTACTTCAATAGAAGAGTCCGACCAAGATCCTTTAAGGTGGGCAACCTGGTATTGAGACAAACAAGGACAACTACTTAGGACAAGGGAAAGTTGGGGCCCGATGAGAAGGCTCATACATCGTCACAGCTAGCAACCGGCTGGGATCTTATCGACTTTGGGACTCACAAGGAAAGGAACTCCTGCACCAATGGATTCCAGAGCATTTGCAAAGATATTTTGATTAAATGTATTTGAGAGATGTATATACAACCTCCAAAAATTATGAATAAAATTGCCTTCTCTTTAGAACTATGTGTTTAATTTTGCAGAAACCAAATTGGCAAAGCCAATAGATGGATCCGGCCACTCGACTGCCTGACCACCCTCATGGCAAATTCACTATAGGTCTAGCCACTCGACTGCCCGACCTCACTCATTTCTCGTAGAGGATTGACAGGTGAGTTTAGCCACTCAACTGCTCGACCTTCCTCACGGCTAATTTATGGAGGATTAAAGATTGCGGTCTGGTGCTTGTGCTCAAGATGATGACAACTGACATAGGATACAGGTTGTCACCCCCCTGCATCTCTAGTATAAAAGCCAAACACTAGGTAACAATGCGGCCGGCTCTCTGATTCTTGAAAGAAAATATACTAAGGAGGAAACACTAACTTTTGCATCGGAGGTTATCCGAAACAAGCTTCAGCTTACCATTTCGTACCCGATGTGCGAAACACGTCATCAACACATATGTTGGATAATTCTCACTTGGAAGAACTTTTGTGTCCTTAGAAATACGATAGTAGGCATATGCATGTTTCTCAATGCAAACTTTGCAAATTTAGGATTCTTCTAAACTAGTATTGCACTCTTAATAAGTGGGAATGAAGTAAAAAAATTTAATAAAGATAGACAATTTTAAGAATCTTATCTCTGTATCTCACACATTGAGACTGCATTTGGGTGTTGAGGTGATTTCAAATAATTTGAGTTGATCTATGAATAGTAGTGTTTTGTAAGTCCCATTTAAATGTGTTTGAATGTATGAAGTAGGTTGAGATATGTTTAACTTTTTATAAAAGAGAAATTCTATTTGCAGTCCCCAAATGGGGATTGCATGTGCAAACCTTTATTAAATGGAAAAAAGTACCATTTTGAGAAAGATATTATTGAAATTTGAAAAAAAATTTAATACAAAATTGACTAGGCTTGCACATGCAATCCCCAAATGGGGACTGTATGTAGCATTGTTTTTATGAAAAGTTAAAAAAATAGTGGGTTCCATCAATGATAGGTTTAAAAGAGGTTGAGATGAGTTTGACACCCAAACATAGCTTCAGTCTTAGCCATTGCTAAACCTATCACTCATGTTAGGGGTGGGGGGAGTGGCTCCTTGCTTCCCGCATCCCATTAAGAACAATGCTAATTAGCCACATTATTTTGCCTCTTGAAAGTTACCATTAGTGAATTTGAAATTTTTCTTAATGGTTAAAAATGTTACCACTACTGTATTTGTGTATTTTTTTTTCTTTAACATTTAAAAAAAAAAACAAACACACAAAAAATCAATTTGAACTAGTGGTAACTTTGAGGGGGCAAAATGATGGGGCTGAGTAGTAGCACCCTTCCATTAAACCTCCTCTATAATCGATTTTCGTTACTACTCTTGTTCATTTTCTATTGGAGCTTCTAGGTCAAGTCTATAACATTCCACCACCTTATGTCGTTGCGCACAAGCCCCTTCAACTATAATACCATATATTGAATAATAAAGTGATAAGGGTAGGTGGCATATGGATCCCACATTGTTTAGAAAATAGAAATTCACACTTTTTATAAGGTCTCAATGAGATTCCAATTGTAATATTGACTAGTTCTTTTGGAGTATAGGCCCATATGACGCTTGAGCCTCCCTTTTGGCATTACAAATAGTATCAGAGCCTATCTAAACTGGAAATGTGAAACTTGAGCTGTGTCACTTAACACAGACTGGATCGACGAGGGCCTGACGAGAACATCAGGATTGTAAGGGGGAGATTGTGGTACCCCATATTGAATGATAAAGTGATAAGGTTAGGTTGTATATGAGATCCTACATTGATTGGGAAAGAGAAATTCTTATTCTTTATAATGTTTCAAAGGGGCTCTAATTTCATTATTGACTAGTCTTTTTGGAGTATAGTTCATGTGACTTGGGCCTTCCATTGGGGCATTATAAATTATATTAAAGCCTATCACAACTAGAAATATAGAACTTAAACTGCGTCATCTAAGACAACGGGGCTCAACGAGGACATTGGGAATGTAAGGGTGAGAGATTGTGATATCCCATATTTAATGATAAAGTGATAAGGGTATGTGGTATACATGATCCCACAGAGCTTGAGAATCAGAAGTTCTTGCTCTTTATAATGTTCTAATGGGATTCCAATTTTTTTTTTTTTTTAATTTTATTGAAGAGAAGGTAGTCACATATCCAATAGTGACCTCAGCCTAAATTTATTAATAAGCCCTCACTTGTGGCGAATGAATACCGTGGTAACAATCACAGTACTTGGATTTTACAAAGAATAGATAACAAAAAATAAAAACCCCCAATACCAAAAAAACTATATCAAGAATACCTATCAAAACCAGATTACCATAAACAAAACCAAATAAACCTAACTGATGCAACGTCTGAAATGAACAAAGCCTCAAGCAATATGTCGCAAGACAAATTACAGCACTCATCCCAAAACCTTAAACGCTTCCGAAGCTGAGCTAGCCCACATAAATATGTTCTAATGATACCTTTAAGCAGATGAGGAAGTTCCATCTGTCCTAACCATTCATGGGAGACACCATTAATGAAGCTCCAATTGTATCATTGACTAATCCTTTTAGAGTATAGGTTATGCGGTTTGGGTCTTCCATTGGAACATTACATGAACACCATCCCCACCTCATGTTCTATCAATACTTTCATTTCCCACACCAAAATCCATAATTGTTGCCCAAATATTTCCAAAAGAGTTGGGCCGGACGACGAGACCCAATTGCCCATAGGCTCGAAAACCATAAGCCTGACCAACGAAGGCATGGACTGCCAAATGCGCAAGGGTATGGAATTCAAAAATAGTCGTCAATAATGGAGATTGACTTAATGACGTAACGAGTGAAGAGAGGTGTCGATGACCCCCAGAATGATACTCGCCCACGATATTCACCCTCTACGTTAATCTCCAATATATTGCTCTCCCGCACAAGCAAAATTAAAGCCTTAACAATCCACATCGAGGGATCAGCAGGAGTTGCGCCCGAAGGCAAGCCCAACCAAATGAGGGGACAAGGTACGTATCAAAAAGACTTGAAGAGAAAATTAGAAAGCAATATATCCACTTTGATGTCATTGACTTAGTATCGAAGGTGTCCCTCACCACCCCAAATCACCCTTATTTTCTGGTTGCAGGTTGCTAAAGACGTTCTGCAGGAGGACGAAACATGTCCATCACACGTGCCGCTCGTTGATGCACATGGGTCTCATGGTTGTTGAAGTACGATACGGTTTTTTTTTTCTATAGAGATTCATGCTCCTTTTTTCCAAGAATGTAGGTTGGTTGTTCATCAGGCTTCACTTCAGTCCTCTACAATGCGCCTCTAAAATTTCCTTAAGCGGCATGTCTATCAAAAAGTCTGTAACCCAACCATGCGAAAATCATTTATTGTTTCATTCTCTATTTGAGATTTCTGTGATGGCATGATCATGAAGGCAGCTTTCCACCCTTTTAACATAACATTAGAAATTAATAGAACAATAGCCTTACATGATAAGCCCACAATAAGAACTCAAATCTTATATGCATACCCAGAACTTACAACAAGAAGAAAATGTAAATTTATTATGTTAAATACGACACAATGGAATTAAGATTATAAATATATATATATATATATATATATCTACCAATCCATAGATCTCTAGCAAATTTTCCAGGACATGACCAGATAGTTTTACACCTCATCACAGTGTATCAAATCCAAAACTTTAGTCGTTCTATGTATTATGTTAAGATGCGTGATGCCATTAATCAATAGAGAAAACAGCCAGCATTAGAATTATATTTAAGTGTGGAGCTTAAGAAGTTTAAGAGGAGGGAGCAATCTTTTCCTCTAACAAGAAACCAATCGCTCACTCGTGTTCATGCAGCAAAGGCAGTAATACAAAACCAAGTACTTGAAATGGAAACTGCACAACTAACACTCTCAAATTTCTCACTTTTTGAGTAGTTTTTGCAGAAGAGTGATAAAATCACTCAAGAGAGAAATTTCAGTATCCGACAGAAAGCCACGAAAAGGTTAGGGAAAGAGAGTAATATAAGCAAAGGCTGAAAGTCAAGCATATATGAGCCATCCCAATTGTCCATACTCTATATGATTTGGCATAATCCTTCAGCCAAATCAATGGGCATTACGAAAAGACCCTTACTCTCCAAGAGCTGGGCTGCAGCTATTGGGTTTTCCTCCAGCAATTTTCCCACCATCTCTTCAAGAGGTTCATTCAGCATCTGCTGGCTAAGGTAGTGGCCATATCCCTGAATATCATTAAAAAACTGACAACATATCATACAGAGTTTGAGATAAAATGTGCTGCTTTCCATAGATGACTGGTTACCTCCCGGAAAATGAGAGGTTCAGCACTTGATTCACCTCCCAGTCTGCTTCGGCTCAAGTCCTGCAGATTAAAGTTCCCAGCAATCAGTAGCGTCTCACATAAACTAACATGCCTACCTGTGCCTGATTTCTAAGATTGGAAAGGGAAAAAAAGAACCACCTTTATTTGAAGCTGCAAATACTTGATATAGTCAATGATATCATCCAGTACAGATGCTTGACCACCCTAAAAATCAAAATTAAAACATGAACTTTTGATAACATTTTCGAAAATAACTTATCAAAAAAAACATTTTCGAAAGTGATCAATTGGTCTTAGAATCACATTAAGCCTCCACGCTGACGTGTTATCATATAGCTATGAAAAGCACCATGCATATTACATTATGACGGATTTACCTCCGATGCAGTCCCATTTTTAGAGTGTTGTGCAATGTTGAATGACGCAGTTATATTAGCACAATTGTAATTGTGAAGTTCAGGACCTTCATATCTACAAAAACAAAAATGCTGTATTCTTGTATATTTGCACAACTGCGTCTTTTTGCATCATAAGCAGATATTACTAATCAATGCGATGCATTTTCAGGTTTCCAAAAACTGAGAAATCTGAGTAGTGTAACAGAGTGCTTATTTTACATAATAAATTCCTCTTCTCTAAAATCAAACTTTAATTAGAGAGCTGTATACTTGAAGTTGCAAATGGAGCAACATGTTCTACTCTATGGTTTACAGGCAACAAGTCCAGATGCCTTCTCTTTCTTGACAGCCAGCTAACATTCAGTCTACTTTTGATGACTGTGATAGTTTATGCATCACATTTAATGATGCTTAAAGGAAGATAAAGCACCCATTAATCCACTGTTTGTGCTAGTTCTATAGTGGCTACTGAGAATTGATTACAGATGAAAGCATCAGAGTAAGAAGATGCAAAAAGATAATGAGGTAAAAAAAGGCATATTCCAAACAAAACAAGCAGCAGTGAGAATAGATACATATTACAAGCCGTCGCATACAAAAACTGATTACCTCTGCAGAATATGGAAGCAGTTCTTGCAATGCATTGATTCTCTCACCAATTCGTAGCCTGCGATTCTGAATTAAGAAACACTGAGTCAAAAAGGCTTGAAAGATCCAAGAAATATGCGATGTAATTGAAACAATTTTTCAAAAAAAGTAACAATGTTTTTTGAGTATTCTTAACATTTTCACTTTGACTGACAGAGCATATGACACATGTTTTTTTGACCTAATACAGTTTTGGGCAAAGTCAACTAGATTGTCAAGTGGTTTGTAGACATTTTTGCTTACTCGATCAGTTGCCATAGCTCCCTTTCTGCGAAGTGATTTGGACGAGAAACCAGGTGTTGTAACAATTCCAGGATCAAGTTGAGAAACATTATCGTTATGTCCAACCAATTCTTGTGCCCAAGAAGTAGGATTCTTGAGAGAATTCTGTAATGTTTGATGCTAATTCTTAAGAAATTAGCAATCTCTAACTGATAAAATCAGGTGAGGCAACAACCTCAGCTGGAGGTCACACTAAAAAGAAAGTAAAGATAAGAAGATTCACCTGAACATGGATCTGACATTGTTTGCTAATGGATTTATTACCGGGTTCCCCTTCATCATGTGGCCTAAGAAACCATACCTACTCAAAACAAAGAATTGCAACGACTTTCAAAATATGTAATCATTGGAAAAGGAATTCAATATGAAATACCATAAACTCAAAGGATAATTGATGTGAATCCATGAATATGAAACGCAGTTAGGGACAGAACTTAAGACATCGGAACTCTCGCCATCTTTTTTATTCTGAAGGCCAGAACACAAAGGTCCAGCTACATATTCTGAAGTTGTAGGTTGATTAGGCTACTATACCTTAGAAGTATCCATGTCATGTAAGGAACCAACAGGTTTCGAAGCAGGAGCCATTCCAAAGTTGTTGTACATTATATCACTTTGGATTTTAGAGACACCACCGACAACAGAATGTATTCCACCAACACTTGAAGGACCGCTCTCCAACATGTCTTCAGTAGAAGCCTTCGGGAAAAAAGTTGAACTTTCTGTGAGATAGTCGACATAATTGTGACATAATCTCGGGGTCTCAATCCACTCAGCTAAAGGCAGAGCATTAATCTGGTTGCCACATTTTCCATCAGACAATATGAATTTCTGGGCCGGATCATCTTCAGCTAAATGAGAGACTTCATTGGCTTTTCCGCCGAAATTCGTAGACACCAAATTCAGAGGATTGTCATTACTGGTTCCACTTTCCTCTTCCATATTTCCCGGGGCACAAACTTCCTGAACCTATAACGGTCACGAGAAAGGAAATGGCATGAACTACCATCCACATGCTATTCTCATACGCTTAACAACCAACTCCACATAGAATAAAAACATCAGCACAGATTAACAATAATAAGATTCTGAATATCATGTATCTACTAGTAACTGATAAAAGTAATAGGGTTCTTCGTAGGTGTTGATTAATAATTGCACAACTAGGATAAACTGAGGCCGCGATGAGGCAATTGGAAACCCCATCATTTTGCTAATGCCAACCCCAAAAAAATGGATATGAAGAGACATACCAGAAAATGAATCCAGTGAAATAAAATGAAGAACTGTTGAAGAGGAAGTTAGAAACCAATCTTTGTGCTACTGCTAACAGACAAAGTGTAAGGTTTACACGACAAAAATCCCTAACAAATACCGTAGTAGAATTATACTACCAAACATGTTTGTGTAGGAAAATCCATTAGTTTGGTTCATTCCTTTACTGAGTCAAGAAAAAATTAATTTTAAAGGAAAAAAAAAAAACAAGAACCCATGAAACCCACACTAATATTCAATAAAAGCAATACTCAATCCAAAAGCTTCAAAGAATAAAATTAATGGTACCATAACTGACAAGTAAAAACAGTCCATGCCCACCAGCAATGCTCTCTCGAAGCATAAACAGAAATAACTTTCCCATAATAACAGAACAAATTGTTCTGAAAAGAAACAGACTAAAAGGGCTTTTCTTAACTTCAAAAAAAAAAAAAAAAACTTTCGTTAAGAAAATCTTACTAGTGTAAAGACACAATACAAATTAGCTACTCGAGGTGGGTGAGCTTGGAGACGATTGAGGCTCGATACGCAGAAAAAGAAAACCAAATGTGAGGGAATGAAACTCAGAGAGAATGAGAGACAGAGAGAGATGATGGTAAACTGCGGCGTTCCGTAGCGGATTTATTATCGTTGTTGTTTATCATTTGTTTATTATAGTGGGCTACGTACATGTAATGAGAAGGGATTTATTATCATTGTTTATTATTATTATTAGTTTTTTTGCCATCAGGTGGTCTGGATATAAAAAAACAATTTTAGTATTCAAGGTTGTTGGACAACGAACAAAACATATTGTCCCGGTCCAAGAATTTCTGACAGGATGTATACCATCCACCATCTCCATATATTTGCACCCCACTAGCGCAAGTGCTGCCACTCCTGCACACTTCCCTCCACCAGTGCATGGTGGACATGTGAACATAGGGTGACATGCATTTTATTGTCCAGTTTATGCTTTTGTAAGCAGTGTTGCTTTGTCCAGTTGGATAGTGTACAGTAGAAATTGGGCTTTACCTTATTCCTTTGTATTTATTTGTTTTCATAAAGTAGTATTTCATTTTAGAGAAAAAAATAAATAAATAAAGAAGAAAAGATAAAGGAGGATTTGAAAAAATCAATCACACTTTTTAGCATTCTTTCGGATATTCTTGACAACTCATTAACTTTCAAAGAACAAAACTATTGTTTGTGAAACCGGATTGGCTCAAGTGATAAAGGTCTTGATCTTAAAGTTTCATTCCTTTCAAGATACAAAGTTCAACACCTCATAGGTGTACACAATCTTTTAAAACCATAAAAAGTCAACGATTTAATCAGTTCCGTATAGGAAAACTTTCAAGGGCACAGTGCATGGGACTGAGATTTACTTTGCAAGAGTGGGTTCAAAGGATCCTACCTTGGAAAGATTCCCCGACATAAAAAAAAAAAACTATTGTTTGAAAAATAAAAACTAGATAAAGAGAAACATGTTTGTTTTCAAAAGTAAGGATCACTCATCACTTTTGGAGCTTTAAGATGATTCAAATTCTCGTGTTCTAATTATCTCATTCTTGTAACTCATCACTTGCAATAAAATTCAAAATATGATCACAACACATGTTGCAGAGATACTTAGCATCCAATCCACCACTCCTTACATGTCTCTGCTAACAATCAACAGCAACGTTATTGAAAGTAGCATTATCAAGTACATCTCCTCAATTATTTGGAATTAAGAGATGATAAGCAAGTCTCCACATGTTTGCAAGTGGTATCTCCTCACTTAAATATCTGAGATGTAAACAATGATCATTTGTATATGTATCGTTCATTGACATAGAATGTATAGTGACACACGTATAGGTAGACTCTATATTGAGTTCAATGAATGAATAGCAAAACAAATTCTACTAATAATGGACCTAAGAACTTTCTTCAACTTCATCACCCAACAAAATTTCCTAAAATCCTAAATTTCTACGGCTCATCACAAATAATCATTTATGAAAGTATTATTCTTATACTATTAGGATTAAGTTTGTGAACCACCAAATTTCTGGAAGCATTTATCCCTGGTTCCTAGTTTCATCTTAACAATTATAAAAGTTTGGTTCTTATCCAATTGGCTGTGTGAGTATTTTTTACAAGAGACCAAGTGTGTTTCCATGGATGATGAACCATTTCTCTTGAATCGAAATTGTAATCTATGGCAATGATTGGATCAATAGCAAGAGATGATAATGCAAAATCCATATACCAAACATAAAAAGTTTTATGAGAGAACAGAAATGCTTAATCTACAAACAAAGCTGACAAAAAGGAATTTATAAATTGATATGACTTAATATGATATTAAGGTTATTAAATACTTTTTTATATACAATAGACCTCATGTATCAAATTAAGTCACGTCAATTTTTGAATTTATTTTTATAATATCTCCTTATAAAATCCAGTATTCTCAATTGAGAGTATTATGTAACCAAGTAAAACTAGCAGCTACTTGGGATAATTGCAAACACTAAGGCTTCTTTTGAATTGCAAGATGGTCTCATTACATTGCATCTCATCCCATTTCATCTCATCTCAGCATCCAAACACCACAAACATAAACACTTTTCAATTTCAAATTTTCAAATTTTCAACTTTTTATATTATGGACGTGTTTCACACTCCTGAGTGACTCACACGGACCTGCAACCAAAGAAACGAGAAGGCCTAAAGGGCACAAAAACAACTCTTATACCTAAGTCAAATGTGTTACTCAGTCTGTCCAGTAGAGGATAGAGGTAATGTTCACTTACCTTGATGGATGGGCATCGATGAATATATATATATAAATATATGTATAGAGCAAGAAAGATCCTCTTTGCGCATCATAACAACCTGATCTCTTATTTGAAATCAAGTTCGGGTTTCATCATTTGAATCTCCCTCGTTATCTGGATCTTATCTAATCTTCGAGGAGGTTGTTAGAATACCTTAGCAGATATGGATTTGATAGGCTCTTCTCCCGTGGGCTACGTAAGTCTTTACTAACGTCCACAGCCTTTTTGGGACGTTGGCCCAAGCCCCCCCTTTTTCCGAGCTTGGGGTTCCTGGACCGCGTAATTGGGCCCATATGGTCAAAGAGGGGTTTTTGGCCCTTCCAAATACCCCATGAAGTCTCATCATGCGGGGTGTGATGGAACTTTCACTCATTACCTCGCTTGGTGACCTAGGCTGCCATCCCTTCAGATTCTGTGTGTTAGAAGGTAGGGAGTGTCGCTTCACTTTCGTGCCTCCTTGTTTTCCCCTTTTTTGCATTTGATACGTTTCCACCTTTAGTGTCTCGTTGTTTCAAGTGGTGTTGTCCTTCTTGAGCAAGTATTCCCTGTGAGTATTCAACTTTGTTGGTCAATCCCTTTTTCATCCCAGTGTGCCTCTTTGTTGTCGCATCTTCTATTTCATATTGCTTCCTTTCCCTCTTTCCTTTATCCCCAGCAATGGCATCCCAATGTGCCTCTTTGTTGTTGCATCTTCTATTTCCTGTTGCTTCATTTCCCTTTTTCCTTTATCCCCAGCAATGCCGTCCCAAAAAGGCTCTCGCCCAACCACTTCTCGAACAGGTAGGTCGTCCCAACCCCGCAATTATCCTCTTTGTATTGATGAGGCTGGCGCCAGTCGTCCCTTTATTTTTGAGGGGCATCAATGGGTGGCGTCGACATCACGTTCTGACCTAGACTCTGTGAGGGATTGTTATGGGGTTCTTGACTCTGTGGTCCTTAATCTACCTGAACCTCATTTTGGGGCAGTTAATGTCAAGGGCCTTGCTGTCCAAGTGGTGTTGTACTTGATGATGTTTCTAATGGGGTTTCATTTGCCGTTCTGCCGGCTTGTACACGATGTGTTGGACTTCTTAAGGCTTACTCCTTTTCAACTTGTGCCCAATGCTTGGAGGATACTGATGGCTTGCTACGTTGTCTAGAGGCATGATCAGCTTATAATTTCGACTTCCAAACGCAAAAGCTGTCAAAGTAATACAAGGGTAAATCCCAAGATCGAATTCACAGGAACAATGAGAATTAAGGGAACTTTTCAGGTTTGCAAGATAACGTTTATGGTAGCAAGAAATTTTGAAAAGATAAGAAAGTATTTAAACTAAAAGGTCTAACAATGAACACAAGAAAAATATGAAATGAGAAATAAATTTCAAAGGTTATCCACTAACTATATCAATACCAAAATGTGGGCTATTTACTAAGGAAGTATGGACTGAAGTAAGAGTAAAAGTATTGGCAATTTTGAAAGTTCAAACACAAATAAATCTGAAAATAAGTATACATCTATGTTTCTAAAATTACCAAGACCCAAGCGATTTAGAGGAAATGTATAAAAATTGAGTTAAACTTGTAAGAAACAATAAAACAAATACTTGGGATGCAATTTTCACCCATTGATTTGGTGATGGATTTATTTTTCTTTTTATCTTCTCTTAACCATTCTCTCATTCCTAGACATCATGATTAGATAATATAGAAATGAACCACATATTTCAGCCTAATAAAACTACTTGATAGATTATAAAACAATTGTAAAATAGTGAAAGAAAACCATAGAAGTCTTGCTACTTGTTCAAGAATCAATTGTGCATTTACGTCTACAACTTAGCTAAACCAAGAACAAAGAACTTCAATCCTTTCTAAATGCAAATTGAAATATAAACCAACAAGTTAATCATCGTCAAAACTACATAGCATTGAAGAAAATCCAACCCAAAACAGTCATGAGTTACTCCTTGAATCCCAAGCTAAAAGTTTAGCCTCTTATCTCTAGATTAACAAAAATGCCCAAAAAGGTGAACCCTAACATTTGAAGTTTCTTTTTGTAAATAAAATTGCAGTGTAGAAAAAAAAGTGTTACTCTAGTCGACTCTCCCAAAAGGTAAAAAAAATACAGGAAAAATAAAATCCAAAAAAAAGAAAACTACTTCTACCACAGAAAATAGGACATATATATTGGTCTATGTTTGCTGAACGCCCCTCTCTACTCCTGCTGCTCATGCGCACTTAGCCCACATTTCTTGCATGTGAGTTTGCTGCTGCATGAGTCTACTTCTTGCCCTGCACTCCCTCTTCAGTTCATGTCCAACGTGGTTCTCGTCTGCACGTCCCTTTCCATTTCGCTTCTGGTCCTGTGGCCAATTGCTAACTTGGCAAAAAGGAAGGCGTGAAATCTACTGCTACGTGCTGCTCTGCTATGTGAGGGCTCTGGTTTCCCACGTCATGCATAGATGTCAGCATCCCCTTCATCAAGTGCCTATGCATTTCACGTCCTGCGCACTTTCATCAAGTGCCTATTTCTGATTTCCAGTATATAGCCCCTGTACATACGAGAATCACACTCTGCTCCACTTCACACCAACAGATATAAGTCCCTTAGTGAATCCCATACTCTGGTCTAAAATTACCCATACAACAACTAGTTAAGTGTTCAGCATATAAGGGTAAAATGAAAAGATTAACTTTGGTGTGTCTTAACAAAGTGAGCATGCCAGCTACATTACAAGCTTTTTAAGTTCAAAATATCATGATTTAACCATTGACCCCAATTTATAATTCATTGAAAAGTTAAGTGTTTAATTCATTTTTTTGCTAAACAATTTAGTCACTTTATGAACTTAATTATGCAGTTTTGAAACTTTATCACACCCTCCAACTAGCTCTTTTCTAGTCTCTAGCAAACAATGCGATAAAAAGAAATGAAGGATGAAGCTGCCCTCTAGATTTACTAAATTCAAAAATCTCTACAAAAGATCAAATCATATTGAAATCTTGGGCATTAGAATGTGGTTAGTTCAGGTTATAGCTCAACACAAAGGTTTATGAAATTCTCACGAACTCAAACTAGGGAAATGTATTTAAGCTATAGATTTTTTAGTGCATCCAGTGTGTGAGCAGATTCCCCTTTATTATTTTCAAAATTTCTCACAGTAATCTCAAACCAGCAACTTTTCCAAGAAAAGCCAAAGAGGCCCTTTACTTGAATTCAAAATTATTACATTGGTAGCTTTCACGCTATCACACTTTGAAAGATTTTTTTCTTTCACACAGGAAAAACAATCTCAGTGATATGCAGCATTTTTCAATGTACCTGAATTTTTTTTTTTTTTTTGAATCTCTGGCCTGCCCCTTTTCTCTTTTATTTTACCTCCAGGTTCCTTTCTCTTTTCTTTTTTCTTTTTTCAAATTTTTTTTTTTATTTTTTTTTTTTTTTTAGTTTCTCATTCACTTTTCCTAGGCCATTAAGATATGGTTCCTTGGAGTTCTTGCTAGTTTTTTGGATGAAAACCACTGATTGCCATCAATCAAAACAGCAAAAGTATCTGTTTGTGTCTATAAGGGTCATCAATCAATGGCTTTGGATTACATTGCCTAAGTTTGAGTTGCCAAGACTATTATAAGTCTTGTGTTGAGCTTAAATCTAGACCAATGGGGATTAATGTAGCCTAAGGCTGCAATTGTCTGATCTTAGGTATAGAAGTTTGAAAATCATCAACTTTGCAAAAAATTAGATTCCACAATTATAATTCATTATTGACTAAGCAATGAGAATGGAAATACCCTAAGGTACAAATTTAGCTAAGAATTTTCATAAAATTGAGAATTCAAGAGAAACATCTAGCATGTGAAAGAAAAATCAGATTCTCCACCCCCAACTGGAAATGAGCATTGTCCTCAATGATAAAAATAATGTCAAAAGAACACAAAAGAGTGATATTGAAGGGGAAAGAAAAGGTACTTGGTCTGAGAAGGAAGAGATAACAAGAGAAGAATAATAAAAAATAGAAGAGAGAAAACATACCTGCAGAAACTAAAAAGCAAGAAAGAATTGAAACAAAAAAATAAAAATGACAAAATGACAGAAACTTAAAAAAAACAGAAAAATGAAATAAAGAAATGAAATAAAATGTCAAACATATCAAACATCAAGGCTTAGCTGGAGGGTCAGGGTCTAGTAAATGGATAGTGGTATCCTCTAGTAAAAAATTGTCAAGAAAGGGTTTGAGTTGTTATCTATTAACCTTAAAGATATTACCATTATATGAATTGGGGATTTCAACAGCCCCATGAGGAAACACTATCTAAACAATATAAGGACCACTCCATTTGGATCGAAGTTTACCGGTAAACACATGGAGTCTAGATTTGTAGAGGAGAACCTTTTGATTGGAGAGAAAACTCTTTCTCAGAATGTTCTTGTCATGGAAAGCCTTAGTTTTCTCTTTGTACAGTTTAACATTATCATAGGCATCGTGTCTCAACTCTTCTAATTCATTCAACTCTAATTTCCTTAAAACACCAGAATTATTAGTGGAAAAGTTAAAGTGTTTGACAGGCCAATAAGCCTTGTGTTCTAGTTCAATAGGGAGATGGCATGCTTTACCGTAAACCAAATGATAGGGAGACATACCTAGGAAAGTTTTAAAAGTTGTCCTATAAACCCATAAAGTGTCCAAAAGCCTCAAAGACCAATCTTTTCTATTTGGATTGACTGTTTTTTCGAGAATGGCTTTGATTTCGCAATTGGCGAACTCAGTTTGGCCATTGGTTTGAGGATGGTAAAGAATTGAAGTTTTATGATGGACCCCATATTTTTTCATTAATGCCGCAAATGATTTATTGTAAAAGTGGGAACCTACATCACTAATTAAAACTCTTGGTATCCCAAATCGAATAAAAATGTTGTCTTTCAAAAATTTCAAAACCACCCGATGGTCATTGGTCCTACATGGTACTACCTTAACCCATTTAGAAACATTGTCCATCGCAACAAAAATGTAAAGATAACTAAAAGAAGACGGAAAAGTACCCATGAAATCAATCCCCAACAATAAAAAATTTCTAATGCTAAAATGGGTTGTAAGGGCATCATGTTTCTACGGGTGATTCTACCTAACTTTTGGCAAGGTTCACATGCTTTACAAAAATTATAAGCATCCTTGAACATGTGAGGCCAATAATAACCACATTGCATAATTTTAGCCACTATTTTCTTAGCTAAAAAGTGGTCTCCACATGCACTAGTATGACAAAAGTTTAATATGTATGGAATGTCACAATTAGGCACACACCTCCTCAAGATTTGATCAGAACAATATTTGAATAAATAGGGGTCATCATAAAAGAAAAATCTGACCTCCAGTTTAAACTTGTTGATGTCTTGATAGCTCTAATGTGGTAGGGTGTGTCCTGTTACCAAGAAATTTACAATATAAGCAAATCAAGGCAAGGAATCAACAGCTAGAAGTTGTTCATCAAGAAATGAATCTGAAATAGGTGTGGAAGTTTCAGAATTTTCAACAAGTCTAGATAAGTGGCCAGCAACCAAGTTTTACACTCCCTTCTTATCCTTGATGATGATATTAAATTCCTGCAATAACACAATCCATCTAATTAGTCGAGGTTTGGCATCTTTATTTGTGAGCAAATATTTAAGAGCTGCATGGTCAATGACTATAACAATTGGAGAGCCTAAAATGTAAGCTCTAAATTTATCTAAGGCAAAAACAACTGCTAGTAGCTCTTTTTCAGTGGTGGAGTAATTTTTCTGGGCTGCATCAAGTGTTTTGCTTGCATAGCAAATCACAAATGGAAGCTTATCTCTTCGCTGTCTAAGGACAACACTTATAGCAAAGTCACTGGCGTTACACATGATTTCAAATGGCAATGACTAGTCAGGTGGTTGAATTATAGGTGCAATGACCAGCATAGATTTGAATTGCTCAAAAGCAACTTGACATGCATCAGTCAAATTAAAAACACAATCCTTAGCTAACAACTCACACAAGGGTCTCGATATGGAGCTAAAGTTTTTAATGAAACACTATAGAACCCGACATGTCCCAAAAATGATCTAATATCTTTGACTGATTTTGGAATAGGTAATGTCGATATTAGATCAATTTTGGACTTGTCAACTTCAATTTCTTGGGTCGAAATGATGTGGCCAAGAACAATACCTTACCTCACCATAAAATGACATTTTCTCCAATTTAAAAGCAGATTTTTCTCTTCACATTGAGTTAAGATAGTAGTGAGGTTAGTAAGGCATGCATCAAATGAATCACCATAAATTGAAAAATCATCCATAAACACCTCCAATATATGCTCAACCATGTCACTAAAAATACTTAACATGCATCGTTGAAATGTGGTGGGTGCATTATAAAGTCCAAAGGGAATTTTCTTAAATGTAAAAGTTCCAAACGAGCAAGTGAAAGTAGTTTTTTCTTGGTCTTCAAGGGCTATTTCGATTTGATAATATTCCGAAAAACTATCAAGAAAACAATAAAAATTATAGCCCGCAACTCTTTCCAAAGTTTGGTCTAAAAACGGTAATGGAAAATGGTCCTTTCTTGTGACAGTATTTAGTTTCCTAAAATCAATGCACATGTGCCATCTGGTGGTGGTCGTAGTTGGAACTAACTCATCGTTTTCATTTTTTACAATTGTAATTCCAGATTTCTTAGGAACTACTTGAGTGGGACTTACCCATTGACTATCCGAGATGGGATAGATGATACCTACATCCAAGAGTTTCAAAACTTCATTTTTCATCACCTCCTTCATCGTAGGATTCAACCTCATTTGCATCTCTTGAGTTGGTGATGAATTTTCCTCCAAGAAAATTCGATGTGTGCAAATGGTGTGACTGATTCCTTTGATGTCGGCAACCGACCATCCAAGTGCTCCTTTATGTTGCTTGAGGACCCGTAGGAGCTGCTCCTCTTGCTCAATTGACAAAGAAGATGAGATAATACATGGAAAAGTAGTAGTTGGCCCAAGAAAAACATATTTCAGTGATTCAAGTAGTGGTTTCAAATCTAGAGATTGAGGGACTTCATCAAATGGTTGCTGATTTATGGATTGAAGTGACTTCAAATTTAAGTCCCCACAGTGAGTCCATTGTGTTTCCTGCACCAAAATTTACTGCATTAGTATCCAACAGCTCAATATTTTCTAAGGTTTCAGGTAAAACATGTTCCATTTGACTCTCTTGCTTTAATAAAAAAAAATCTTCGTAAAGATTCCAAACAATTCACTTTCTGGGGTTCTTTCAAATCTTGTGGCTGCCTACAAATGTTGAACACATTTAACTCCAACGTCATATTTCCAAACGTCAATTTAAGGATGCACTTCGACAATTTATCAAAGCGTTGGAAGTAGCCAAAAATAGCCTCCCTAAAATGACAAGTGCCTGAAAAACAGAATGAAGAGCTAATTGAACATCTAATACCACAAAATTAATGGGATAATAAAATTTATCCACTTGCACCAACACATCTTCTACTACTCCCCTAGGCATTTTAATCAAACGGTCGGCCAATTGCAAGATGATAGAAGTTGGTTTCAACTCTCCTAAGCCAAGTTGTTCATAGGTGTCGTAAAGAAGCAAATTAACACTAGAACCTAAATCTAGTACTGCTTGACCTATTTTAGAGCTTCCTATAACACAAGCTATTGTTGGAGAATCTGGATCTTTATACTTAGGAGGAGTATTGGATTGGATAATGACACTGACTTGTTCCGTGAGAAATGCCTTCTTTTGCACATTTAGTTTTCTTTTAATCTACACAAATCCTTAAAAAATTTGACATATGTTGGGATTTGCTCAATAGCATCAAGAAAATGAATGTTAATGCGCACTTGTCTAAAAATGTCTAAAATCTCAGCATGATGTTTATTTTTATGTAAAGAAACCAATCTTTGAGGAAAGAGTGCCGGAGGAGTTACCTTTGGTTCCAAAGAAACATCAACATTAGAATTTTTACCTTGTGCATTGAAAATGGAACTTTCACCTTTCTTGCCAGCTTCATTACTCAATGTATCAACCTCCTTACCACCACGAAGAGTTATTACGGCCTTGCAAGTCTTGACATTTGCTTCAGAAGATGATGAAGACTCTATGGTAACAATTTGGACTTGAGCATTTGGTTGGGATTGAGTTGGGAATTTTCCTTTCTCTTGTGCGTTAATGGTCATGTTCAGCTTGGTCAAATTATTCCTTATGTCATTGATGGCTTGAGAAGTTTGGTTGTTTATGGTAGTTTGACTTTACATAAACTATTGAAGGGTTGCAGCTATTTGCTGAAATGGGTCATCCATGGGTTTTTTAAGTGCTGGAATCAGTGCATTTTGCTGGGTGTGAACTGAATATTGAGGTGCACCAGCTCTCGATTGTGCTGAACTCGTGGGATGATCATTTCTCCAACTGAAGTTAGGGTGGTTTCTCCAACCTACATTATACGTGTTAGAATAGGGTGCAAAAAAAGGCTTAGAAATCATGTTAACAGGGTGAGAAGCATCAAACAAGACTTCCTTAAAGGCTGGAATTGTAGGACACCTTGATGTTGTATGGAAAGCATCCTCACAAATGGTATATTTTTCTTGTTTTGGAATATCCTGAATTTCATGCACTTTCTTTAACTCAATTGCCTCCAATTTTTTCTATAATAAGGCAAATTTGACTTGCAAATCGTCCTCCCCATTCAAAACATATTTACCTCCCACATTCAAAGTCCTCAAAGGTTCAACTCGGTCATAAACACAAGAAGTGTCCTATGATTGAGCGTTTTTAGCCAAGTAATTGAAATAAGCAAATGCCTCCTCCAGTCGCTTGTTAAAAAACTCTCCATTGCACATGGTTTCGACAAATTGTAGCATCTTTGGCATCAAAGATTCATAAAAAAAACTAATGATGCGCCAATCCTCGTAACCATAGTGTGGACAAGCATTTAAAAGATCTTTGAACATTTTTCAACTTTGGTAAAAAGCCTCATTTTCCTTTTGAGAAAAATTCATTATTTGTCTCTTTAAAGCATTGGTTCGATGCATTGGAAAAAAAATTTTCAAAAATTCAGCTTGCATTTCTTGCCATGTTCTAATGGATCTTGGCCTCAATGTATTTAACCATGTTTTTACTTTATCTTTTAAGGAAAATGGAAACAACTTTAGTCTAAGAATCTCCTCAGTGCAGGTTTGATCAATGAATATAGAACAAACCTCTTCAAACTCTTTGATATGAAGGTAAGGATTTTCAGTTTCCATGCCATGAAAGTGTGGAATCAATGGGATCATTCCAGGTTTGAAATTAAAGTTGTTTGCATTCACAGGCTGGATTATGCATAAGGGTGTGCTAGTTCGGACAGGTTGTAAATAAATTAACTGCACAATTAAGTGTTTAATTCATTTTTTTGCTAAACAATTTAGTTACTTTATCAACTTAATTATGCAGTTTTGAGGCTTTATCAAGGCAGGTCTTGGAGCTCACTGGTGAGGATTATCTGGGTTTGACTAAGCGAAAATTCCTTTTTGTCAACGGTGTTCTACGTTTGGAAGGGAACTTGTGTAGTTTTCGGGCCACACAAGTTGGTGGCACACTTGGAACGCCATTATTCTCATGCAAAGGAATGGCAACGGAAATTCTTCTATGTTTCTGGCGTCGAGTTGGGAGTTTTCGTCGAGTGAGGCTAGCCATTGCAAATTCCACATTCAGGTGACGTGGGGTGTCGTTCTCGACGATCATGATTTTGCGATCATCCTCTTTAATCGAGAAGAGGCTCATCTTCACTTAGTGCATGCTTGGGTGGAGTAGAACGATGGCTCTACTTGGACGGATTTTCCTTTGACTTGTGCGAATATTAATAGGTTTGTGGTTTCGCCTAGCTGGTCGCATGTATTTGGCTACTAGGTTTTAGGTGCTCCGTCACTACCTCGAGGGTAAAAAAGAGCATCTTTAGGTGAGAAGGATAGGAAGGGGAAGAAAGCTTGCTCTGAAGCGCCCATCGTTCATGCCAGGGTTAATCTTTCCAACGAGTCGAGCTCTACCAAAGGAAGTCCCCCTCATCCTTCCTTCGCGCCTAGCGAGGGGAATTTGGTACGTCCCCAAGGTTCTTTGGTTGATTCTCTTGAGGACATTATTGCGCAAGCTAAGGCAACTTAGAGTTGGTACTAGAGGCCGAGTCAGCCATGTCTCCTGGTCGTGAGGTCATTCCTACAGTTTCTCCTTCTTTGCGAGGCCAACCAAAGGTCTCTGGTTTAGATAAGGGTGAGGTAGTGGTGACCCTTGACCCTACTTTCTTGGGGGTTTCCCCAATCATCCCAAGCCGTCCCTTAATCCATTTTAACTTATTTGGTGAAGTGTCCCTGATTATTGATGGTGATGTCCCGATAGAGGGGGATACGCTTGCCCCGTCAACCTTTGCTACAGCTTCAACAACTTTGGGAGGGGTGACCCCTAAGATTGCATTTATCTTCCTTGACTTTCCTCGCGTGGAGCCTTTGGGGATGGACTTTAGTGGCGGCATGGTTTCTATCCCCTCCTCGCCCTTCAGTGTCTCGCCAGCAGGAGAGGATGTTCCATCACCCACCTTTCCTATCGATCTACCTTTTGTTGAGGCTCTTTTGCTTTTTTTGTAGAGGCTCATCAGGCCTCTTCCAATCAAGTGGGGATTGGAGCTTTAAACGTTCTTTTGTCCCCTCCATGCCCTCACCAAAGCCCTTCACTGCCAAGTGGTATGGGTGAGATGGGCGATTTTGTACCCTTTGTTAGAAGATCCTTTGCATCGTTTGGTTTGACTGGCTCTTCAAGATCCTGACCAGAAGATCCCCCTCAGGTAATGAGCGATCTTCGGCAAAAGGTTATTAGGCTTCGAAGCATCTTTTCCACGTTAAGTCTTTTTTGCAATTCCTTATCATTTTTATTTATTTATTTATTTATTATTATTATTATTATTATTATTATTATTATTATTATTTTACTTGATTGTTTCCTTAGGGTGTGGATCACTTGGCCACCATTCTGGTTGGCTGCCAAATTGATTTGGAGGAGGAGAACCAGTCAATGCATTCTTTCATTGGCTGCGTGCATGGTCTGTCCTGGTTGCCCTTGCCAAAAGGGAGGAAATGACCGAGAGTTCATCCCAAAGTAAGTCATATTCCCACTCGCTGGAGGATTAAATTGTTTCTCTCCATAAAGAGGTCAACGAGTTCCAGTTGGACTTGGAGAGATCTCAAGAGGAGGTGGATCGATGCCACCATGAGGCCAAAGTCCTAGGTGAGGAACATAAGGGTTGCTTAATTGCCTGAACCGAGCAAAGAAAGAATTGGAGGAACTCAGGGAGAAGAGCACTGACTATGCCACTCGCCTGGCTAAGTTTGAAGAGGACCGGTGGGAATTGAATATTCAACTCAGCATCACTCGAGGCAAGAAGGTTAGTGTTGAGGCCTGATGGGAGAAGGTTAAACGAGACCTTAGGGACCACGACCAACGCTATCTACAACTACATGAACTCTCCGAGTCTTATAAAGAGCGGCTATCAGAGTTAGAGTTAAAGGTGACTTAGTTGGCCGACGAGTTGGTAGTCTCTCGAGATGAGGTTGTCTGTTTTTCTCCTCAACTAACAGCTACTCGCACTGTCCAAAATTGAGCTTTGGGTCCAAGTACAAGCTTGGTATTAATTTACTGAGGCCTGAGGGAGTACATGCTCGCCCATCTCTGTACAGACTTGCACAAGTTGAACTGGAAGTCTATCAGAGCTAGTCGTGCCACCTATCATATTCTCGAATCCTTGGGGCAAGAAAAGATGATGGATGCCTTTCCTCTTCCCACTACTCACCTTTAACTCCCTATTTGTTTTCCATAATTTGGGTACCATATATTTATGTTGTTATGTAAGACGATATATTTAGATAATAGTTTGGCTTACAAGAAGTTGTGTTTATTATGTGTATGGCCTGCTTTTGCATCTCTTGCTTTGTTGTTTATTTAGTTTGCTTGGGAGAGGGATTTGTATTCTTGTGCTTTGAGGTTGGGAATACTTGGTTGTATTGTTTATCTCCTTTGCTTTGATGGTCGGCGTGAGTTTGAGATGTTTCAACCACGCTAAAGAGAAACATTATGTTGAGTTGTTTCTTCCCTTGGGTCGCCAAGTGTGAGTGGAGGAGACACTCAGCTTATGTATGGCAAGAGGATGCCTCAACCACTCTAAGTGGGCGAGGAGAGAAACAATGCGTTGAGTTGTTTCTTCCTTTTGTTATGAAGGGCAAGTGGAGACACTCAGTTTATGTATGGCAGATGGATGCCTCGACAGCGTTAAGTGGGTGAGGAGAGAAACACTCCATTGAATTGTTCTTCCCTTTGTCACCAGGGGTGAGTGGAGACACTCAACTTATGTATGGTGGAGGATGCCTCAATCGGGTTAATTGAAAGAGATAGAGTATGGGATTTAATGGAGGGGTGGGGTAGCTCTTTTTCAAGTGCATCTTTGAGGTGGTACAATCCTGGTTTGTGGCTAGCTGTAACAACATAAGGGTCTTCCCGTCGAGGTCCAAACTTCCCTTCTTGTAGGACTAGATCTACTACCTTGAAGGATCTTGGCATAGCCCTTTTATTAAAATATTGTTTTGTCTTTCTTCTATTGGTCACCGCCCTGGTTTCTACATCGGCTCTTTTTTCTTCAAATAGGTCCAATTTCTCTTCCAATGTTTTAGTGTTTTGCCTGGTGTCGAAGTGCTAAGTTTAATGGCTTGGCATCCTGATTTCGAAAGGTATTGCTGCTTCGTAACCATATGCCAGGGTGAAGGGCGTTTTGCCAATTTGGGTTTTTACTGTCGTTCTGTAGGCCCGTCCCTAGGAGCTCCTTGATCCAAGCCCCTTCCTTTACCTCCAGCCTTTTCTTCAGCATACTCAATATAGTTTTATTCGTTGCTTCAACTTGTCTGTTTGCTTGAGGATGTCCAAGGGAAGAATACTTGACCTTGAACACGAGCTAGACGCACCAACTCCAATAGTGCTTGGAGTCAAATTTCCTGCCATTGTCTAAAATGATGCTTTGTGGTATTCCGAGCCAGCCCACCACTACCTTCCATAGGAATTTGGTGACATTTTGAAAATCTACTGTCACCATTATCTCGGCTTATGCCCAGTTCGTGAAATAGTCGACGACGGCGATGATGAACTTGACTTCCAATTTGCCCGGTGGCATGGGACCAACCAATTCCACTCTCCATTGGGCGAGTGGCTAAGGGGAGGTGATCGACGTCAACTCTTCACTTCTTGGCATCTTTAAGGGCATGTGGTAAGTAGTATCTTGCCTTAATGATTTTGGCCGCTAGGGCCCTTCCTCTAGAATGGTTCCCGCATATGCCCTTGTGCACTTCTTTCATGACGTAGTGAACTTCTTCTTTTGATACGCACCTTAGGAAGGGTGCTAAAAAGCCTCACTTGTACAGTGTGCTGCCAATTATGGTAAATCGGGCAGCTATGTTCTTGACTTTCCTTTCCTCTTCTTTGCCTTGTGGAAGTTTCCCGTTTGTTTATAACTTGATTATGTCATCTGCCCATGCGGGGGTTTCTGCGTTAACTCCAAAACTTCGGCCCAGATGGCGGGAACTTTTATTGCTCATATGATTGCCTCCTATGGTAAGCTCGTTTCATCCTTGCCAGATGCCGTGTGTGCTAATTGGTCAGCCTTCCAGTTATCATCCATCAGGATGTGATCAATTTTGAAGTAACGAAAGCGATCGCATCCTTCATATACCATTTTTTCACCTTTTGTAAGGTACTCTTCTGTTACATGACCAACCACAACTTGTGAGTCTGCCTCCATCTCGACTTCTCTGGCCCCCGAGGTCCTGGCTATGGTGAGTTTTGCTAACACTGCATCATACTCAGCTTCATTATTTGTGACCTTAAACCGTAATCTTATCTCATAGTACATTTCAATGTCGCCTGTTATTACTATGTACACCTCTACTCCCCCTCCTATTAGGCAGGATGTTACCTATAGGGTTTTCCTATAGGGAGGTCTGATACTTCTTCGGGAAAATCTACCACAAAATCGGTTAAGACTTGTCCCTGCACTACTATTTGAGGGACATAGTCGATATCGAACTCACTTAGTTCGATGGACCATTTGACCAATCGACCTGACGTGTTTGGTTGTTGTCATATCCTTTGTGAGGGTGCTTTCATAACTACCTTTACAGGGTGTGCTTGGAAATAAGGTCGCAGTCTGTGAGCTGCGGTTACTAACACAAATGCAATCATTTTGGCTTTTGGGTATTGAATCTCGACTCCTCTCAACACCCAGCTCATGTAATACATGGGCCTCTGTACAGCCCATTCCTCTCGCATCAATAAGGCTAATACTACATTTTGTGTGATCAAGAGATACAACAGCAAAGGAACCCCTTGCCTGATCTGACTTAACAGCAAAGGGCACCCCAAATACTCCTTAAGCTATACAAACGCCTTCTCACACTCAGCATTCCAATTTTGTACCTTTCGTAAGACTTGAAAGAATGGTAGGTATCTGTCGATTGATTGGGACATAAACCTATTAAGTGCCACTATTTTTCCGGCTAGTTTTTGTACTTCATTTAAATTCTCAGGCAACTTCATCTCAATGATCGCCCGAACCTTCTCTAGATTCACTTCAATTCCTCTCTTTGACACCATTAAACCCAGGAACTTGCCCGATTACACCCCAAATGCGCACTTTGTCGAGTTGAGTTTTATTTTGTACCACCACAACACCCCAAAGGCTTGCCTTAAATCTTTCACATGCTACTCTAATTCTTTACTCTTAACTTCCATGGACAGCCCTATGTGCTCCTTAAACATCCTGTTCACCTGTTGCTCCCACGTTTTTCAACCGAAGGGCATAACTTTGTAACAGTACAATCCTCATTCGGTTATGACCATCGTTTTCTCCCAATCGGTTTGGGTCATTTAGATTTGATTATACCCTAAATAGGAGTCTATGAAGCTTAGTATTTTGTGCCCTGCGGTGGAGTCTACAATTAAGTCTATTTGTGGTAGGAGAAGCTGTCTTTTAGGCAGGCCTTGTTGAGATCTGTGAAATCCACACACATTCGTCACTTCCCATTCGACTTTCACGAGCACCACATTCGAGAGTCATTTGGGATAATGAGCTTCTCTTATGAACCCGACTACTAATAGCCGATCTATTTCCTCTGCAATGGCAACATACTTCTCATACTAAAGCTTTTTTTTCTTGGTTTGACAGATCGTGCCTCTGGGTTGATACTGAGTCGGTGTTCTAGGATTTCTTCATTCATTCCATGCATGTCTTTATGACTCCAGGCGAAGATATCCATGTTTCAACTACTTTGTTTTAAGGCATTCTCGTCTCTTGTCTCTACTTCGGGTATTATTATTTCTCGTGCATGTTGGGGGGGGGGGGTGTGGAACAGGGTTACCACATCACCCAATTGTTCTCACATCTTCTCTTCCTGGTGGTTCGACCATTCTCATGTTTTTTTCCCCTTCTCTGAGCTCTTGTAAGTAACATTCTTGAGTGAGTACTTGTTTACCAAAAACTTCTCCTATCCTCACCTCCATGAGGAATTAGTGATAGGTGTATGTGATTGCCCTAAGAGTGTTTAGCATAGGTCGAATAATGATGGTATTGCATGCTGATCTGGTCTTGACTATGAGAAAGTTCGTCATTGTTGCAATCGTGCAACGGCCCAATCCTACCGATACAATTATGGACGTGTTCCGCACTCTTGGATGACTCACGCGGACCTGCAACCAAAGAAACAGGAAGGCCTAAAGGGCAAAGAAACATCTCTTATGCCTATGCAAATGTGTTTCTCAATCTTACCAGTAGAGGATAGACGTAATGTTCAATTACTTGATGGATGGGCAACGATGAATATATATATAGAGCGAGAAAGATCCTCTTTTTGCATCATAATGACCTGATCTCTTATTTGAAATCGAGTTCAGGTTTCATCATTTGAATCTCTTTATTTGGATCATATTTGATCTTCGAGGAGGTTGTTGGAATACCTCAACCGGTATGGGTTTGATAGGTTCTTCTCCCGTGGATAATGTAAGTTATTACTAACATCCATAGCCTTTTTGGGACATTGGCCCAAGGCCCCCCTTTTGGGGCCTAGGGGCTCCTGGACCACGTAATTGGGCCCATCAAGTCAAAGAGGGAATTTTGGCCCTTCCATTATCATTTAGGAGAGGTTTAGGGAGTGAGATGATATAAGATGAGAATTTTATAAATAGTAATAAGATAATTTATGAATAATAGTAAAATAATATGAGTGGAGTATTTTTTTTAGATTTTGGGAAAGGAGAAAGAAAAAATTGAATAAAAAATATTATAAAGTTAAAATATTGTAAGAATAGAGTTTTATAATATTATATTTATTTGAGATTTTAAAAAGTTTGAATTGTTTTTTATTTTTTATTTAAGAGTTTGAAAAAGTCGTAATGATTAGTTTGAAAATTT
This sequence comes from Pterocarya stenoptera, assembly GCA_003123785.1. NCBI lineage: Eukaryota > Viridiplantae > Streptophyta > Magnoliopsida > Fagales > Juglandaceae > Pterocarya > Pterocarya stenoptera. Next base: position 39,716 of record QEOT01001786.1, read on the forward strand.
TGTATTTGAATTATGTTTAGAAATAAGATAGGATGAGATAAAATGAGATTAGATGAAATTTTTATGTCTCATCCCATACCCCAAACTTGCCCTAATCATTATTTAATTATTACGATTTTTTCAAACTTTAAAATAAAACACAAAAAATAACTCAACTTTTTCAAATCTTAAAACAAAAGTTATCTTAAAAAATTATATTATAACAATATTTTAACTTTATAATATTTTTACTAAACTTTTTTTTCTCTACTTTACCAAGACTCTACAAAATATTTTAACTTAAACCATTTTATTACTGTTCACAAATTATTTTACTATTATTAACAAATTTCTTATCTCATCTAAACATCTAAACAAGGCCTAAAATTATATGGCCTAAACCAATTCTTTGTAGCTTTGCAGACAACAAAATACTAATATAGAGTTCAGGGTTCGATTGGCAACACAACTGTACTCAAGTATTTTCAAATATTTTTAGATATTTTCTTCTCAAATGTAATTCAAATACAAAACACTTTTTAATTTTAAATCTTTCAACTTTTTCACGTAATCATTACCTAATCATAATAATTTTTTCAAACTCTCAAACAAAATGCAAAAAAAATAATAATATTTTTTAAGTTTCAAAACAAAAATAATATTAAAAAATAATATTCAAATAATTTGTTAACTTTATATTATTTTTATTCAACTTTTTATCTCTCATTTTTTAAAACTCAATAAAAATATTTTAACTCAAAATCATTTCATTACTATTCACAAATATATTTAGAATCTAAAACATGTTCTACATGACAAACAAACAAAAACGAAAAAGGATAATTGAAATTCTGGAACATTCCAAAAAAAAAAAAAAACCATGTGGTGTTCATTTCGACACTAGTCCAAAAACAATTTCAGGCTGGTTGTTTTATTAATATTGTAACAAAAATAGAAAATTATAAGCTTATAAAAATGAGTCATTTCAAGTAGAAATTCTGGAACCACTCCACTGCACTCAAAAATTGAGCATTCAAACGCAATCCAGAGAGCATATAGAAACCTAGCAACTAATCAATTATCAATCATTAAATAAAATCTCAGGCTTAATCGGAAAATATAAATTAAACCCACAAAATCTTCATTCTCAGCCGTTATCTTGTCAGGCCCATGACATTCCAATATTTCTCAGCCCTTCAAAAATCAACCTAAACATATAATTATCCCTTAACATAAGGCGGCCAGATCTCGGCCACCACATGGCTCCATCAGGCCACCACATGGCTCCGATCAGGCCACCCCATAATCCGAGATGGTGGTGCCCTGGTCTATTGAATGGTCTTGAAAGCCTTTTGGAACTAATTTTAAGCTTTATTTAGATTCAGAAAGTGTTTCATCCAATCCAATCTTATCTCATTATTACAATTTTTTCAAATTTTCACACAAAACATAATAAACAATTCAATTTTTTCAAATCACAATTACTTTTTTCAAATCTCAAAACAATAATAATATTAAAAATAATATTCTAACAATGTTTTTTTTTCAACTTTCATCTTTCATTTTTGTTAAACAAAGGGGGCACTCACATGGGCAGACCTCTCATTTATTCATATGCGTTACAACGGCCTGTAACGCATGGCTTTAAGCCATACATTACTGAATATTAAAGGCTGGCCTTAAAAGGCCAGCCATGTAGGGGAGGCTATATAAAGCCCCCTCATTTTGGTTCTAAAGAATGAATCGACTTTAAAAAAAAAAAAAAAACTCTCTCTCATTTGTTCTCTCTTGAAATAGCTTTTAGGATGTGGATTTGTTAAGTGTTACTCTAGTTTTTTAACTACGTAGTACACTTTACCACTAAGAGGAAAATCTTGGTTTTTTGTCGATCTGGAGAAACTCGTGGAGCAATTTTATAAGCTGAGCTTAAGGTATTTATTTTTCCGCTGTACTTTCTAACAATTTTAAATTATCTCATTTCATCTCATATCTGAATCTAAACTAGTTCTAAGTAAAAATATAGAACAAACAATGTCTAAAGACTAGTTTAGAGTGAGATGGGATGAGATAGTAATGAGATAGTTTGAATTGAGTATTTTTTGAGTTTTAGGAAATAAGAGAGAGAAAAATTGAATAAAAAATATTAGAAAATTAAAATATTGTTATAATATAGTTTTATAATATTATTTTTATTTTGGAATTGAAAATTTTCGAATTACTTTTTATTTTTTGTTTGAAAGTTTGAAAAAATTGTAATGATTAGTTTGAAAAAGTTGTAGTTTGAAAATTTTATATTTAAATTATGTTTGAGAAGATGAGATGAAATGAGATAAGAATTTTGAGATAAGATATATTTCCAAACAAGCCCTTAATTCAATATTCCTAAATAAAACCATAAAAACTAATTGATATAAATCATTGGCATAGGACTTAAAATAAAAAATGATGCTTTGGTCCTTTTAACAGGTCATTAATTTATAACTGTAAATCACTTTTATAACATATAATAATATGCATAAAAGTTTCCTCCAAATTGAAATGGAGAAAAGTTCATCCAATCTAATATAAAAAATGACATGTGCCCTTTGACCATGTGACAACACATGTGTTTTTAATAAAAAAATAAAGTTAAAAATATGTCCCATGACCCTTACACATCTGTTTGTCACATGTTTAGGGGAGGCATGACAATTGTTTATATGGGTAACTTCCTCCAACCTAATCTTCAGGAAAACTCCTTCATAATAATATAAGAAAAATAATAATCGCAAAAGAAAATTAACAAAATAAATCTTTGTAAATTTTTTTAAATAAAAATATAAATACATGTAGAATTGCTCATAATATAAAGATCGTTTGGTGCGATTATGAACCCTCTCAAATAAAGGCCAAATTGGGTCCTTAATTTCTCAAACTTTTTGAAGTGATTCCAAACCGGTCCAATTGAGAACCTATGGAAATTAATTGGTTTTTTGTAGGTCCGGTTAATTCTTCAATTTTTTTATAAGAAAAATAATAGATTTACAATTATTATAACCTTTTTTTTTTTAACATTCATACTTTATTCAAATCTTCAAATGAAGTTAGTGATACAAGAGCGAATACAGTCTACATCTAAAGAAAAAGTAGAATTTACAAGTACATTCCTGGCAAGTTCATGGGCTGCCTTGTTTCCCTCTCTACGTACATGGGTTGCTGACCAACTTCCAAAAGTGCTAAGTTGATCCTTTAGATCATCGATAATCATCCCAGTTGAAGACCAATTCTCGCCCTTACCATTGATTGCTTGAATAACTTGAAGGGAATCCCCTTCCTGGATAATCTTGATTAGGCCCAAGTGGTTGCCAAGCCAGGATGCTTCCAAAGCACCAATTGCTTCTGTTAGAAACGGATCAAGAAAGAGTGATCTGTTAAGTCTTGATGAAGCCACCACTAGTCGTGACTAATCTCTCACTATGATCCCAATCCCCACTTTACATTTCATTTTATCCATCGCATCATCTCGTTGATCTTGTAGGTGTGGGGATGGGGTGGGGACCACATATCATTTTTAGTTGTTGCAACTGCTTTATAACTCTCAAGTGATATGAAGGGTAATTTTATTATTACACAACTCTCATCTTGGCTTATTACCAAATCATTTGTTTTTTTATCTAATATTTTAAGAGTGGTGCTACTCTATCACTTACAGGTGTCTGCTCATTGTGTCACCTAGTGTAAATTATAATTTTTTTTATTTTAAATGTTTTTTAAAAATGAAATATAATATAAATACACTAATAATCACTTCTTTAACTATTAAAAAAATAAATAAATACATTAAAAATCAAAATAAACTAAGAGATATTGTAGCATTATTCATATTTTAATTTCTCTTTGGAGCACTCGTTCAAATCGGGAAAGTATGATACACATGTTGAGCAACCGCGTTGCGTGGACATAATAGCCCTTTTTTCTGTCCTGAATATAAGATAACCAAGTAAACACCCACCATGGACCGGAACTTTTCTGTTTTCCTCGTCCTCTTTTATTTATTTATTTATTATTATTATTATTATTTTAAGTCTTCTATCTTGAATTCTGTTCAGATATAGAAATAGTTTTTATCTCATTTCATCTCATCATTATAAATTTTTTAAAATTCTCATACAAAATATAATAAGCAATTTAACTTTTTCAAATCTCAAAATAATAATAATATTAAAAATTAATATTCTAACAATATTTTATTTAATTTTTAACTTTTATCTAAAACCATAACATCTCATCTAACAAACCACTTAACCTTTCAAACATAACAGAAATCTTGTTATATTTTATTATTTTGAATTAGATTAAAGCCATATATAGTGAGATAGGACAGTTGCTTTAAAAAAAATTATCAATTATTAAAAAATTAAAATTTTAGGTGAATTTTAAATTTCTTAATCTTTTAAAAAATACATAAAATTTGTTTATTAGGACAGTATAAATTGCTTTTTAAAATTAAAATCATGTCTTTATGCGTAGCATTTTTTCCTTCCAACGTGGCATACTTTAAGTGGTAGATAATTGATATATAATAATATTTAAAATGTGTTATATTAATTGATTTGTAGGTGATAATTGATATCCTTCTTTTATATTAATACCATCTTTTTATCAAAAATAAATAAATAAATAAAACGTAAAAATTTATTATGGGCATAGGCGTCGTTTGATATATTTCTTTTCTTTTTTTTTTTTTTTTGAAAAAAAGAAGTTTTTGTTTTTTGGTGCAAATAATAAAAAGTATATTCCTAACAGAAACTGATCTTTATCCTTCAAATGTGTGTTTTTTTTTTATTAAATCCTTCAAAATGTTTTAGAGAAAACTAAAAACAAGCAAGCAAGAAATTCTTCACCTAGCAAAAATTCACCTAGCAAGCAAGAAATTCACCTCAACCTTACAACAAGCAAGCCTTGTAACAAGCAAGCAAGAAACACCGGACGAAAAGGAAAGTATATTCAACATAATATTCGTCTTTGTTCTTCTTCTATATTTCTGAGGTTCTGTTTCACGTCCTAGACTTGCCAGTTCTTGTCCTCTGCTACTCAAAACTCCTGACCCAACGCACAAATCCACGCACCCAGAAAACCAGAGCTCCAGATCTGTTTCATAATCAATCAGCCAATCATGGCGACTCCTCAGGTTCTTCAGCGGGATGATGACCTTCGCCTTTCATCCTCTCTCTTTGACCCTCGAAAAGGTACCCCCTTTCTATCTCTCGTGTTTGTATAAGCAGTTGAAATATAGATGGCTATACAGAGTACGATGTGTAAAGTTTTATAATTTGCCTTGGTTGTCGTGTGAATAATTGAAATGCTGTCCGAGGAGATTTGGGTCTTTCTATATGTTTGGTTTCTTAGTTTTTCTGGAGTACCCAGATGTTATTGTTGTCTTTTTATTGCTTTCTATGTTAATTGGATTTCCGTTAGAAATTTTAGTATTTTAGTTGTTTTTGTGCAGGAGAGAATGCGAAGTCCCATGGGATGTCAATTGAGAAGAAGATCGAGTTTCTTGAGAGCTTGACTGGAACGGTAATTTTCTAATATATGTATTTTCTTTCTTCTTCTTTTTCCCCAAATGTTTCTTGGAAAATATTTTAGATTTTCTATAACTTGATATAGAATAAAAGAACGAATACTTTCGCCCTATTTATTTATTGATTTAATGATTGCCTGTCCAATACCATTGTGTGTCGAATTTGTAGTCTATCTTCCAACATGGAATCTTATGATTGGATGAAATTAGTCTACTGGGATGCTTGGGGATAAGATGAGATGAGAATTTTGTGAATGATAGTAAGATGGTTTGTGAATAGTAGTAAGATAATTTGACTCAAGTATTTTTTGGGTTTCAGAAAAGGTGAGAAAAAGTTGAATAAAAAATATTTTAAAGTTCAAATATTGTTAGGATATAATTTTTTAATATTATTTTTGTTTTAGGATTTGAAAAAGTTTAATTATTTTTGTGTTTTGTTTGTAAGTTTGGGAAAGTTGTAATGATTAGTTTAGAAAAGTTGTAATGATTAGTTTGAAAGTGTTTATGTTTGAGTGATGTTTGGGAATGAAATAATATGGGATGAAATGAAAATTATTTCCAAACAACCCTAATTGGTATATGAGTTCTTTATTTTTGGTGGCCTTTTTTTAAAAAGCTCTCATTAACTTATGCACATTCTAATGGAGGCATCTGGCGTATTCTAACTGTTAAATTACAGTTTCTTATATTCAACGGATACTAATGACATATTCCTTCTATTGCTACTTTCAAAAAAAAAATATTCCTTCTATTGCTAATGATCCTTGTGTAGGTTAAGAAGTTCCAATGATTCTTCACATGGAAAAAACTCTTGCTTGTTTGACTTGATTGATAATAAAGGATTTGGGAATGTAGCTTCTACAATTGTCCCTACTGCTTGTTTTTTCAAATCCAGAAATTGTTGGTGTTTACTCGTTTAAATCATGGCTTGGTTATTTTCAATCCTATGACCATTTTTCTAAAAGTAAATTTTACATCATTTTCTTAGAACTTAAGCTTCTAGAGTCGTGTCATAGGCAATCTTTCGAAACTTATTCGCTGATTCCGTTGGAATGTTTCAGGTCATGTGATCTTTAATTATTATTATTATTGTTTTACTTGTTGCAGGTTAGCAACCGTCGGTCTCGCAGATGGTTAAATGACCGTCTTCTCATGGAACTTGTTCCCTGTTTAAATGCAGAAGAGATTCGAGGCTTGTTTGCACCCCCGCCTTGGGGTAATTATGTCTCTGAAAGAAACCATCTCTTTAGTTTTTCTTTAGTTTTGATGGGAAATCATTACCGTTATGGGCCTTTGATTAAGCCTGGACAAGTTCTGGCCATGAAACAATTATACAGTTATAGTAGCACCTCCTAAGACTTTCCCTAAGGTGAGAATCGAGCTAGAGATATCATTTTAGTTATAGTAAGTACCAGACTAAAACTACTTAACGCCACTAATTACAGTATTAAGTCTTTTACTTCTCTTGGTAAAACTCTTCGCCATTGGTACTTTTAACTGGGACTGAACACACAAGCACGCAGAAGTATCAAGTCTTGTACTTATATTGGTAAACCTCTTGGCCATTGGTAATTGTAACTGAGGTTAAACATGCAAACACCCACTTTGCAACAGCCTCTTATGGCCATTATTGTCTTGTCAAGTCTCATAATAAATATTGATCTGGAATTTGTTTTACAGGTGATGAGGTACCATTGTCAGCATTTTGCTTGACTAATGTTGGAGAATGGGACAAATTTAGGAATATAGACATGGATAAAGAGGTCCTTTTTCTTCCATCACCTATGGGCATTTCGGTTCTTTTTTTTATCAAAAATTCTGTTGAGAAAGCTTTTTGTCCTTTGTAATTTTCAATATTTCATTAAGTTATGGATAGTATTAACTAATATATTTTTAGATCTTGGAAATGCTTTGCATACTCTAGCTTTTTGTATGTTGCTTCTAAAAACACTTTTGATAAACTTCGGATTGAAACTTGTTTTGTTTGTTGTCATTTTTGGCACACTATGTGGTAACATGCTTCAACTCCAGCAACTGTTTATCATTTCATTATTTATTTTGCTAGGCTACTATTATTGATGCTTTGGAAAGAGCACCCTCGAAAAAGCCAGGTCGTGTTGATGCTGATAAGATGGCTGTCTTGAATGCATGGCATAGAGTTAACTGTCGAACAAGAGAGGCACTTCGGCGTAGCTTTCTTTCAGAACTTATTGAGGGCTATGAGGTATATTGTATTAATGAAATTCATGATTCCTTTTTATAATGATATGATTTTTAAATAAATATCCTTGGCTCGTGTTTTAAAAAAATGAATATCATTGCTGTCTACTAATGACTACATGCCTCTTATCTGCAAAGAAAATTTTGTTTTGATTTATTACTTATTTTTTTATTTCTTAAATGTGAAAGTAGATTGCTTGGCTGGGCTGTCTGCCTGTGCCATATGACAACCAAATATCCCACTGTTACTCAGGCCTAGATTTGGTAGATATTAATGGTTCTTGCTTGTTTTCTTTATTTTATTTTCTAAGCTATTTTAATTTCAGCACATCTCAATATTGTGGATTGAACTTTCTGGCACTTAAATTCTTTGCCAACCAAACCAATATAGTTTGTTGTTATTAATAGCTATTTTATTCCCCTTTTTAGGAGTGTATACGAGCCTTCATCACGGATAATGAAGACAAAGATATTCTCGTGCTACGGGTTCAAGATCCTTTTCATAGATTATTGCTACATGGAGTCTGTGAGGTAAGTTTCCAAATACTATCATTCTGGATTTGGACTGTTTGTTTCATGCTGTAGACATGGAGGTTTTGACTACATAACTGAAATTTAATGTTAGGCTAACTGGGTACTGTGTTTTTATCTAGACATTGAGAAACAATTTGTTTGGAAGAAAAGCTACAATCGAGTCAATTACTATTAGAGGATATTATTTTTAGAACTAAAAGAGTAAAAAACTTATGTGTGATTTTAATAGTTGCTGGATATAGAAAACATTATCAACCTCCTATAAATAATGTAACACAATGATTCAGTTGATACCTCATCAAAAGATTGGTCTAAAGTTCGACATTAAAGTGCTTGTGTTAGTATTTTTCTCCTTATCTAATACACACATAAATTCTGTCCTTGAACAGTTCTACAACTTGGTCTCAGTGACAGTTAAAGAGTCCAAAGATGCAGGGTCATCGAAGATGACAAAGATAACAAAGAAGAAAAAGAGTGCTGCTGAGCTCCCAAATATCACTCTGACTCATTTTCTGAGGATGTCCAAAGAAGGAACTTGGTGATTCAATTGTGCACGAACTTTGTCGGTCAATATAATAAATGCGTGCTTAGTTTTTAACTTAATGTACACTGAAATTTATCATGTTCAGTCCCAATAATCAACAAAAGTTGTTGATAAACATGTATATTTGAAAAAGCTAGTGTGTGAATGTTTCATTACCATCAGTCAACTAACAAGTTGATTGCAACTAGATTTAGGACTCAATAAGAACAAATTCACTTTGTATTGTTATCTGTTTAGAAGATATTGCTTATTTAGTTAATTTCAATTTGTTGGTTTCTAGTAAAGTCACAACAAAAATGTAATTCTGTTACTGTTAGATGTCACTTTTAGTTTCCATTCTATCTTGGCATTGGCAATACTTCAGCCAACACTATTTAATTTGTTTTCTTGGAAAGTCACCACCTCTGAATTGGGCATGTTTATATCTACCATTTCTGCAATAACTTCTCCTTTATAGATAAATACCGCAAATTAAAGGGGAGAATGTTAAAAGTAGGGGGAGATTTAAGACTTTTTTTCTCTGCCCTTCCAAAAAGTTCTCCCAAAACTCCCCTCCTAAGATCCTCCTTCCACCGTCCAGAGGTGGGGGTGGAGCTTCGGGTCCTCCCCTCTTTCCTTTTAGTACTTTATGACTATATTCATCAGCTTTTGTCTGATTTTTTTCTTTTAATTTTTGGAAATAGCACAGCGATGGGCTGATCTACTAATTTCCAGTCACCTTTGACTGTCACAAGCGGTTCCACAAGACTCTCCAATTGTCGATCTATTGGCTTCTAAAAGAATCGCATCCATTCGAGTAGCGTGTGAGTGTCACATGTGGCCTATGCCGCATGTGAGATCCACACGCCGCCGTGTCACGATGCGTGTTCTACCTCCACGCGCATGCAAAAATAGGATCAGCAACCTTGGATCTTACAGATCCAACAAACGTCTAGTGGATCTTCCATGCATCTTCACAGCTACTAACAATTGTTCACCGGTGTATCAGACCATTTACAGGATGCTATTTTTTATGTTACCGCTTATCATAACCAAAGATCGTGAGGAAAATGAAGTGGGCGTCTCTTTCAACCAAACTAGACTAGAAAAGTGTAGCACAGCACAATCTACTGTGACTTTTAGTTGGAGTAGTGTCGCAGTCCAATAAATCAGACTGCAAAAAAAATTGCTTTAAGCGGCTTCCCTTTCGTGGGAAATGGGTAGAGCCACATTGGTTTCAGAGCTTGCTTTTTCTCTTTTCTTGTATTGTGTTAGTTGGTTTGAGAATGATTATTGAGGTCCCCACCCTTTAGACTCTTATATCTTGTAACTGTTTAATATATATATTTATATTAGAAAAGATATTTGCAACCGTGATTTTTACAACCGTTGTGTAATTATTTTGAAAAAAGTTAATAAAACACAGGACCCACATGAAAAAAAATTAATTTTATAATAATGGACCCCACTATTTTTTAAAGCGATTATGTAATGTTTACACATTTCACAATTGTATATAGAATTACTCTATTTATATATATATATATGAAGTTTGATTAGAAAAGGAAGGGAGAATGTTAACGTCTACCATTGACATTCATTTTCCAAGTCTTTAAATCCTTCATCTCTATTATTAGCAATTTCAAATTTTTCATTTTAAGACACCTTTACATACTTCATTGACGTTTAGGGTGTAAGAAAAAACCTATCGAATCCAATAGGTTTGGTCTGACTCACAGTCGGTTTAGTTGGTTTTGATTTTTAAGAATCAAAATTAGAAATCGAAACCGATTGAAAATTGGTTTGGTCTTGGTTTTCGTGATTTGAAAACCGATTTGGATTGATAATCACGAAAATAGAGATAGAACCAAATCGAAAAAAATAAATATTTTTTAGATTTTTTTTATATTATATATATATTATACATATTATAAAATTAATATAACATGATATTTTATCCTATTATTTAAACTTTATTGATATAAACCTACTCTTAAATATACATATTAATATTGAGTTATTATTTATCAATTATCCTTATATATTAAGTTATATACTTACATATATAATATGGTATAAGTATAAGAGTACATTATATATATAAATATATATTTTATTTTATAAAGCAAGGATAGTACATTATATATATATACATATATATAGTTATATCAAGGCCAGATAATTGCATTTTTCATAATTACATTTTTACACATTTCTTGTAGTTATATAGATGCTGTTTTTGAAAATAATGTTTTGGACTATCATATTTGGGGTAAAAAAAATTTTAATTTGAGTAAAAAAAACCAATTAAACAACGAAAAAGCCCAAAACTGAATCACATTTATAAAATCAACCAAACCGAACAAAAAATAAAATAAAATAAAATAAAAGTTCTGATTTTCTAGACAAATCAGTTTGTATTAGTTTTCAAAATTACAAAATAGACTTAGACCAGTTCGGTTATAAAATATGTCAAAAATCTAAACAAACCGAACCAAACCGATTACACTCATTGATCGTCGGGCAATAAGTTATGTTGACTATTTTATTTGAGACTAATTTTATTTATTTGAGACTACTTTTATTTAAAAGCATTTACAACACATCATCCAAGTGACATAATTTGATTTGAAATAAAAATTTTAAAATTTGAATCTAACAAATCAAATTATACCACGTAGATATTGTGTATTGTAAAAATTTTCAAATAACACTACTCTTTATTTGGATATCGATGCGAGAAAATGTTCATGTGACAAAATCTTTATCATTGAATTCGAAAGATGATCCTGCATCAATTCGCAAGACTTGACATTGACACAATCAATGGGATACTTGAGATGATGCGATTGATCTGAGTCAACAAAACTTGCGCTGTCCCTCATTGCCACCATAGAGAGATCGGGAGACGACACTTAGTCAATATATCACGACAACGAAACAAGAAGAAACTTTTGTCCAAAATCTCGTATTTGCAGTAATATAGAAAGATAAATATATTAGGTAGACTATAAAATATTTTTAGTTGTTCATATGAATTTTAGGTGGATTGTACAATATTTAAATTGATTTTTTGACAACAATAAATACTCAATAAATATCGTATGATCTGTTTTATATGTTTATCTCTCTTTCACTCTAATTTTAAAAATTCATATTAAAATTAAAAGCTTTAAGGGATGCTAGTTATAAAAGAGCATCATATCAGAAAAGCCAAACTCATATGTTTTCGCAGATGAGATGAGATGTATTGAAACTAAAGTTAAAAAGTTGAATAAAATATTATTAGAATATATTTTTTTAGTATTATTTTTATTTTTAGATTTGAAAAAACTGAATTGTTTATTTTATTTTATATTAAAATTTAAGAAAATTGTAATCATTAAATAAGATGAGATGAGATGAGTTGAGAAGTTTCCTGAAAACAAACATACGGAAGAGATAAAGCATTTTAGAAACAACAAAATTAATAATAATTGGCTAGTTTTAGACAGAACGGTAGTGCTGACTCATATTTGGCAACATCCACGTGGGCATTGCCCTTGTCATCATGTTCACCAAAGTTATGGGATCCAACCAAAGAATTGATTGGCAAGCAATACGGATTTCAAAAAAATGCCAAAACTAAACCTTGTCAGGTTAGGTTTGAAGAACCCAAAGGAATGGGACATTGTACGCAAAAAATGGCCAGACATTAATGGATAGAATAGAGACCACCTAAGCTCACATGCATCTTTCTTAAAGACCTTTTTTTTTTTTTCAATTCTTCTTCCTTATCTTAATTTATAGGCTTCATTGAATGGCGGAAAATGGGTTTAATTCTTGACAACTCAATGGGAAGTTGCTAATATGTCTTGATAGGCACTTCATCGATCTATAATATTTATTGTTGTATGTATAAACATCTAATATCATAGTATAGATAATTAAAGATATGGATAATCTCTTTGGGATCACATCCAACTCCAACTTTACACTAAATTTTACCTACTGCTACATCCCAATTGGTCTTAATGACCTCATTTCGAGGAGTCTCACAACTGCAGTTCTGATTTTCTGAAAGTCTTGCATTACTAGCATTAACAAGATGCACTTTCTTGAAATCTAACAAGAATTGTTTTGACTGCTGCATCACAGTATTTGGATGGATGAATTTTGCATTGAACAAAAATTCATTCCTTCTCTGCCATAATCTTCTTTGCAACTACTGCAATCTCGTCCAATTGCTCATTCTGAAACAATTTATACATGGTTTCTAGCATTTCCAAGAAACTTTCATTAGTTGTTCTACTCTTTTGTATTTTCTTTGAACATTGACCCCAAACATCTTTTGGTACATCACCACAACAAATGTGCAACTGATTATTCCTCCTCTAAACAAATTGGACATTTTGGATTTTCAACTACTTTCTTCTTAAATAGATTCACATTGGTGGGAATTGCTCCAAGACATGCTCTCGACAAGAAAAAATTTTCTGGATTTGGGGTTTTTAGTTTCCATATCTTGACCAGATCTTCTTGATTGCTACTACTAGAAGATTTTCCTTTAGCTCGATCTTGAATTTCTTCTTGCAGATGATAAGTACTCCTTACCGAGAATTGGCTATTTGCAGTGTATCTCCAAATCAACTTATCAGGGCTGTTACATTGGCTAATAGAAATTTTCTTAAAAACGTTAGCTTTAGTACTTGAGAAAAGCTCTTCTATCAGTGCTAAGTTTCATTGCTTTGTTTCTGAGTCAATGAGAGCTTCAACTTTTTCCTCTTCATCAAGGTAGGGGTACTACCCACACCCCCTACGGGGCGGGGCCACCCCTTCCTCACCCCCCACCCCCGCATAGGTAAGGGTGGGGATTTTTTCCCTTCAATCCACCCTCGTTCATGCGGGGATGGGGTATCTCATCCGCTACATGGGGTGCAGGGGTGGACCTCCATACGTCCGCCTCTCACCCTTCCCATACTGGGTCTTTGGCCCAATTCAGTTATCTAGGTCTAAAATGACTTAGAAACACATTCAAAGCTATTTTTGGGCCCATAATTTAACTACAAAAATAAATATATTTTAAAACTGAAAACAAAAAATAAATTATATGGATAGAAACTATTAACTATATACTAAGTTTTAACTAATACTATTAAGTATTAACTAATAATCATCACTAAGGCACTAAATTATTACAATTATACAAATTAAGAGAACTAATAAACTATTACAATATTACAAACTCATCTAAAAATAGTAAATATTACAAATTGAACTATTAACTATTGTAGCAACATTACAATTAATTGTAAATTAACAAAATCATAACATTTCAAATTTGATCAATTTGGGGTGCAGTGAGTTCACTGAGTTGTGTCGACTACTGTGAAACTGTGTGAATCGAGATTATAAAACCTGCAATATTAATAAGTTAAAAAGAAAAGAAATTACAATTATAAAGTTATAAAATGAAACAAAAGTTTAAAATATATGCATATTGTGCAAACCATGGCAAATTGACAATGGTGTGTCTGATACACACAAAGTCATACTGCAATAATCAGAACCAGTAAACAAAGCCTTCCAATTGTTTGTGTGACCGAATTATAATATAGCAAAGAAAACTCACATCACTCTTCTGTTCCAATATTTCTTTAAGAATTAATCGCCCGGCAAAAAGTTTTAAGAATTTTTCAAAATGTGGTTACCAAAAATGGCGTAAAGTTATCGATTTGGGATTCAGTTGTGGTACCCGGACGACCCATTTTGCGACATCTCTAGTTTCTACGAAAACTGAAGTCATTTTTTTGGAAAAAGACAAAAAAAAAAAAAAA